>JAWWEV010000083.1:21045918-21098884 GCA_035583235.1 Hafferia zeledoni
CATATTTGACCACTCTAAGATTTTAGAGGAGAGGAGTGTGATATGAACAACCATGTGGGGGCTGGGAGTAGAGTTTTAATTCCACCTTTGTCATTCCAGCAAATTAACACTTTTCAGCTTTACTTGTTACACAAGGTTGTTAAATACTTACTGGCTTTTCTGGGTGATGGTAAGAATTCAGCAGATGGTGCCTTAGAAGTTGAAAATAGCTATTCTTATATTAGTTATTTTCTTTATTTGGAATGGACTCTTGATAATGCAAAATAAGAAATTCCTATAACTACTCTCTAACATGTCAAAATACTCTAAGCAACACTTGCCTTTCTTTGCAGATAATGGGCAAAATCTATAATTCATCACCGGTTCATTGGAATTCATTAGACCTTCCTCACTTGGTGAGGAGCTACCTTCCCACGTGAAGTCAGTGAGAGGTCCTTTGCAGTGATGGCAGCCTCGGGACAAGAAGGTGGTGGGCACTACCCTGCAACTGCAACCATGGCAGTGGACCCTAAGCCTAAACCTAAACCTAAGCCTAAGCCTAAGCCTAAGCCTAACCCTAACCCTAATCCTTACCCTCTTTCCCCCAGTCTGGGAAATCCAGACTTTTATATCTCCTAATGCCTGCACTGTGACTAGAGACATGTCAGATATGAGGAATGACTGTCACACACCAGCTGGATTGCACTAAGCTCTTGGTGGTGGGGACTGTGCATAGACAGCACCAGGTCATTTGACTGCTGCTCCGTGGTGCCCCAGACAATACCCATGGTGATGGAGGGCCAGATGTAGTACTCATTTCTGAATCCAAGCTGGCTCTTATCAGAAGCAGAAATCACATATTCACCTCAGCAACAAAAACAAGAAAAGGCAAGCAATCTTTAGACAGCTGCTGCATTAGCAGTCATGAGCAGAACCAAAACAGGCTTTGGGAGAGAACTGAACAGAAGCTCCCAAAGCAGTGGTGGTGGGTGGTTGAGGGTGGCTGTATTTGTAAAGGTGGATATTGCACAGTGCAAGGTAAACATGCACATATCTGCAGTGCTTTGTAAGTGTGGTGTTCAGTGCAGCATGGAGGGTCCCCTGGATGCTGTTTTTTGTGAAAGTATTGAGAGAAGAGGCCCTTTATGAGGGAGCTTGCAGCACAGATGCATGTTTGTGGGTGTAGGTGTGTCACCAAAAGAAACGGACTGGCACACAGCACTGCCTCATGCTCAGAACTAGTAGCAGTTAGTCTTTTTACCCTGAAGTGTTTTATCTAAGACAGAGAGAAGACATAATCACTCAACTTTTCAAGAAGCTCTCTTGAAAACTCCTGTGGAGTGTTTGTAATTCAATGGCAGAGTCTGTCTGATGTGGATTTCATTACCCAAGAAGGAAATTTGTTTTTTGGATGTATTCTTCAATCTGGCCTGCAGGTAGGAAGCCATAGCCACGTTCAAGAGCCCATGCTATAGAGAAAATGTCTATATAGTCTTCACTAGAGCTCTTCCAGATGGTATTTCTTCCCCTGATGAGACTTAGAAAAATGCTGTAAGAACTGGTGGGACTGAGAAGAGGGGTTTTTTTGTTTTGCTTTGTTTTTGTATCAGAAGATTCAGGCATCTTTTTGTATTAAGTTTCTTTGGAGAGGAAAATTCACTAACTCACTCCCCTAAGAGAGTATTATTTTTTGTCACTCTAGTATTTTGCTCTTTCAATTTTTTCAAAAGACTTTTCATAGTCCCCATTAAAGTAGTCTTTGATTTGCTTGAGTCTCAGGGTATGTCAGCCTGTTATCACTGAGTCTAGTTTTCATTTCAGGAAGCCAAACAAAATTTAGTAACACTACAAATGTCTATACTTTTTTGCTGATAAAGAGGTCTGGTCACACAGCCTCTTTGCCTTGAACAATATAAAATGTAAGCAGTGCAAAACCACTCACCTGCACACAAGATTCAGCAAGAAGCATTCGCATGAGCAGAGGGAGAGAGGAGGATGTGGCCTTAATGTACTGAAGTACAGGACCAGAAAATGAATGATTCTGATGTATCCATGGGAAAAATTTTCCCTCACCAGAGAACCCTTCCATAAATGTCAGGGGATGCTCTGCATCTTACTGTCAGCTCAAACTACCTGCTGATCCTTGGGGAATTTTAAAAGGGGACTGTAGCCCAGGAAGTTTATGATGTTTTCCTGCAATTTTTCTTTCTTTCTTTTTTTTTTTTTTTTATTCTTTCTGTACCACTTTTGCTGTCATGAGACCCTTCCTTCTCATTTAATGTGCCTCATTTTTGTCTTTTCAGATCCTTTCCTACTGTGTGATGAGCTCTTTGTTTTTAACTGGTGGTAGGTCTCAGGTCCCCAAAGCCCACTGGGATCACAGAGTTGCCTCTGATCTCTGGTAAAATCTGTCACTCTCCTCTTATCAAACAAGAAGAAAGAAGGCAGAGAGGAGTCTTATATGCTTGTAGGCTGGTGTGTTCCTCTGGTCTCTAAACAGCCATTCCTATTTGGAAAAACAGTTCCTCAATATTCATGTTGCTACCTCTCTGTTCCCATAGCTCCCACAGCTATTGCTTCAACTAGTTTGCTGTGCTTTTTTACTGAACAGGGAAGATTGCAAGATTAGGTTTCAGTAAGTTTCAAGAAATGATGTTTCAGTTAGAAAAGAGAGTTCCACTAATAACTATGGAAAAGTAAAAAATCTAAGATCCATAACTTCAATAGTTGTTTTGGCATTTCATGACACTCAGAGCATAGGGACAGAGGTGCTAAGGACAAGTGAGAATAAAAAAGAGGAGACAGCAGATAAGGTAGGCTGGAATCAACTCAGCCTTGTGCACCACTGTCATCAGGGCCTCTGTGGTTCCATTTTTAAAAAAAAAATTGTTCATTATTACAAAGGAATTAAAATGAAATATTTTTATTTTATTTTCCTTTTGCAGTATAAATACACTTAGTGTCTTCGCTAAAGTTGTGTCTAAGAATTTGAGGAAACTTTCTGGATTATCTGAATTCATGACTTGAGTCCCTGTTCTCTGGTGGGGCCAGAGAGGTATCTCACACAGAAGATGAATGACAGCCATCACCAAGCTGATCTTTGGGGTTTTTTCCTTTTCTTTCTGGTTGTTACCTAGCTATACATGGATATAGATTGTACAAAGCAGCATCAATCCCTGAGCAGTGTACTGCCTTGTATAGCCTCCTTTCACACCTGGGGGGTTTGTCTCCCCCACATGAGGTAACTGTAATACAGAATGTATGTGTGGCCAGACTTCAGGAACAAAGATTTGGGAAGGGCTCTGCCCACGTGGGTGTGCCCTTCCAGCCTGCACAGTGAATTTTTTAGGTGAGGCACAGCATGTGCAGAACTGGCCCCACCGTTGAAGTCCTAAGGTTCATCTGCCATGGCTGAGTGAGTTTGGACAGTAACAGTGAAGTCCTCGGGACTGTCACAGCACCCGGTACTAACCGGGGCTGACCCTGCTGAGCATCCGAGATCTGACGGGATCAGATGGCAGGGAGGCACTTTTATTGCACAGGGGACGGTCCCCATTTAGTCTTGAACTCAGGTCCTTCGGATTCAGAGTCCACAGTGCTCTCCTTTACACCACGGGACCGCCCTTAGTACAGAATACTGCATACAGATTTACCAGATTTCAGATGGTATCTTGGATTTCCTGTGACTGTGGGAATAGCTCTCAGGCATCTCCCACTAACATGTTCTATGCACAGGTTCAGATTAGAAATGCAGGACTGTTAATGAGAAATTATTGTATGCTTTTAATTAATTATGTAACATTCAAGTAGTGTTATTTTTGTAACTATAATAATGATAACAATATCTTGAATAATGCAGAAGAATCAAGTGATGCACGTTGGTTTTCCTACACAATCTGAAAATTTCAACTTCTTTTACTGCATTGGAAATTTAAAGGATTCAAATCTTTATAAAATTGTTTATTTTATTGCCCTTTGGTTAAAGGATAATTAAGGTTTCTTGATCTTTACATAACTTACAGTGTGGTGATCACCTCTTCTAATTAAAGTAAACAACTTAAAAATTGCTATTACATATGAAGATTGCAATTTGAAAAAAATAAACTTTATAAATTCTCACTGCATTGGAATGAGACACAAAAAAGTGTTACTTTATCAGTTTCTTTTCTGTCATATTTAGAATTATTTAAAAATATGCAAAGGCCCAGGGAATTCACCACAGATTGTCCGGCTGTCCAGACTTCATATGGAGATGTTTTACAGAATAAAGATGAGCCAAGTGTTGCCTTTCTACCAAGGGTGACTTAAGCCAAGTGAATTAATATTATGCCCTCTATTTTTCTAGGTAACCATCTTTCCTCTTTTCTTTCTTTATTTTCTATATCTTTCTCTTACCTCACACATACTTCTTTGCTCCCTTTCTAGCATTAATTTCCCCTTAGCTTACTTCTTCTGTAGCTTTATTCTGCCATGAATTGTGTAATTTCTTGCCACAATTTCTTTAATCTGATTTTAGCCCCGTTCTTTTTGGGATGTTGTTATTTTAGCTCCATAAATACAGAATTTTAAAAGATGTTTTACTGCAAATATTCTGCCATTTTTTCCAGTTTTGAGTCTGTCTACAGGTGACTGGCTTGTAGTTTTTCATTCTTCCCTTTTTCCCTTTCTGAAGGCACATGTGATGTTTGCCTTTTGTTTTCTGCCATTGTGAACAGTCTCTCTGGTTCAGCCTCTAAAACTATGTGAATAAATTGATAGATTAAATGTTGCTGAATCACCCATCTATTCAGATGCAAAACAGTCTGACTGAGTACAGCCAGACTTAATGTTAGAGCTGTAAGAGATGAAAACCAAAAAAAGATGAAGGCATAGTTAAGAACAGGTTTCTTCTCATTATCCGTATCTTCTCCAAGCTTGAACTCATTGTTTTTACATGAAAGTCTAAATTGTGCATCTTCTATTTCTAAGCAAATTTAAATAAATAAAACTCTCAAAAATAATGTGAGACTATTTGATGAGGATAAACATGAATGACGATTTGGAGCTAACACAGAGAAGCAGGAAGCTATGGAGTATTTGTGCCAAGGACAGTGCTGTGGAATGGCCGTCAGGGAAGAAATGATTATTCCTCTGCGGGAGAGCTGAAAGTCTCTTCCAGTTTTGAACTTCAGCAGCTGTGGTTCTGATTCTTATCCATGGCAAAGAGATCAAGCAGCTTTTGTTGAGATATTGGCCCATGAACTTTTAATTCTGGCTTTTGTTTCTAGTTGTGCTGTAGACTTTCACCCTGGTCTTTGATGGCATTTCTCTAACTATGAATTTCCCATGTATTAAATAAGGAAAACACCAGTTTTTCTCCAGACTAATTCATGATGCTTAGACACAAGTCTTGGGAAGAGTATTTGAAGACCTTGAACAAAAAAAGCTAGAAATCCTCTTTCTGTCAGTCCAGTTCCTCATAGGTAACTTTTGTTGTATCACTTGAACTTGGGAACAAAATAAGAGAAGTATGGAGACAGCTTGTCATTTGAGAATAGAGCAATACTCAGATTTATGCTAAAACCCCATGTTCATCATCTTTATTTTAAAATATGTCATTAAAAAGATGCATTGTAACTATTTTAATTTGTTTTTTTGGTTGGACAGTTTTCTGTGTGATGGTGGAATGGAATGAGAAAATGGACCAGGAGATTTTTTTTTGGAAGACTAGAAGAATTTAAGTCTTTTCTGGTTGAGCATATATGTGGAAAATAATTTTTATTTGCTTTCAGATTTCAGTATATGACTTTAGCATGCCATTTCATCTCCTTCTCTGTGAGTGTGCATGAACACATACTGCACAAACTGCACTCGTGTGTGGGTGGAGACAAGCTTATGAGAAAACAGCAGCTGAAGGGTGGAAAGTATGTGCAGAAGGGCAAGTCTCCCAAGAAGCTGTAAATGGTCCCATTGAATCCACGAGAAGTGATATAACCCTGACATGGGCCAATGCCACAAGAGGCTGTGGTCCAGCAGCATCAACTCGGCCTTGGTTAACTCAGTTAACATAAGGTTTTCTAAGAAATGCTTGGTTTGGTCTGTGTCTTCTTCACCTCTATCCCCACTTAGAGAAAAGAGAGTTTACTACATATTCACAGTTGCCTTGGTTTCAGCTGGGATTCCCCACCCCCCATCAAATAAAGAATGGTCATTTCCCTTTCTCTTCCTTTACTATTAATGTCGGTCTTGCTGGCTTTCCCCCTGATTCTTACCCATAGCCACTCAACCTTATTGTCAGTAACCTGAAGTTCTATTGAGTCAAGAGACTCCCTGATATCCAGAGCCACCCCTCCACCTCTCCTACCTTGCCTATCTCTTCTGAAGAGCTCATAGCCATCCATTGCAGCACTCCAGTCATGTGAATCATCCCACTACATTTTGTGATGGCAACTACATCACAGCATTCCTGCTGCACGAGGAATTGCAGCTCCTCTTGTTTGTTACTCATACTGCATACTAGCTACTAAGAAGGAATTAACTCTATCCCAGCCAAACTCAGGACAACAGTGAAGCAATACAGTAAACTGGCAGGAACATATTTGAAAACTTATTTGATTATTTTTCATTGTAAAAATTACACAGAACTGTTTTCAATAATTGTTCCTCCATAGGTTTATTGCTAGCAAGTCAGAAAACTCAGAGAATTTGGTTACATTGTTAACAAGATGCTTAACAGCAAAGAAGAATTTTAACAGGGCTTAAGAAGCCTTTATATTTCAGATTGGCTACTTTTTTATTCAGGCTGCAGGGCAGTTAGCAAGAATGAAAGAAAAATATTTCCACATTGTCAGGCAGTTCAGTGCAACATGAAGTTTTATAGGGTGAAACAGTGCTGAGGACCCAGAACTGGAACTGACTCTCCTCTGGTCCTGCAGGCTGATGACCAATCAGTGGCTCGAGCACATCAGGTGAACTTGCAAAGTTCAGCTTTTCATTTAGGCCTATGCAATGAAATGGAGTTTACATGCTCTCAGGTCACTCTGAGATCTGAAACAAAATGGGGGGATTGGAAATGTCACTCGATTTGATTCAGAAGCACACTCCTGCTTCAGGCTATCACATTAATGCAGACACACACAATATTAATTAAGAAGCGATGGATCAAATGAACTGAAGGGACAGGGAGTACAGAATTTACATAGCAATCCCTGTTATGTCATGTATTTCAAATTATTATTTTTTAAATTCATTTACAATTCCATTCATTTCTAGTACAGTATTAACTACATAAAACTGAATGCAGCAGGGAAATGTGGTATTTTGTAAGAATCCCTTGATCTTCAGTAAGATTTTCTTTTATTTTCTAGAACGGCATATTAGTACTGCATATTAGTACTTTTATAACTTCTGCTTCAAAAAGATCATAGTACTTAGAAGAAGAAGGTCCAGTAAATAAACAAAATGGTTTAAATGTCTTTTGATCACCAGTCATTTTAATAGAAGTGGGACAGATGACTTTAAAATGAACTGTATGCTTTAAGACTGTAACTTCTGTAACTTTTCTAGGTCCCCATAACTTCTCCTCCTCTCTCTTTCTCTCTCTCTTCTCTTCCCTGTAGTTTGTTTGAGCCTTGTAGTTATTTGGATCTAGTGGAAAATTCCCCATAGACTGTGTTTACTTTCCAGAGGGAGCATAATATGAAACTGTTACTAGATGAGCTGTTTGTGCTTTTGTGCCTTTCCTTTTCAGAACTTCAAGACTGCAGTTTTTGATGGTATTTTCTATATTATCTTTGCCATTCAGTTGACTGAGCCATGCAGAGTACCAAAGACACATGACTCTCCATGTCAGATTTGGGACTGTACATCTGAGCTGTGAGTATTCACTTGGGAAAACTTCAGTGAAGTCATGGAAAAGCACAAACGTGAAGCTTCTATTTGATAGGAGTATGTTAGTCCTTTCAAAGCTTTTAATTTTGTATTTGTATAATGAATTTAAAGGAAACAACATGTGTAAGGAATGTAATGAATGTAAGGGCAGCAAAGGGAGATGTTAAGTGTTAGGGGCTGTATTTACTATGAAGATCATAGCTTTTACAGTTCTCCTGTCTCCCTTACCAAGGAGCAGGTAGCATATTCATTTCTGGAGCAGTCTCCATGCATCACCTGCAGCAGCCCACAGGACTGCCTGCCTTCAGGACAACAGCTGAAGACACAGTGCTAAGCGGCAATCAAGGACTATTCATGTTTGGACCCTTTCAATTTTCTTTCTATATGCTCAGAAAATAGTTTTAGAATTTGTCAGACACCACTGAGTTGTAGAAAGTTGTCAGCATGACAGGAGCCCTGTCAAATATGTCCAGATGGGCTCTCATGCCTGTACATTTTGCCACACTCTCTTAAATTTCTGCTGTTTTAATTAAAAATAAAATAAGATGTGGTACTTTAGTCTGGGTTCACCCTAATATATATAAGTTCACCTCTGTTCTTAAATGCATGACCAGGCAATCTGTTACCAAACAACTACAAGGAATGTCTGCAAATTGGATTCACTACACCATCTCCAGGGACAGCTAGAATTGTCAGCTCTCTGTCAGCTAAATGAAAATAATGAAATGTAAGTTACAAACAGCAGCAAAATTGGATGAGTCATTCTATTTATACATGCAATTACATCTAAAGGTCCAAGTGCCTTGAAATTAAAAGAAGATTGGTTCTGTCAGGTGCTTAACAAGGTTTTCTTGGAAAGGGTCTTCTTAGAGAAAGCACTGTAGAAAGCAACTGCATCAGCAAAGCATAAACAGCTTGACACTGTATGCCAGAATTCAAGTGAGATAATGCTGCAATGCACATGTGCACATTGCTCCGACAGGCAGAGCAATGTGACCAAGATGGAGAGTGACTGCCACAGCTAAGCTGTGCCTCCCGCCAGTTCTGATATTGAGCGTTATCTGAGAGTTGACAAAACGAGGTAGAAAATGCTGAGGACAAGTGGGATCTCCTCTCTTCTTTCTTTGAATCTTTCAGGCAGCCTTGGGGCTCTGGAAGCTTCATATTAGGATGCATTGCATATTAATAATATATAAAGTGCAATTAGCACACATGGTACTTTGCACACTTGTAAATCATGCTTGGCTCCAAAATTCAGCACAGCACTATGAGGGGATAGGGAAGAGCTACATCATAAATACAAAATATTTTATTGATGCATTATTGAACAGTTTAGTTCAGTAAGTCTTGTCAGTACAGGGGTGGGAAAAAAAGGTTACATGAGATATTCATGCAAAGAAATTAATGGGATTTTGGTAATAGAAAAATAGCTGCCAAAGATTTGGGTTTTCTTTTTGTCAAGTGATTATATATTTAAAAAAAAGCTTATAGGATAAAGATTTTTTGAGTATTGATGGAGAGGTAACATCCATGCTGTAATATCAAATACAAAAATTAAAAATCGACTTTTTTTCCTAGTTGCAGCTGGAATAGAGTTTATTTTCTTCCTAGTAGCTGATATAGGCCTGTGTTCTGGATTTTGTATAAGAATAACATTGGTAACACACTGATGTTTTAGCACATTTAATCTGTATTTAGCTAAGTTACGAACTTTTCAGCTTCTCATGCCCTGCCAGCAAGAATGGTGGAGAAGCACAAGATGGAAAGAGGACACATCCAAGGCAGCTGAACCCAACCAGCCAAAGGGATATTACATTCCATATGGCATCCTGCTCAGCAATATACTAGAGGGAAAGCTAGCTGGAGTTTATGCTCAGGAACTGGCTGGGCATTGGTCAGTGAGTGGGGGACAATTGCATTCTGCATCACTTGTTTTTTATATTTTAATTCCTTTATCATTATTATTATTTTCTTCCTTTTCTGTTTCATTAAACTGCCTTTATCTCAACCCACAAGTTTTCTCTCTTTTGTTCTTCTGACTCTCTTCCCTGTCCCTCTGGGGTGCGGTTGTGGAGAGTGAGGGAGTGGTTGTGTGCTGCTTAGTTGCCAGCAGGGGTTAAACCACAACACACTTCTGCATGAAAGAGTGTAATATTGAATAACTCATGTTATGAGACTGAAACTCGTCACATCACAGAATTCCTGACTTTTACAGGTGTAAAAGCATAAGTAGGCTGATGTGACTTACTTTGTGTGTCCATTATAGTACGGTGATTTTACTGACAACCAGAGTGCTTCAAAGCCCTGCTAGCTGGCCCTGTAATTCATGTTGCATCTTAAATACTCGCTTACAGATGCTGAGTATTGGGTGTCCTTGTTCCTACAACACAAATTTTTAATGATTTTCAAATAGCTGAAAGTGAGCCTGTGTGGTACTTTGTTATGGCAGTTTATATAATAGATTTAATAGATACATTGTGGAGCATGCTTTTAATGTCCATTATTGTGCTGAGGAGTATATGTGTTACATTACACATATAATTTGTCAGCTGTAGTACACTCTTGCTATTAGAACTATCAAGACCATGGTTACCAATTACGGTTCTTAAATCTTGTCTGTTGAAAAGCAAATTCATTAATAAAAAGGAGTACAGTGACAGGTTGTCACATGAATATTTGTTCTGTTAACCTGATTTGATTTTTCTAAGAAAACATCTAGCTGCTTAAATGTCTGTTTGAAATGTCAATCATGATTATTTCAGTGAGAGAGAGTATGATATGTGTTTCTTTTCAGCAACAAAATAAAACATGGACTGGCTGCCATTACTTGTGCATGCCAGTAGAATATCTATGCAAGTTGATTTGGATATTCATCAGTATTTTACCTCATAGAGATTTTAAGTCAAACTCTCATTACTTTAACTGGAATAATCTGCCAAGAAAACTCCAGATTTTCATGTTTGAATCTTTTTTCCGCTAATAAATAGCATTACATTTGAAAGGTTGCAGTATCTTTGCAATGCTGAGTGTAGTTCAGCAGTTCCATTCATGTGACAAAGCTTCTGTGACCTTGGCTGGATGAAGAAGATCAGAATCAAAACATAACTCCTAAATATACTACAAATCCTGCCACTTACAGATTGCTAGATTTCACTGATGTTACAGAAGTTTGTGTTATTTCTCTATGTCTGATCTACCTGTTAAGAAAAAAATAATCCCAAAACTCCAGGAACAGTGTAAGGTGATAGTCCTGATATTAGTTGAGGGAAATGCCTCAACCCCCTGGAGGGATGCTTGCAGGAATGATTAGCTCCCTGAAAGTGCTTATTGATGGGGTTACCGAAGAATGGAGTGTTATGGAAATGTCATGGCCTTTCTTTGCTGCACCCTGTGGCACCTTGCAGAGACCCAAGGAACCACCCCTCAGGCATCTGTCTATCACCCCCAAAATATTGACTATAGTCACTCAACCTACATAAAGACAAAAAAAAAAGGAATAAAAGTGGATTGGGCATGAGCAAAAACTGGGGAGAAAACTTCCACCACCTCTGGGAGAGCAACCTACGAGCTATCCTGTCTTCCCCCACCCCATCAGACATTGAAGGGGTGAGCAACCAATTCTTACTCTGTTTTCCTATGCCTTAGTAATTATAATTTGCTATAACTCACCGGATGTATACATGTTAGTGGGAAGCGGCTATATTCTTCCTGTTGCTTTTCCTTTGGGTTACTGAGTGTGTTTAAATGTGGTGTTGAGTTGTTGTGTTTCTGGTTAGCAATTCTCTGTTAGTTTGTTGTGGGAGGGCTATACTGCTGGAGTTGCCTGTAGAATGTGTTTTGTGCAAGTTTCTTTTGGGTTTTTTTGTCATCAATTAAATACAATCCCGCAGCTGAATGTCATCATTGACTAAGCAGCCCATATAGCCATTGTCACATACTTGTATTAATAAAAGCTATTTCGAGAGCTGTTCTTGCAATTAAGTGTGATCCATAAACTGAGCATCAAAGACCTTTCCAGGCAGTGTGCTGTCCTGTGTTGTCTCTTCAGGTGAGACGCAGACAGGCTGATCTGGGTTATATAAAGCTTTGATGTTATACACTTATAATTAATAAGTTCTCCATGGCTAAAGTGTGGTCTTCATAGGAAGGTCGAAAATCTTTCCAGCCTGTGTTCTGTCCCGTGTTCAACAGGCAGTGCTGGGTTCAAAAAGTTTTGATTGTTCTGAAGATGCTTATAGCCAAACACTTCATATTAATATAGATGGGACTAGAAATCTTTGCATTTCTGTCCCTCTTCCCCCCTTTAACATGACAAACAGGCAATATGGACTTGTTATTCATTTTAAGTGAGTGCAGTGAAGGTGCTAACAGACTCTTCGAATTTACCTTTCAGAACCAAAATCTTGCCATCAGTCACGGGATGCTCTTCTGGGTCTGGATAAAACAAAATTGGTCAGCAATTTGAACTGTGCCAATGGAAGGAAGTAAGTTTATCTTCAATGGACCCCAGGGGTTTTGATGGTGAAGCATTATATTTTCCTACTTTTGTGGTTCACACAGATTCTTTGCAGTAGTTGACAGAGACAACTGACATCTTGACAAGTTGTTGGTCCCTTCTGATAGGTAATATGCTTTTTTTCTTTTCAGGAGTATGAAATATCATGTTTGCTAATCTATTGGGAGTCTCCATTGTCACTGGGTGCTCTAATTTTCATGTGCTTTAATTCAATTTACTTTCACTTTGCTGGGTTAATGCAAGTTGTATTCGTAAATTTATTTTAAAGAGATAAACATTAAGAAAAAACAGGACTGTTCCTGATGAATTAGTAAATTCCGTGACTTTATTATATTGAAAACAACAGTGCTTTAGGGAAAAGATTTGTATAGAGATTTTTTGTTTAATACTGAAAACCCATGTATGTTCTCATCTAGCAGCCCTTTCCACTGCCTGGCCTACTCATTCTTCTGAGTAATCAGACAAAAATGAATCTGTCAGCACTTATATTGGGGGACTGCAGCAGGAGGTTTACATTAGGAACAGTCTCAGGAATGACAGAAAGACACATCTGTCAGTCCAACAACAATACCTAGAGAGATTGCAGTTTCTGAATTAAATCAGGACCTGCCTTGAGCATACATTAAAGCTCACCATCAGATTGTATCATGCAGGCTGAATGGCACCCCAGTGAAGATCAGGTTCTTGAAGGCACTTCACTTTTTAGGCAAGTAGATGTTTTCAGCATTGGCAACCTGAGCAAAGCCAAGTTGTTACAGGTATGGACAGCAACACGTTGCAATTATGGAAGTTGATGGCTTCCTGTCAAAAAATTGCTTCTCATTTTTCTCTTCAATCAACAGCTGTGATAGTCCACTAATACTTGACAGGATAAGTGTAGGTGTTTAACAGACTGCTTGTAGGTGAAAGGTTTTTGCTTCAGCAACTCATCATATTTTTACATAAGTTACAGACTTTCTTATCATACTGGAATGTTACAAACTTGTAGAAAACCTGCAAGATTCAAGTAATTTCTCCCACTGCACATCTATGGATATTCTGGCTAATACTTAGCACTAAAAGACATCACCTTCAAATCAATAACCTGTATTTCAAGATCCTAGGCTGGCTGTTGCAGTTTAATGAAGGAACAGTCTTTATAGGGTTACTTGTTCTTATATTAAATTGTTGGTCATGTGAGAATTTATCAGATCTCTCTTTACAGATCTCTATTCCCCAGTGAATTGTGTGCCATCGTGTTAACACCAAAAATTTCAAAGGTATAAGACCTAGGAAAACACTTTTGTAGAAGTCCAAATACTAACAATACAGCTCAGTTCTATATATACTATTGCATACAAATGAAAGATGATCATACCTGGCAGAAAATCCAACACTTCAGGTCAGCCATCAAAGGTCTTCTGCTCTTTCCCCCAGATAATGAGGTAAAAAAAGTCCTTATCAGACATTTAATCTGAGATCCAACTGTTACATCACTGCTGGCACTGCTTTCACTGAGAACTGGGGTTTTGGACAAGTGCAGCACTATATTCTCACTTCCTCCTTGGGGATCTACTCAAATTCAGATCAATTGCTCTTTGGGATTTGATAGGTTTGGTATTTAGTTCTTACAATCTGGAGCTTAGTCAATAAGATCAAATTTTAATACTACTCCTGAAGCATTACTGGTTTTAGACTGCTCAGACCTTTGGGTTCTGCAAGCTAGAAAAATCTGGTGGTGACCATATAGTAAAGGAGCTGAAATGGTGACTGGCCAGGTGCTTAACCTCTCTATAAGTCAGTTGTTTGCCCATTGTGGAAGCTACATTATCTTCTTTCTTGTCTACATGCTAGAAAACTTGCTATGTACAAACACCCACACTGACAATTCCTGTTTACATTAAATGTCATGTAAAATGCTTCATTTATCTGCATCCCCTGGGGGTAGCAGGTAATTTTGAGGTAATACAAAGTTTGGCATAAATTGTTTTTCCTTCTATATTGAAGGACACTGGGACATAGAGATAGCACCAAAGTTAGTATCATACTTACTGGGAATATAGAATTTTGGGTGTCTTTATGTGTTTGTATAAATAATGAAATAGTTAAAAGTTTATATAAATCATTGAGTCTAAGAGAGGAAGACATAGCCAGAAAACATGTGTGCCTATGTAGGAGAATGTGCAAAACTAAAAAATGTTCACACAATACCAGTTGCCAGAAGACAAACAAATCTGAGAAAAGTCATATGGAAGTCTTTCTGACAAAGTTTTACCTCATTAGTTACTGCATTCTTCTGTTCCACATTCACATACACAGTATCAAGGTTTGTAGCAATTTTTATACTGTCTCGCTTTATAATACACATTTTTCTTTTTTTTTTTTTCAAAGTATATACTTTGATCACCACCCAGATAACAAAGGGGTTGCTAGGTTACTCTGTAGTAAGGCTCAGATACCATTGTGTAGCCTTATTTCTAGTGAAGACATTACTTGATTAATTGGTTAATGTTGCCTTTTTAATGGTAAGATCTAGAAATACTTGAAGATTACTTGTGTGTTTGTAAGCAATTGCTACTTTAATGTCTGACAAAATGAAGAGAAAGTGGCAGAAAATCAATAACTATCAGTGCAATTTCAGCTCCACAGCTACAGTATTTTATATTAGTTACATCTCACTGTACTGCATGTTGGGTTTTTTCACACTGGGTCAAGGCATTGGAAGAATTTTAGTAATTTCTGTGCATGTAGACATTTTTCCTTGCAGTTTGCAGTGTAGACTCTATAACAGCCTATTGCACACAATGCAAGTTTCCTGAAAATCAAAATATTTTTTCCTGGCATATGAAGAAAAGAGTTCTCAGGTGCTTATCCCATCCGTTAACAAATCCTGTGCTTTAGCTGAGTCCTATTTAAGTGTACTCCTAGCTACGCTAAGGGCAATTGCAAAATTGTCATTGGCTTCAAAACAGAAAGAATATTAGTCAAAATGTTCCTCAGGAGAATGAAGCTCTTGAATTCCAGGTGTATTAGACCAAGAGTATAACCTAAAATGACTAAAGAAAGGACCTGTCACTTCAGCCAGGACACAGGTGCCATGCTACGCTTTCTCAGCCCATAGCTAATAAAGGTGCATTTTAAGCATATGATCCTGATTCAGAGGCACTTCTCTTTCAAAGTTCTGTGCTAGAAACATATTAACAGTATTAGTCTGCTACACTTGCTAGGGAGTTGATTTCATACATACTTTCATTTCCCTTTGTTTGGGTTTAATTTTCACAAAACAAAGTGAGGTAGCTCTCCATGCTTGGTTGATTTCAGAGTACTTAGGAGCCCAAGGGTTATTAGTAGCTTTTGTGAGACACCTCCACGCTTGTGCATGTGCACCCATGCACGTATCTCAGGTAAGAGCTGGAGTTCAGTGGTTTGTTTTACAGTTAGCAACCTACTCTGTAGTTTTTGAAGCCTACTGTCTCCCGAGGCTGAGATATCTAGATAGTTCTTGTGAAATAATTGTCTTGTTTTGACAAATACATTCTCCTACACCTCTTGGTAGTCTTTTCTTTAAATTTATTGACAAATTTATACCTCTTAAAGTGGACACTTGACAGGAACAAAATCTGATACAATGTTAAAAGTAAAACTTAGAAGAGTTCTAAAATTGGTTGTACCCTACCTGGCTTTCTTGCCTTTTTTTCAATCTGTTCCCAAGGCTTTATGTATTTTTCTCCTAGGACTTATACCCTTTAGAGCAATTTAGTTATTCTTGTGCTCTGGAAACTCTATGTACACATTTTCAAGGCTATCAGCTCTTTCAAATAACTAGTGCATGGCATCCATCAATGACAACTCCAGGCAAATAACTAATAAGAATAAATAAACCTGGGACTTACAGGATAATAGACAGCTGGAGGATAACTGCATATGCTTTTGGACAGCTATCTGTTCCTGACAGATTTAATTTCCTGGACTTATGCATTGGGACACACAACTATTAAATTAGTTTTTGGTTTAGTGTTGCTAAAATTTCTAGGCTATTTTTTGATTCTCAATACTTTTGTGTAGGCTAAAACTGATGAAAAATAATGAAAGATTTTTTTGTTTATATGACCAGCCAATGTTTACTTTATTATATACACTTATTTTTTGTACATATGTGTAAATCTAGGCACTGAAAACTTGTATGGTACATTTGTGCTAGTTTTGATGGGCAGACTTTTCATGGATAGAGAAATTTGGTGGGTCTTGGGACCCAAGAGATTTATTCTGTTTCAGTTGTTAGATGACAGAGTCAAATCTGGGGATGTGCACACACACAAACACACACACATACATGGCCTGCCACACAAATCATCAAAGCAAGAGGGAGACATATCCTTAGGAGTACTTACATGAACTCGCGCAGTGTGGATAGCTCCATCCTACTCTTCCTCTCCAACAGATGAGGATTGAAATCTGTCAACTGCCTACACACACACAGATGCACAGACACACATGTGGGTTTCTCCAGCAGCTCTTTGCAAACATTTGGTCCGGGCAGGTGCTGTCATCTTGACTTCCTGGTTATTCCTGGATGCTGGCCCTGGACCTCTGAGTCCTTGAGGTTTGTGGTCCCTCACCACTTGCTGGCATTCAGATCTCTCATCCCATTCATTGGCTACTTTGACTCAAGAAATCACTGGCATTCACAAATGCATGCAGACAAAGAGCAGGGTGTGCACACTCATAGAAGACAGAAATAGGATTAAATGAGGAAATGGACTGCTGTGACCAGGTAGAGAGCTCAGTCAGGCAAGTGAATGGACCAGCAGCCTATTTATATGACTGACCTCTTTTATACTCTTTGTCCACTTTTGTTCTTGCCTGATTAACGCAGATCCTTCCCTTTCCCCACCTTTGGACCTTCCTCTAAACATCTCATAGGAAGTCTTGTGCATTTCCCCAGGCTGCTTAAAAGAACCCATAATAAGTTTTGTGTCATCTCCAAATTCTCTTCCCTCATATCCCACAATAAATTCTGCATCCCAGTGGGCAGCCACCCCTTAGCTTGCATGGTGTGGTTGGCAAGAGAGATACTCTCCTTCACCCATTTCAGAGAATTTCACTCCACGAACAGAGGGCTCCTCAGCCTTCATAGATGACTGGAGTAACTAATTTGGAGTACTTTGGTTTCACCAATTAGGCTACTGCTGTTTCTTCACCTGTTGCTGTTCCTCTGATTCTTACTGGCATTTGAGTTTATTTTGATTAGTGTGTAATCACATCACCTAACAAAACTCAACAATGAGACATGTATGTTTACTTAGTTATGGGTAATGTCTCCTTGTGCACTAAGTTGTGGCCAGAAATATTCCACAATGGTTTTATGAGGTTGCAGTGCATAAACACTTTTATAAACAGGTTTGCTCTTCTAATCCTAATCATGACCAGTCTAAAACCTTCTTTGTGATTAAGAAGGTTTATATTACAACATGTGGCATTCAAGTAAAAGATTTTCAAAAATTTTCCCAGAGTAAGAAAGGTGGACCAGAAGAACAGCCTTTCCCAAGGACACTTGGTGTCTCCCTCTTGAGGAAAATCTCCAAGCACAGGCTCAACACATGTGTATTGGGAACACATGTGTAGCAGACCCCATAGGATAGTTAGGGAACAGATAACATGACATCCTGAGGTCCTTCACAGCCTACAAGGAATCTCTCACTCTACATGGATAAGAATTCCTCATGTGACTCATGGTTTGAAAGTTTGGACATAGGTCAAGCTAAGAAGTCTGAGACATTTTTAAAACAACCAGAAACATATACCATGGAGAGTACTGTGTACATTGAAAACATATTAAAACTGAAGATATCTTCACCAGCTGTATTACTCGTAGACAAGTGATTGTCATTACCCAGGATTTGAGTAATCTGTGTGTCTGTAATCTGTTATCCAAAAAGTATGACTGCATTTCTTGGAATACAGTCTTCTCTTTAGATGAATGTTGTTATACTGAAAATACGTACAGATCTTTGAGAAACATCTAAATTATTATTAATTGCTTTGGCTTTTTAAAGTAAAAAAATAACTTTAGGTAGATATTTCACATTTCAGGCTTCATATATCAGAACTGCAGACTGTCAGATAGTGTAAGGCTATAAAAACTCACTTTATGGTAGATCAGTAGACTAAATGTCGAGGTGAGGGGATATTTAGGAACAAACAAAACCGTAGACTGCACAGCTTTTTTCAAAACTCATCCAAAAAGCTCAGCTAGAGTTTGACTTTAACAATCCCACTGAAATATATAGGCTAGTGTTTCCATAGCAACCAAAGTTGAATTGTTTAAAACACAATAATATACCTGAAAAACTTCTATACCTTGTAAAGTTTATTTTGCTTTGACACGTATATATTTTCTCTATTAGTCAAAAATAGTAGATGGCAACTCTTAGGGAGCAATTAAAACAAATGTTGATCTCATTTTCAGTCTATTTAAATGAAGAACAGTAACTACACACAACAGAAATAGATGTTTCCACATTTGTAATATGGTTTGACTGGGTGGAAGTCACAACTCACTGTCTAAACTTGGTCTAACTATCTGGGCACACACAAGCACATTTGAGCATGTATAAAGACTTCTTGGACTTTTCCTTATGCTTGTACATGATCCTACCTGGCAAGTACATAAGATGATCCTCAATCATACATTTCGATTTAGGAATTAATAGGGTAAGAGTAATAATAAAGCTTTGAATAAAACCAAGTTAAAGGCAGTATCAGATGAATCACTGTTTCAAGGTGACCTCTAATTTTGAGTGTTTAATGTCAGCTGTTTGGGGCTTGTGTGCTGCAGTGCTGAGTAGCCATGGATCACTCTGGCCGTAGAAGCAGATGATTTTGAAGGAGCTAGGCTGATACACAGCTGGCTGTTATAAACACAAGTTTATTTGTACCTGTGTGTGTTTAGCATTTTAGAGGCTGTTGCTGACAAGCTAGTCACATTTCTTACCATCTTTACATTTGTATTACCTGTGGGTAGTTGTGCCAGTGAAATGAGTGAATTGAATTTAGCTCCAAATTCACCTCTCTGATCAGAATGTGACCTGCACTGTACGATACGTACACTGAAAAATTACACTGTCGTATATTTCATTTTCTCAGTGTTTGGGGACTCTTTCAGTAACCCTTCTATAAATGATACAATAGCCCTAGAAAGGCATGTAGCAAATCAGTTCTGACACAATGAAAACAAATTTAGGATTAATAGAGACTTTATAGGTCCTCCTCTGTATTCAAAATGGGGCAGGGGATTAGGCCTTCTTGGTGCCACAAACTGGCTAAACAAAGTACAGCTCCTCTAAACCAGGATCCAGAAATACCTGTAAATAAAATGAAATATTAGATGGAGAGCTGGAAGCAGGTGAAGCAATGTGAATGGGGATGAACATCCTTCCTCTGTCCTCAAGAGGCAGGACCTGGCTGGAGCCCACCCTGGGAACACAACTCCCAGTTCTCACTTCCTGAATTTCCTGTGTGGTCTCTAATAGAGCATTTCTTAATGGGGTTACATGAGGCCTTAACAACAACTGAAAGGAACTTCAATTCAAAGCAGTCCATACTTTTTTAAAGCAATTATGGCTACATTTTCTTTATTTCTGTATTTGAAAAGGAAACTGTGGTCAAGGAGAATGCATTATTACTGTTAGTATTACAGTAGCTATAATCACTTTAAGTAGAACTGATGCATCCAGTGGAAAATTTCTCTAATGACAGTTCAGCCTCTCCTGCAGTCATTCTCGGGTGGATTCTGAGGCCATTTGACACAATGAGATGATTCCAGGAGGTGTACTGTGGTGCCACTAAGTGTTTCCAATGAAGAGCCCCCATAATCTGAGTGCTATGACTAAACAATATTAGCAATCTTTACTTCCAACAGCTTTCATTGTGTAGTGTCAATCTCCAATGTATGCATTGTAAATTGTATGCATTGACAGCACAGGGTCAGAATAAAACCAGTTACTGTATCAAAATTACCCCACTGATAGTATTTCTTTTAGTGCTTTAAAGTCTAGGAGAACAATTAGATTCCTTTTTTAACAATCTGAAAGCTGAAAGTTATAAAATTAAAGTACAAATACCTAATTTAAGGGCAGAGAAAAAGACTGGAAAATATTACTGGGAATTCTTGTTAAGGGTTTTGTAAGGTTGTATAAGAAAAAAATGAAATGTTTCATAATTAGATTGAAAGTGTCATCATGTTCTTGCTTTTCTACTGAGACATGAAAGGGAATAACACTTATTTCTGAATCATATAATAGATTATTCCCTTAGGTCAGGGAAACATTATGTGTCTTAGAAGAAAAAGCTTATGACACTCATTGTATTTTGAAGTGACTGCTTTGATAAAGCAGATGAAGAAAGAGCACTTACCCAGTTTATCCTTGCTATCAACAGTTCCTCTGTCAAGCCCCTCTCTGTAATTCTGCTAGAGACCTCAGAAAACCTAACCAAAGGGTTACATCTCTATTTAATAAGGTCATGAGCCAGCTTCAGTCCTGAATGCACATAGGATGTACAACAATGTACCATAATAACCATTCCTCTCTGCAGCTCAACTATTCACACCAGACCAGTGTGGGCAGCACAAGTAGAGGGCTCTTGTGATGCAAAATAAGAAGAGTTGAGTGTATGAGAGAGGCAAAAATAGCACAATATATAGCACAGATATAAATTATTTTGTTTAAAAGAAATAATGAAACAGGTTTAAAACATTCCATCGGTGGGGTTTTTGTGTGTGTTTTTCCTGTGTGCTGCCCCACTCTGATTCCTCCTATTGGCTGAAAGCTCTAGCAATACCTTCAGAAAGATGGCAGGTGTGCCTGCTGCTGCTCCCACTGCTAAAACCCCTGACCACAGATTCTGTATTTTTTCAGGACTGAGGAAAATAAGTTTTAATATCCTTCAAAGCCAAGAGAAGGAGAAGTGCGTGTGTGCTGGTGAGTGTCTGCCATGTACTGTTATTCTTAGAGTGCTGGCATCATGTGCCTCAAGAAAGTTAACATCAGAATAAAAGATACAGCCTAGTTTTCATTGTAATGTGTTTGAGGTTAACAAAGCCACTGGGGCTGCTAGGAAAATTTATTATAGCATTTTTGTATTTTCTTTTTTGTGCAGTGGTCCTTTTTTTCATGCCTTACTAACTTTGTCAGGAAAATGGCCTTTGCTAGGATCTTCCTGATGCTGAGAAACTCTTATTCAGTTTATTTTTGAAGAAAGTATTATTTCATTCAGCACCTTATCAAGCTGACTGTTGCTATACTATTTTTTCTTTGTCTGCTTTAACCATCTGTTGTAAAAAGTCATTTTTTCTGTGACCTCTTTGGTAAGATTGCTTTCTGCTAGTAGTTTTATATCATATATACCACTACAGATTACATTTTGAGCTCTACTGCATTGTATATAGTAATGATCTGAAAAAGAACTAATTTTTGTGATAGAATTTCGGTTACTCACTTTATTCTCTTCGTTCAGGTTCATGCTGATTTATCAAAAGATGCAACCGACAAGGTGGGATGTTCCCTTGTTCTTCTCATCAGCTCACCTCTGCTTACTCCTTCCTTTACTGCTACTCTCACTCACTGTCCTTACAGATGCAGTTTTTCATTCATGTCTCTAACTCCTCCACTTTCTCCAGTGACTTATTCCTTTCATCATGTTTTGATTTTCCCTTTAAATTCTCCTTTTCTTATGATTTCTCCTCATTGCAACTTACTCTTCCATTCTAAAACAAAGCATATAAATGGGAAAAAACAGGAACCAAAGACTCCTGATCCTGACCTGTTTCCATCCAAAATGCTGTTTCAAGGATAATCTTCTTTGCTTCTTCCTTGGTCTGTGTACCCCTGTTTGTATCTTTCTACATACTTCTCTCTCCTACAACAAACACATCTTAATTTCTTGTTGTTGTTGTTGTTCCAAGACCTTTCCTAGTAGCTCCTCCTGCCTCCCTCCTGAGATATAAGCTTTCTCCCATGTTACCTCTCATATTTTGGCAGAAGAATTCATCTGCAAAGCTACCTCATTGCTTCTTCTATTCTTCATTGAAAGAAAAAGTTTTTACTTCTCCCACCTGCAATTTTGTAATACATGGGCTATTCATCTATTCTTGCTGACAGTATTGATTGACTCATCATTTCTCATGCTATTTCATCAGCTTTTACTCCATTCTTGTCTCTGGCCTTATGTTGATGGTTTATCTGTACAGAGTGGAGCAGCAGAAAGACACCCAAGCAAACTCTAACTGAGCTGCCTTTGATACCAGAAGATGGACAGTGCTGCTAATGCAGTGCTCTCCTCACCTCATTTTCCCTTTTGCGCAGCTGACCACCCAAGGAGGTTATAAGGGTGATGCCTTTGGCACATGGAGCTACGCCAGTGCTTGGGTTAATCTGGATATATCCACCAGGGAAAGCATTGCCCTGTGCTGTTATGCATGTATGGGGCATAATATTATCTGTTAGGATTTACTGATCACATCATATCACTAGCCCAGTCATAAAAAAAAAAATAAAAAAAATCCAGTCATAAAGCAAACAATAATTACAAATGCCTCTCAAGAGGGTGGAATATTCTTGTTTCTAACTTGAAGTGTAAGTGTTTTAATTGAAGGCTTAATTATGTTCATTTTTCTCAGTATATTTTTTTCTTCAAGGAGACTTTTAAAATCAAATTGAAGAGTCTGGAGACGTCTTGTTTGTAATAATTTGTCATTATTACTAGAGGTTTAAACTGTATTTTATATCTGGGGAAGTTAATCACTGTCCTTCTGAAAGAAAATCAAGAATAAATTCCTCATTGGAAGTCTCTGTCCCAAAGAGCTTATTATTTTTTACACTAATTTCAGGGAACAACAACCTGTCAGTTCCTTTCATGGAGAGATCTTTGATTGAAGAAAGAAAAACCTCACTCTGTTAGTAGCTGAGTTCACAAAGTGAAGTGGCTGTTTTATCATGGTACTTTTTGCCTTGGATCTCTTCCAGCCCAGTGTAACTAACATGGATACTGCAATTGTAATGGATTTTGGTCTTATTTGAGCAAACACAAGTTATATAGTTATTTCTCCGAAGTGAGGCTTTTTTTGGCCTTTACTCAAAAAGACTTAAAACACCTGTGACCTAGACTGAAATAAAAGGGGATTTCACATACTTAATTCCTTGTAAAGTGATCAAGTATGTGGATCTCAAACAAAGTAACCAAAACAATTTTTAAAATATTTTTTTTAAAGGAGATCTTAATATTAGCAGTATCCTTCCCTTATTCTGTCTGCAAAGGAGGAAAAAAGTAAAAACTTGCCTTTACATCTCATCACTCAGTTCAGAGGCTTGTAACCGGTACTTTTTTCCAACACCAGTGATTTTGAAATATGCAAAAGACTGTACAAGCATAACTACCTATGGCATTGGAAGTTGATTTGGCTTATTTCTACACATCATTTCCAGGCCGATAACTTTTAAGATATAAAAAATTGAAACACTGATTTGAACAATGTCACTGAGCTTTTTAGTTGGTAATGAAGGAAGTTTAGAAGAGATGAGAAGAAACATGACATCCCTCTTCATTTCAAGCTGAAAAGCACATCAGCCTTGAGGCAGATTACCCAACAGTAACAACACTTTTGTGACCTCTTTGATTTTTTCTAGGGTTCCTCATTGCTCACTTATGCTATCATCTTACTTGAACTGTCTGTGAGACACGGGTACAATCCCACATGGCAGTTTCCATTCCTCACTAATAACCTGATCAATCTTGTTGACGTCTCAAGGCCCCTTCTGGTTCCTGCCACTTCACCTGACCTGTGCAGTGCTGAGACACTCAGGCTGGAGAATGTGTCCTCTCTACATCTTGTGCTCTCCTCTCAGGTCCAAAATCATCCCCTCTGACATGCAGCACTGCAGAAGGACCTCCCAAGCACAGAGATTTAGGTTCAAAATCAAAAATCCATATCCTAAAGCACAGAGCTGTTGTTTATACACCAGCTTCATTTACCTGTTGTATAAAGTCCATTGGCACCAGAAGCAGTTTCCCAGGAAAATAGCAATTAGCCAGCACAGAGTAGATGACTTTTCAGACACAAGGAGCCACATACAAGATTGATGTGTGAGAACATGTGCTCCACAGAGAGGGACTAAAAGATCTGATCTTTTTAGGACACCATGGCACAATCTTGAGAATATTTCTCTGTGATATTTTGATGTAACGTCTACAAAACTTTCTGTCCACAGAAAATACGCAAAGTATATGATTTATGTATAATTTATGATTTGTATTTTTTTTAGCAATATTAGTGTATTTTTGGTTAAATGGGCAGAAAAAATCCAGCCTAATTCGTCCAGTGATTTCTTAGATGTTCCTCATTGTTTGGCATATGATGACTATTTCAGTGGATACATTACTTTCTAATATGTCACCTAATAATACATGAATTCCATGTGCATGTTCCACATAGACACAGTGCTGAGGTATTGATGAACCATGATTGTTATAGAAGAGTAAAAAGGAAAAGCAAGACAGAATAATCTTAATTGGACTTTGGGTTGCTAGGGATTAAATACCATCTATGTATTCTGAAGTAGTGTGTGCTGTGTCAATTCCAATAAACAGAAAACACCTGCAAGGCCTGTTTCAACACACTTAACATGAACACAAACAATGGAATATATGAACGCAGACCTACATGAAAAAAGGGGGAATTTTTACTGTTTCTTAAACTTGTGTATAATATATATTATATAGATATGTACTAATACTAGATATGAGATTTTTATGTATTTTGCTTTTGAAAATAGTTGTTTCCTGGAGGAACTGCAGCGTGAATATACTTAGCTGAAAATTAATAGAAACATTCCAGAATGTAGACAACTGAAACACCATTTATTTTCCACTAATTGGCAAAACCAGTTAATGTATATAATCTTTCCACTTAATATTTATTATAACATTATTTCTTTGTAGAAAAGAGATTAAACATCCCATTGAAATGCAGCTCTTACTAATCACCTGCATGCTTGCAGAAGATTAGAATCATTTGCAGTAGAAGAGATGCCTCTTGGGTCATCTCAGTCCATTGGTCTGAATCACTGGTGAACGGACTTCATTATTCTTGAAATAGTTTTGAATATCTTCAGTGATGGAAATGCTGAAACCTTCATTTGCAGGTTGTTTCACTATGTAACTGTTCCTCTGGTTATAAATTTTTCCTGCCGTATTTTAATCTAGTTATTAGCATTTCTTGATCAACCACATTGATTAATGGAAGTAATTGATTCTCTTTATAGTATTCTGTTAAGTATTTTTACATTTTTTGTTTCTCTTCAACTTACTTCTCCTTAGTTTCGCATAATCATTTTTTTAATCTGTCTCACATATCTAATTAATCATCTTTTCTCAGATATATTTTTATAGCCTTTTAATCCCTCCCCTTTTGTGGGGCTTTTAAAGCTAAAATAAAACTGAAGAACTCCTGTGGAGTCTATAATACTATGGAATTCAGTATCACATCTCAAACCATTTATTCTGGATATTTATAGGTTAAATTTAATAAAAGGAGGTCGGTGCAGTGGATTGGAGACACTACTGAAAGTAATTAAATCAGAAAATTCTGGTTTCCTGTATGGGATGGGTAATTCCATTCATAAATTTATCAAGAATCATCTTAAACCCACATATGTTTCTTGCACTTTTTCCTCCTACTGAAAAGATGCTTCATCATTTTGAGAATAGAAAATCTTTTAGAATTTCCAGGCCTTCCTAGTTATGTTTTTTTGGTTCTCCTGCCAACACATATTTTAAACATCTTTTTCCTTCCTGCTATTTTCCTTCATCCATCCATCCCTTCCAAACTCCTTTCTGCTTATCTCCCACACAAGCATACAGGAAAAAAAAATCCATGTCCTGGTTTTAAACTGCGCTTTTGCTGAGGTCTCTCAGCCTTGTATTGCAAACTGGTCTGACCAATTCACCTGGTCATCCTAGCAGCCCTCCTTTTGTGTATTGCACCTAATTCAATTTCCCTTGAGTACAGGCAATGAGGGTTGTGTTCCACATTCTTGGAGAGACTGAGCTGGTTCTTGTGCAATGGCAGTAATAAGTCTCTGTCCTGGTAGAAAGGCCTCACTTAATCCTTCTTGGGATAATTGTTTTCATTTCATGGCCCCTCCACAATGAGGGCTCACTGTAACCCTTGTTCTGCCTAGTTCAGGTCTTTCACCTCCTGCATTATTACTGTAGAATAAGCTTTTCCTTTATTTCACAAATTCTTGCTATTAGGTAGTTGTGCATGACCTTCTTCTGTGGGCTGTTAAATTTCTTCTCACTCTATGTATTCCACCTCACTCCACATATTCCAGTCCTGAAGCTGTCTTCATATTTCAGGCACAATGTTGGGCATGAGGTGGCAGGTGACTGAAACCTGGTATCTGAGTAATTTTGAGTTCTTTTGTTTTCTTGCAGGAATGTGCTCTATAGCAACAGCTGGGTGAGTATGGTGGGTTGACCTTGGCTGGCTGTCAGGTGCCCACCAAGCTGCTGTCTCATTCTTCTTCCTCAGCAAGACAGGGGGAATAAGTAAGATGAGGAAGCTTGTTGGTTGAGATAAGGACAGGCAGATTGCTCACCAATTATCATCATGGTAAGATTAGTTTACTTTATGGTTAGTTAAAAAGAGAGATAATGAGAAACAGGAACAAAACTAAACCCACCGTCTCCCCATTGCCTATCTTTCCAGGCTCAAATTCACTACCAACTCTTCCATCTTCTCCCTGCAGAGCAGTGCTGGAGGATAGGGAACAGTAACAGTGGTCAGTTCATATCTGCCACTCCTTCCTTCTCACTCTCTTTCAGACTCCAGCATGAGATCCTACTCATGGTATACAATCCCTCATGAACTTCTGCAATGTGCCTCCTTTGCACACAGTGCAGTTCTTTAAGAACTGCTCTTTAATTCCCTCATGGGCTACATGTCTTGCCAGAAATACTAACACTGGATGGGCTCTTCACAGGTCACAGCTCCTGCCAAGAGCGTGCTCCAGTGTGGGTTCACCACTGGCTGCAGCTTCTTTCAGGGCACTTCAGTGTGCTGCCCTGTGGGGTCCTCCAAGGGCCTGGGGGGGCAAAGCCTGCCTCAGCATGGTCTTGATGCCTCAGGGGTTTTTTGACTTTTGATTTTTAATTTTTATAGATTTTAGAAGTACTTGTAACTGTAGTAAAATGCAGATTTGGTGTGTTAATATTTCTAACAACTGAAGTTCAACGTTTATATATTCTGACTGCTATCCCATATCAATGTCTAAAAATCCTTTAGTTATTTAGACTTCTTTTCAAAGTGGAAAGCTGAATAACATCTTAAGGCCTATGCTACAAGACATAAACATGAGCCAATGACCTTGAAACCAGAACACTGGAAAACCTCCAACATATGCTGAGGAAGAGAAAGATGATAAAGAAGGGGTCCCACTGTCCCCCAGACTCAAATTCTGATGGGGTGTGTTGGGGGCAGGATGGGACTGGACTGAAGAGTTATGTGAACTGAGGATTGGATGGACAATACTATAAAAACAATGGAAATCAGGGTTTGGTGTGTCATTATGTATTCCTGAAGGCCCTAAGCCCAGACATTAAACCCCCTACCTTTTTATCTTATCCCACACTAACTTGGCTCAGAGTCCTGCTTTCTGGGGTCTCTTAAGGAATCAGTCTTCGCCATGGGCTGCAGAGGAATATCTGCTCCAATGCCTGCAGCACTTCCCCCTGCTTTTTTTTCAGTGATCTTGGTGTCTGCAGAGTTGTTACTCCTACTTTGTTTCTTGCTCCTCTTTCCCACAGAGGCTGTGCAGTGTAATCTACCCTTTATTAAACATGCTATCTACCAGGTGACACCAATGTCACGGATGGGCTCAGCTTTGTGTAGCAGTGAGTTTGTTTTGGAGACAGCTGGAACTGGCTATGTTCAATACAGGGGCAGCTTCTGGTGTCTTCTCACAAAGGCCACCTCTAAAGCCCCCACTTCTACAAAAACTTGACCATGTTCACAAAATGCAGCAGGGAATGCTCCTGTCTCTTGCAGTGGATCTGTCTGTGGCCTTGGGTTAAGCAAACTGAACTAAAAACCTTTTTTCGTCCTCCAATTCCCATGATTCAGGTACATGCTGGCTTCAGCAATTTGCATGGCACAAGATTAGTCCCAGCCTGATACGCAGAGGCCACAGCAGCTCCCTGAGCAGCCTGAGCACCCTTTGTTGTGCTTGCTGGGCTCTAAGAGTTTATTGCAATCAAGCACAAATATCTTTCTAAGAGGAATCAGCAATTTTCCACTGATTGTGGTTTATGCTGAGAGGCACAAAGATGTGAGAACTTGGGTGTCATATAGCCCTCAATGGGGGAGTGAGAGAAAAGTAAGTGGTTTTAATACCACATTTGCAATCCTTCTTTAAAAGACAGATGATGCACAAGCTGTTTCCATTTTAGATGGCTTCAAAATTATGGGAAAACCCATTGCCCGTCAAAATCGAAGGCAGGCAGGAAGCCTGTGGTAGCTCTGTGTGGACATGCTTGGGCAAGAATGTGTGTCACTTGTGCAGTAGGCACCAGAGGATACCTGTAAAGAGGCACAACAGGAGATGTAAAGGAACACAGGTGAGGGCACATGGAAGAAGGCACAAAAAGGAGATGTGAGGATGCACAGGAGGACACAAAATAGGGACACATAAGGAGAACTGTAAGAAGGCACTTTTGTAGAGACAAAACAAAGACATAAAAAGAGACATTTTTGACATCATGGTTTCAGAACATTCATGAAAGGAGGACAAGATTGGGTCTGTGGGCAACTGATGCTGTAACAGGGACACCTCTGAGGGACTGTGATCCATGGGTGACCCACACTGGAGCTGAGAGCAGTAACAAGTGAAGAGGAGGGGAGGAGAAGAAAGATAGGAGCTGGTTTAAAAAACTCCTATACACCAACACCAACTTCCTGTGCAGCCCATTGCCCCACCCATGAGATTGGGAAGGAGTGATACAACTGTGGTGAAAATAAGGCCAGCAGAGACAAGGAATGGGGAGGAGGGATGTTGGACTGAAGTTGAACATGTGGAAGAGGTTTGAAAGGTGATTGCCTTTGTTGTTTGTTTGTCTATGTCTTTTTTGTTTCTCAATACCTGAATCAATAAGGAAAAGATTATGTTAATTTACAATGAGTTATCTGAAAATCCCTGGGTTGAGACTACTTTGCCTGCAATAGCAAGTCAGAGTATCAAGGCTGGCCAAAGGGTGTAATGTGCATTGTGTGTATCCTGTCAAATAGAAGGATAGCCCTGTTCTTCTGTGTTTCCTTTGTGGAACCTCCAGTTCAGAAAAACAGGAGGCTCATGAGTATTAATATGTAATATAGGAGTTACTTGTATGCCTTTATTTGATTTTTCCATTGCACAGATAGTGTTGTGCTTAGCTTGTTTAAGCATTTCCTAGGAGCAACTCATTGCTGAAAGAGCCTACAAGTAGAAAAGGCCACATGCTTTTTCTACCATAGATCTGTTGTGTCTCCAGGGAAGGGAAGGGTTTGGGGGCATCTGACACACCACAAAGAAATAAAGGATACCCTGGAACACTGTGCAACTGTAGTACTGTCAGTAGTGTTCAGCTCCTTTTGAGCACAGAAACACAGTAAGAAGGATTCCTTCTGCTCCTTTCCAGCTACATTTCAATTCCCACTGAAGCAGCTGCTCATTGTCTTACTTCTCTAAATTTGCTTTTCATTGTGTAGAATTTAGCAGAGCCAGATGTGACATCGATCTCATTTGTGCTATTCCCTAATTGACAGGAAAGTGTTTTGAATGATGAAAGTCTGTTTGGATCTCTGGAAGAAGATCACTGCTCTTTATTTCAGAATAAAGCCTTCCCAAATAACTGGTGAAATCACACTGGGGTGTTCAAAACACTTTTTGGCTCTGTATTTTTTTTATATAATACTCACATTAGTAGGTGAACTACATAGAGTATACTTAAAATTACTTGCTGACTTTCCAGTAGTGCTTGTGAGTATGAATGATCAAATGGCAAGACTTTTCTGTTCTTTCCTTTCAGAAGGGAGTATCTCAGTGCTCATTCTTCCCTAAAGTGATAACATTCTTCTGTGGCTGGGAGATGATTTGGTAGAGCACCACATTAGCAGAATTCATCCTGGTCAGCTGTGCTGGGGCTTAACAAAAGGCAAGTCATTTACAGAATAACTGTGCTACATTTTTGGCACTCTGCTATGGTTTGGAAGGGCCTCTTTAAAATAACGCACTGGCTGGCCTTTGCCTCCTGTGTCATAAAGCTGTGTGGTTTATTTCTTCCCTGTGGTCAAATACCCTGAGGATCAAACAGCCTGCGCTCACTCTAGACATGTCCCTAAAGCACTGAACTCTGTACAAGGCTGACCAATAACTGAAAAAGACTGTGATTATTGTGAGAAATCTCACATAAAATAATAATCTCTATAAAAAATATTATTTCTTACTTTCTTAGAAATGTTCTTGTATTAATCCTGTATGTCAAGTAAAACATCCTGAATGTCATATTTTATTTGAGCTGTCTAAATAAATGGAGGAACCAGCTGAAATGAGGTTTACAGCCTTGTGTTTGAATTTAGCACCATCTTCACTTACTCTGTCCTTCCAAGTGTTGTAGCCTTCTTCTGAACACACAAAAGTTCAAATAGTTTGTGCTACTAGAGATGCCACTGGGCCTTAACCTCCCTGCAGCACTCATCCAATAGCACTTGCCATGAAATTCTCATACAAGTGAGATGCCCAAATTACTCTTTAAGCAACTGAGTTCATGAGAAGTTTACGATTTATGTGTTTTGTGGGAAGTAGGATGCTGATTGTTGTTTAAGTTAGCTATAAACATTTCTGGGGTCTTGTAAACAAAATGTATTTGAGGAATCAGTTTTATTATTACTGAGAAAAACCTTATCCTCATGATCTGTCTGCAAATCATTGCAGAAAAGTAGCCTGGCAAAACTGGCTGAATGAACTTATCCAATTAACCCCAGAATATTTTATTCCTTCGTTGTACTCTGCTATTGAATCTGACAGTTTTGCTACTCCTCTGATCTAATTAAGGATTTTTGGCAAGCATCACAGTGTTATAAATTTTGAAAATATGAACCAAACCTGGCTCACAACACTTGCTTCAAATGAAGAGGAGAGCTGAACTTTTGTTTACTTCTTGAACTGACAGATGAGTTTGCATGAGAAATGTTGACTTCTGTTTAACTTGTATATAAATATGCGTTTATTTATATATTTGTATATACACACATATATATGTACTGTTACATGATCATATTAGAAATGCTTGTTTCTTCCTCAGAGTTTATTTCCTCTGTTTTTATAAGGAGGAAAAATACTTTAGCATGAAAATAAAAACAGCTGGCTGATCTGGCTTTCAAATTCAGTGTCAGAACACGATACTTCAGTCTTCCACTTGGCAAATTGGGGGTTTATGACTGAGCTGTGTGAAGTCAACAAATTTTTCTGGGTCAGAGGATGGCAGGCATGAGAAATGCAGTGTTCATTCCTTCACTGAGAAAATCAGGTAGAAAGGAAAATTTTAACCTATTCTGGGCTGCTTTTCTATTCTTATACAGTGTTTGTAATTTCAGTGACATCACAGATCTAGAGGTTTTCCTATGGTATGAGCTTCTAATCTTCCCTGTGCTTTCTAGAAAGAAATTTTAAATCTACATGCTAGATTGTTCCCCAAATGCTGGCAGAACTTCGGGCTGCTCTTGCTACAGCCCCATTCCTCATTTGACTCCTATAGCTTCAAAGAGAGTGAGGTACTGTTTGAAACACCTTTTCAGGTGAGGTGGACCCCTGCCCATCCCCACCTGCAAACCCCATTCCGACCTCAGGCTGCTGGCAGATGGAGCTCAGGAGTGCAGGTCCAACCCAGCACTGTGAACAGCTCTTCCTTGGTGCCTCTCAACCCCGTGTAATTTCCCCACTTGCTGAAGCCCACTCTGACACTGCAGTGCTCAGATGGCATTGGGTAGAGTCCCAAAAAACCCTTGCTTCGTGTGTCTGACAGCTGTATGGGGACTTTGAGGAGATGAGCCAAAAACATCTGCATAGCTGTGATAGAAATACATAGCTGGGTCTTTAACATTCTTTTTGGCTCCAGCTGCAGTTTGAGACTAGCTGGCATCCAGCAGACTTTGATGGCTGGCTTTGGCTTTGGCAGAAAACCAGGCTCCTTATCTTCCTTTTATCCTGAAATCCATTTGAAACAGAAACCATTATTTTATGTGATACAGCATTGACACATTGTTAAGGTTTATCAAACACTAATGTTATTCTCCTGTTAGTGTTTAAATTTCCCAATGTTCTAGAAATATATTAGTAAGCTACTCAATCAAGCTGTTTATAATGGCTATTGTGCAATAATGACCATGAGTATGTTTAGGTTATCTCTCCTCTGATTTTAGTTAACTGGAGTTGCTTTATTTTTGTGTTTGGCTGTACAAATCAATGGCTATAACAGATTTAACTATAGGTTACAGCTATGTGAAAAACAACCCCCCTGTTGTTTTCCTGGATCCCAGTCCCTAAGATATCACAGAAGAAAGCCCAATCTGCTGTGTGATGCTTATGAAAGCATTTAGCAGCTGAGCCATGGAGTTGGGCAGTCCCCAGAATTATCCCAGAGCCTCAGTGGTTTTACAGCCATCTTTCAGTAAGCGAAAGACTTTGATCTCTGTAGTAAGTATATTTAATAAGCTACCACTTCTTCAAGAAAATACACCCATTATTTTGACACAAAGAGGAAACTTCCTCAAGAGATTCAGTGTCTGTTTCAGTGGTAAACATGAATTTGTCAATCCCTCTAAAGCAATGAAGGAGCTGGTGAAAAGTCTTATCTTCTGCCACAAAAGAAGAAGACACATACTGTTTTTTGAGTAATGGCACATATATCTGTTATTGATGATGCTAATAAGAATGGATTGTGTTAATGTACAGTAATGTACAATACTTTTTATGTTGTCAGGAGTGTGGAGACTTATGAATTTACAGAGTGAAACCAGCTTCTAATTAGTAGTGAGCTCAGAGGAAAGCTACAAAAGTTCACCACCAAGAAAGATAAACACTGTTAATTGACGTATTCAAAAGCACTTTGCATTCCTTCAACACTAGCATCTTTTGAGTCTTACTGGATTTTTACCAATGATTTTGGTGGAAAAAGCTTAGGGACAACAGTAAATGTTAAAAGAATACAATTATAAGCTAGTTTTCAGAAAGACATTATTTCTAAATAAGAAATTGGGATGACTTCAAGCACCTCTGCAGAAGGTGTATTCTTTTAGAAGATTATTTCTTTCTTTCTTTTTTTTTTTTCAATAATTCAATCATAAGGAGCCAATTACTTTTTAATACCTGTATTTTCTTAAGTATCTTCAATTATCTGTATTCTGAACATATATATCAAATTAATTTTAGGACTGAAATGTTTCCATTGTTGTTATAAAAGTATGTCTCAAGTTTAGCATTGTCATCAGTATTTGAAGTGCTCCATCTTAGTGCTGAGAAGGGAACCTATTTTTATATCTATGAAAAGATAGTCAGATATTAAATTTGAAGTGAAAAAATAGAGAACAGACAGATTAGGTTATGGCAACCTTTTCTCCATCTGCTTTGATCTTAAGTTTGCTAGACCTACTAGTGAACTTTCTTGCATTTTATAAATAGCTGCTGCCTTAAAAACTACAGATTCTCTGTTGTGACACTTTCAGTTATTGTTAGAAAGAAAAGTTACACTTTATCTCTGTGAACTGATTGTTTAAAGTGGGAAGGAGGAGGAGGTTTCCTCTGCATTTTGCAGCAGCACTTTCATTACAAATGCCAAAGCAAGAGGTAGATTAGTAGAAGTCATTAGATTTTGCTGGTCTGCATGGAGCAAGTTCGAGTTCAAGGACAATAATACAGTTTAAATAGCACCATACTTTGTTCTCTTCATTAGTCAGAAGAATTGTCAGTTTCAGACAGAAGAGCTGCATATTGGTGAAAAGTAAAATACAGTATTGAGACTGTATGGGAGGAGTGGTTGTGCTTCTATCCAGAGGGACCTCTACAGGCAAAGTCCTGCACCTGGGGAGGAAAAACCAATGAATACTGAGGGTCACACAGCTGGAAAGCAGCTTGGTATGAAAGCACCTAGGGGGCCTTGGTGGAAACCAAGTTGAAGGCAGGGCAGCAGTGTGCCCTTGCAGCAAAGAAGGCAAATGGTATCCTGGGCTGCAACAGACAAAGAACTGCCAGCAGGCCAAAGGAGTTGATCATTCCTCTCCACTCAGCATTGGCGATGATATACGTGCTATGTCCAGTTGTGGGCTCAGTACAGGAGACATGGACATGTGTGAGACAGTTCAAGAGAGGGACAGAGAGATGATGAAGGGAGTCTTTAATAGGATCTCACCTATGAGGAAAGGCTGAGACCTGGAACTGTTCAGTCTGGAGAAAAGAAGGCTCGGGGTGATCTTATTAATATATATAAACACCTAAAGGGAGAAAGGAGGATGGAGACAGGCTCTTTTCAGTGATTTCCAGTGACAGGACCAGAGGAAATAGACATAAGCAGAAACATGGGAGGTACTCTATGAATATCAGGAAATACTTTTTCACTGTGAGGGTGGCTAAGCGCTGGCACAGGTTGCTGGGGGAGGTTGTGAATTATCCATCCTTGCAGATATTCAAGAGCCATCTGGCCACAGTCATGGGCAATTGGCTCTAACTGGCTCTGTTTGAGCTGGGGTAACTGGACCAGGTGACCACCAGGTCCCTTCCAAACTCAACCACTCTGTGATTCTGTGAAGATGATGGTGAAGGATTTCACACAAGACATACACTGGGCCCAAGAAGTTGGGAAGTGGCTGTGGAATACCTCAATCATCCTACACAAGTAGCAATTAGTCCCAGCACTAAGGGCAGATTGATTATGTAAGTAATTTCAAAGCAGATGTCCATGGCCTGAGACCTGCATTCAAAACAATAGGAGATGTTACAGTGAGGAGAACAAGCTACTCCTTTTTACTTATCTAAGCTACCATAGCTATCTAGTTCTCCTGCAAGCATGAGGTCTAGTCCTGCATCACATGCAAAGGTAGGATTCATCTTTACTAATGTTAAACACCTCTACTCAGTGGACCAGCTTTGAGTTAGACATCAAGGCTCCTCCTCTAACTCCAGGTTAGACATTAACTCCCCCAGAAAGCCCTTCATCTGCCTCAGAGGCAGATAGGCTATATTTGTGTCTCTGGTAGTGATTGGACATTTAAGGCAAGGAAGCCAGATTGTCTGTAGACAGGAGTGCCTGTCCCTTTCTTCACAAGCGGATCAGTACAGCTGTGTCTTTAGTAGCCCTACATTACCTTACACGGAATACTTTCAGTTCAGTACAGCTTAACATTTTAAGACACATGTTTAAACGGTCGTTCCCAGATATGTCACAATTTTTTGAAACTTTCCTTCCAAACAGAACTCATCATTATGGACCAAAACATTTCTAGCTGGATAAGCACACAAACTGTTCAGTTTAAATTTGTGTAAATCATGTTGGCTTCAGTTAAGTTTATTCCATCTGCTTTTATCATCTGTTGTTACACTAATTTATAATTCCCTCATAGTATTAAAATGTCAGTGAATGAAAAAAGGAACACATCTATGGACCTCTAGTAGCTAATGGCATTGCATTCAGCAAGTGAACCAAGTCATATAATTAATCATATTTCATCACCATAGATGCTTGTAACTGTGTAATTAATGTGTATTTGCATAATCACATAATGAGATCTCTATGATTCATGCTTTATGGTAATCTGGAAGCACAAATTTCCATCTCAGAATCGTAACCACTTGCAAAGCTGTTATTGTAGTTTCTTTTTTCTCACTGAAGAAATATGAAGATCCAATGAACGATTTGATCTTGTTATCTCAGACCTCTTCTGTGACTTATCCATAGAAACAGTTTTCCATGCATACTACTTACTTACCAAGCAATTGCTAATGATTAAAAACTTATCACACATTTGAGTGGACAAATCTATTATACAGATTAGGAAAACATATAATGTAATTTTTATTAACCAGCTTATCTATCTTCAGTCTTTTTCAATAACTAAAGAGGGTTTTTCTTTGTAGATCAAGTTTATGAGAAGGAATGTATGTATCTTGAATGTACAAGCTTCTGTCGTCCTTGGTAAAAATTATTTTTCATTAGCATACTGGGGAATTTTATTGAATTTAACATTCAATTCACTGTGATTAATTACATCTCATTCCAGACGAGATGAACCAATCTGGGCAGTTGGGTGATATTCAAGTAAACCTTACAATATTTTTTCCTAGATTTTGTTTGTCAGGATTCAACCTGAAAAAATGTATTTTTAAAGCAGTGTTCAGAAGAGGCAAAACATGCTTAGCTTTTGCACACATTTTATACAGCTGTAAACGTTTGCATTTATAAATAAACAAAGTAAAATATAATGAATAAGTATAACAAAATACCACACCTAGTTTCAATCATTATTGTGATCACTACTTTATTCCTCAACAATGTAGACCAAGAAATATCCATGGAGACCTGTATGGTAACTGTGAATGACAAGCGTGCAGTCAGGAGCAGAAAAGGTGGCAGTACCTCTATGCATTTACAAAGGCTGACACTACGTATTACTGACAAATCTCTCCTAAATTGCAAAGGAATGTGAGTGACATCAGAGCTGGGCAGGGATGTTAACACCTGCCTCTGTGCTTGGCTCCAGTGCCCATGTGCTTCAGGCAGAGATTTATTATGGCAGCCAGGAACCACATGGGTTGGACCTGTTACTGCATGGCTTTGAACATCAATTTTGTTCCCACCCACTCTGCTTTTGAAGGTCTTTTGAGTTTTGTTTCAAACACTGTTCAGAATTTTTGGTTTCTCTGCACACAGAGGCTTCACTTCCAACCTGATACATGGTCCAGGCTGGTGGTTTTAACATGCCTTCTTTGCTGAGACTGTGGCACAAAAGCAGAGGCCAGGAGTTTTTGCGAGGGGGCAGCAGATTGCCAGTGTGACAGCAATGGGGTATTCCTGCCCTTAGCTGCGCATAACACCAAAAGGAACCAAACCTAAGGAGCTTTAAAAGCTGCAACTGTGATTTGAGTGGTTTAGATTCCAAAACAAGATATTGAAACGGCTTTGCTCCTCATAATGCATATTTTGCTTCTTTTCACAAGGGCATTGTCCAAATAGAATTCACATTTTAAACAATTTCCCTGAGTATGGCTAATATAATAAAGGATAATTAAAAGAACTGCAAAATCTGATTTTCCCAAATCTCCTATACACTACACAATTATTACTTACATCTGATTTCAGTCCTGCCAGCTACTGCAGTCAGATTTTTTTTGTTTATACTTTCACTCCATCTTGACACTCTGCCATTTGTGTAATATTTCAGTGGTGAATTATAAAATGTATTTCTGCTCATTAAGGTCCTGAAAAGACTCATCTTAAAAGCAGTGGAGTGATACCAACTGACATCAGGAGCAGATGGTATGGATCCTAACTCTGGTCAAGGCAAAACCTTAATTATAGGGTTAGACAAAAATTCCAATAGTGACATTTTGACCCACTTTTAATTTTTTTTTTTTTTTTTTTTTTTTCAGTGATAAATTACATAGCTAAAAATTCTACTTTGGGGAAAGCTGTACGAACATTATTAAAAACAGAACAAGACGGGAAAACTTTGATGAGGCAATGCTTAAATCTATTTGGAAATAAAGTGGAGATAAATTTACATGACAAAATGATAGTTTTTTCTGCATCACAGACATGCTGTCCCATTTATTTTTGTTTTTGTTTTTTTGTCACATGAAAAGGGGGGCAGAAATGCAAAGATTTCTTGTCCCACCTATATTAATATAAAGTTATTAGCTATAAGTGTCCTTGGAACAATCAAAGCTTTATGAACCCAGCACTGCCTGCCTGACACTGGACAGAACACAGGCTGGTAAGATTTTTGCCCTTTCTGTGAGGACCACACTTTAGCCAGGGAGAACTTTCTCTATGAAGATATTAATTTTAAGTGTCACAGAACATCGAAGTTTTATGAACCCAGCACTGCCTGCCTGACACTGGGCAGCACACTGGCAGGGGGTCTTCGACACCCTGCTGTGAGGACCAAGAAAAGAAAAGAACTTTCTCTATAGCAGCTCCCAAAATAATTTTTATTATTTATATTATTTACATATGACAGTTATTGTGGGTTTTGTGTTGCTGGTGATAATGTTTAGCTGCGTGATTGTATTTAATGGATAACAAAAAAACCCCAAAAGAAACCAGTGCAAAATACATTCTGCGGACAAGCACACCAAATTTAAGTTTCAAAAGAGATCCCCCACAACAGACTTAACTAACAACAGAAAACTACTAACCAGAAACACAACAACCTAAACCACAAATCTAGAACCCCCCTTGGTAACACAGAGCAACAAAATGGACTGCACACCACCTTCTCTGTAACACAAAGCAAAAAGAAAGAATAAAGCTGTTTCCCATTAACACACATGTTAAAAAAGAAATACACACCTTAAAGGAACACAACTAATGTAGAGGAAGATATATACCTAGTAAGCTGTGAGGTGTAAGGCAAGTTGTAATTATTAGTATTAAAGTAGCAAAACACAGCTAGTAAATAAGGTGCCTGTAGAGTAAAGATATATTCCAGTGAAATTAACATCAAAGTAGCTATGAGGTAAAAGTGAAAGCATATTGTAAGGGTATAAGGTACATTATAAGGCACAATAGGCATAGTATAAGATAGAACATATAAAGTAATGGGCATTGTAAGAGAGTAAAGTATAAGATATAAAATATAAAGTATAGAGAGTAGATAGTTTTCTCACCCCTGCATTGTCCTAAGAGGAGGGAGGAGACAGGGCAGCAGTTCTCAGCTACCCTCGCAGAGACTATGGCATTTCTCCCCAATTTTTGCTCATGCCCAACTGCTTTTATACATTTTCTTTCTTTTAGGTGGTTTGAGTGGCTTTAGTCAATAATTGGGTTTGGGGCGATAGAGAGATGACAAAGACCTGAGGAGCTCCTTGTGAGGGCCATGTCATCTTCACAATACTCCACCCTTTGTTAATCTTTTCAGCCTGGCTTTAGCACTTTTCGTTTTGGGACCACCCCTCAAGGGGGCTGAGGTCTTTCCCTCAACTCATCAAGAGTTTATTAAGGTTATCACTCCACTTTTTTTTTTTTTTTTGGCTGTTCTGTCTCCAGGTTGTTAGTGGGTCTTTTCCGAGTAAAATAAAAAAGTAGTAGACATCTAATTCCTCAGTGAAAAGTTAGATGACTGAACCACTGAAGATTCTAAGGACTTAGTACACAAGTCTGACAAGACCTGTACTTCCAGCATAGCAGGCTTATCATTCTTTGGCACTTTTTTGATAAGCTACCAGACCCACATTTATTTAACCCTGACACAATCACAGTTGGAAGCCTGTTTTACACATGGAGAAATTAGTCAAGCAATAACTCTGCTAAAACTCAAAAAGCCTTGAGCTCAGATGGCTACAACTCTGATTTGTGTATAGCAGCCAGCAGTCTTCTCATGATACAATGCAATCCCCAAATTTCTTCTTCTTCAGTTCTGTATCTTTTATCTAAGGCAAAGCAATACACATTTTCTAGCCAATATTAATATCTAGCATTTCTCATCTGGATGGCAAAGCAATTTATAAAGTAGATAAGTATCACCCTCCTTTACTCTGTGATAAATCTGGGGCCAGTTGGCATCATGAGCTCTTAAAGAAATTGAACTGCCTGTGGGAGAGGGATAAGTCATGTTACAGATTAACAACAGGTTAATAGAAATAAAGAGAAGGAACTGGTGATTGGGCTTTACAATGAAGGAAAGCCATAGATCATAGGGATCTTTGCAGTGCCTGTTAGAGTATACAAAAATGAAAAAGATGGAGAACAAGGAGGCTAATGATGGTGCCAAATTATTCAGAGTAATAAAAATGAAAGCTGATTTCAAAGAGCTGGGGAAAAATGTCATGGTACTAAACAGGCAATAGGATGAGAGATTAAATTCTATTAATATATAAAAGTGACACACTATTACACAAAGTGGAAAAACAGTCTGAGACAATGGGTCCTAAACTACATATTTCCATTCAGGAAAAAGAACTTTTGGTTATAATAATAACTCTTTTCAAACACCAGTATGATTCTCAATAGTGGACAATACCCCATAATGTGTATTGTAGCAATTACTGGAAAAGAAATAGAAAAACAAAGCAAAAAAATCTTACACCATTAATCGATGTTGTGAATATATTTTGAGATATGGTATAGAACTAGTCACTTCATCTCAAACAGAACTTGCTGGTACTACAAAAAGTTCAGAAAGGAGGAAGAAGTTGAAAGGTTTGGAGCATTCCTTTAAAAGCAATGAAACTAATCAGGTAGCTGTGATAGGAGTCCACAACATTACAGATTACAAGGGTAAGTGGAGAAGGAACAGATGCTCATTGTTCCTTTTTATCTGAAAAATGGCAGAATCAATTGAAATTGAAAACTGATATGTTCAGAATAATCAACATTTTTTCCACACTGCTGCTATTTAAACTGTGTATCTCCCTGCCCCAAGACACGGTACCACAGAGTGGTCATGTCACGTTTATGGAAGAAACATCCATCAACAGCTATTAAAAAACAAGATACCACATCTGGCTCAGAGGTCCCTTACTTTCAGGTCACTGGAACCTGAGAGCACTTCTGCTCTTACATTGCCTGTTACTAGTGGCCATTGTCCGAGACAGGACAGACACACTTTTAGTCTGTTCCAAAGAACTGTCCTTTAAAGCCTTAAGTTTCCGAGAAGGGCAATGGTCTGGACCAAGCAAAAAGCTTTTCTTTGTAATTCAGAACTGGCAATGCAAATTCTTGCAGCGATGTCGGAGATATGCCCTGTTCCTGAAACACTGTTTTCATTCCAGCTGACAGGTTGTGCAAAGGTGACTTGCATCATGCTGTCTCTTGATCTTTAATTTTTAGAAAACCAACATATTTATATATGTTATATATATTATATATGTTTATAAATGTATCTGCATATATATATATATATATGTATACATTAGTTGATTTTAATAATTTTAGCAATTCTTACAGAAACTCACTTAAAAATGGACAAAGGAAGGTGCAGAAAATTAAGTGAGCTGGCCTGGTTATTCCAGACCAGGGTTTTTTATTCTCCTGTCTTCTAGTATCTTGTTTCAGGATCCCATTCTGGGGGAAGCTTGAATCTTAATCTCAATTTTAAAAAATTTTGTTTTCCATTAAAAAACAAAACACAAAAAGACTTTTTTTTTTCCCTCTGTAATCTGAGCTGTCTGTGTCCACAAGAAGGTGCAGGCAACAATAAAGTACCTGACATGTGCCAAGGTTTGAGTACTTCATTATCCAAATTATCTAAACTTCAAAATTGTTTTAGGATAAAATAGCCTCAGCAATTCAGTACCTAGAATGACTGCAGGCACAATGAAGGAAGAGATATTAAAATTTCATCTGGGAAAATACACACTGTATTTGTCTTCAGGAGAATCTGTCCTCCCTCTTTTATATTTTCAATATTTTATGGTTTTTTTAGGTGCTTTCACATTTACTGCAAGCACTATAGTGATAACTTCTTTCAGCTGTTACCACATCCAAAGCCTCAATGTCAAGATCAAGGTCTGATCTTAACATTCTAGATTTTTTTTTTTAGTATATTCAAGGCCCTCATAATCTCTACATCACTGTTTTGACCAGTCTATCTCATAGGACTTCTTTCAGAAATGCCTCACTCTAATAAGTATTTTAGAAAAAATGCTGTGCAAAAAGGATGTTTCAGGATTAGTTCTTTCAGCCAGAAAGTTCTTAATCTATCAAGTGTGTCCAGCTGCTTTAGGAAGTAGCAAATACGATTCTGATACAATATACTGCAGTCATTGTTAAAACAAAAACCATAACATATCTGAAAATGTATGAAAACACTAGAATTTTCTCTATCATGTTTAAATTTTATTTACTCTTTTCATTGCACTGTACTGCAAAGCTGCACATTCCTTTTGCTGACAGATAAAAGCCTTTCATATTTTCCTTGCATGTATTGCAGACAGCACATCAGATAAGTGAGATGGGAGAGAATCATCAATTATTGCAAATAGTTTTTCAGGGTGAGTTTTAATAAAGTGTCAGACTATATATAATTAAAAGAACAGATCCCCTAGGTACCACCTGCTAATGTTAGTCATCTCTACCAGTTGCAGCAACAACACTTAAAATGTTTCAGTTAGTTTGTTGTATAACGCTTTAATATATGAGGTACCATCACCATTTCATCATCTCTTTCCTTCTTTAGTTAGATCACTGTGATCTAAGCTTCAGAGTTAAACCACTGGAGTTCAACAAGTGTCAGAGAAAGAGGGCAAAATAAGATTTGTTAAATTAGACTTCGGACACAGTCATGATCAAACAGAGAGATGAAGGCAAAATTTAGACTGAATTTTCAGACTGCAGGCAGGATTTAACCAAACAACATCCGTTAAGCCAACACAAATCACAGAACTCAAATCACACAACAGTCTCTGAGGGTCAAATTCAAGCCTGTGCTGAAGTCCTCCCACCTGAGGAACATAAAGGGACCTTGAAGCAGCCTTTAATGTGCAGCAGAGGATTGCCCTAGAATGGAGAAATCTGCAGCTGGCATAAAACTGATGTCGCTATCTCTTCATCAGTCCCTCTGGCCCACAACATATAAGATGCATGTCGAGGACAAAAGGCAGAGCAGCCAGAATATATTGTGCACTGCAGAGCCTTGCCAGTCTAATGGGAATTTTGGATACCAGGAACTAAAGTAGCACAGATGGGTGTTATGATGGAAGTTCTCTTCTTACCCATATTTCTCTTTAAGAAATACCTCAGAAAAGAAATTTAAGAAATATTATAGAAATATAAGAAATACTTCCAAAATGGTCCCTGCAGCTTGCTTGGGAGAATTAGTTTAAGGGTTTTCTTCAGGAGGAGGAGCATCACCAGAAACCTCAAAGGTTATATAATAGAGGTTTATAGCTATTAAAAATCAAAATCAACTTGTAACCTTGCAGAGATTTTTCACTATATAAAATTCAGGCTCATCTTTGTTTCTGCTATGGCTGGTATCCAGCTGATCATTCAGAAAAATTAATGAGTCTACTGCTAGCTAATACAGAGGTTTCTAGTGAAGTGAGTTTGGCTGCAGCTGGCCTGGTGGTGCAGGTCAAAACAGGCTGGCTAATCTTGCTCTGTGTAGAGTCAGTTGGGAGTTCACTCTTCATTCCTCTGAAAGTGCTCCAAGGTCAAATTGCAGTTCAGAAGGCCTGGGTTTATTAGTGCTCTAAGGTCCCCTGGCAAGACAGACTGGTTTCAGATCAAGTGTGAGTCTCTGATTGTATTTCTGTCAAATTAACTATAACACATCATGGTGTTTATGGCAGCTTGTTCCACAAAGATGGATGATGTCTGATACGGCATGAAAAGAAATATATTTGGATAAAAGATACTTGCCTACCACAAATCTCTGGGTTAAAGCTATGTGTTAAAAATTTTAACTCATTTTTAGTTGGAGAACGTGACTTCAACACCTTCACTAAGGTGACTGTGTGTTATCTGTGACTCTAGACAGCCTAAAAATAGACATACCATGTCTAGGAACCACAAAGTATAACCAGAGCTGTCTGATGGCAATTAAACTAAAAGGTCCCTTCCCACTTAGAAAGGCCTGTTGCACAGGGTAAGAGGTCATAAGAGTCATACCTGCATCTCAGTAGATATGATAACATTAGTCTTCCACCAGCAGAAAAGCCAATGACAACTTTTACTCCTTTTGTTCCCTGATTTCTGAACACTGCTCCCAAGCAACTCAATTATGTCAGTGCAACCACCTGAGTGTAGGACTGCATTTGTGTTCACTGAAATACAGAAAAACCCATCTATTTTCTCACTGATGCAGCACAAAAAACAGCATCATCATCTAAGAAAGACAGCAAAATCTGCACAAGAATAGAAATAGTTAGCCAGATTAGGTGAGAGTGAAAATACCTTAGACCGGTTTTATCACTAAATAAAACATAGTTTTGAACTATTCCCTTAGGCAATCAAGTGCATCCAAGCTTGTGTTGTCTCAGAGCCCTTTAAGACACTGCAAAAAAAGTGCTAGGTAAATTTTGATTTTGATGACCCAAATACATTGCTTTAGTGCGCAAAGAGATTGAGGTATGTGGAAGTAGTACACCCAGACACTGCTGCTTGAGGGTTTTTTGGCTGCACAGAATAGAGAACATTGACAAATAGACAGACCTGAAGATTTGCAAACCTGTAAGTAAATGATAAGCCTAGGGAAAAAAAAATGTATCTGCAAAGTATGAGACTTCTGCTGTGCTTTCCTCAAGGATCTAGCCATATTTCTGCAGCATACCTTCATTCAGTGCACATTCACATGAGTCATCCCATCCTGAGTCACTTGATAGGAAAAGGAAGGATGAATATCCTTTGGAGATGTCTCCATGTCTTCATTGACTGTAAAGGGAGGCTAGACAAATAGCTTAGTCTAAAATGCCAATGTTGCAAAATATCTTAGTCTAACTTATAAATGGTGCAAGTCAGGAAAGATAAATCCTACTCAACACTTTCCTTTTATCTCCTTTTTGTCATACAATAATTTCAGCACAAGTTCTTGAAATCAAAGTACTGAAACTCAATACTGATGCCTATGATTACAGCTTTATTTCCACTGCAAATATATACATGCACATCCAGCTCCTCAGGGCCTTTTCCAGACCAGTTTTCTGGTTCTGAACTGAGAAAACTGGTCCCGGAAGCTTCTGTGAGCAGGGAAGAGACCTTCAGTGAGGGAACAGCCCACAGCAAATGTTTGCAATGTGTATTTTAATTCAAATGGTTTTCTGTTGCCTAAAATGAAAGTCCTGAAAGAAGTTATTGAGAAGATAAAGCCAACACTACTGAGTTTGCCTGCTCAGTGTGCATGTCGTTAGTGTGGATAATTTCTCTTTCCATGCACAGTGCCAGGTGTGCAGCTCCCTCAGTGGTGCTACATGGACCACTACTAACTCAACATTGCCACTGAAACCATTTTCACCAGGAAAATCTCATTAGACCATTTTGTTTCTCAGATAATTGGATTCTGTTGGATATTTACGTGGTGGTCCTCAATTTATTGCTTTTGAGCAGATTCTTTAAAATTTGGAGGACAAAATATTTCTTTTGATTTTAAGATTCTTTTTATTTGGTGGATAACTTCTTGTATTCCTTTCTTTATTTTTATTTTTACTAAAAATTATTTTGTAAATCTAATATCTGTTGAATTTTTTCCAGGAAATGGAAACAAAAAGAAGAATAAAACTTCGGGTTTTTAGGTGAATTGCTATGAAAAATGAGGGAAGATTGCTATTTAAGCCAGTTATAATATCTACAATTAATAAAAAGAGCAGAAAAATCAATTGTGAGATGGCATTTTCACATTATGGCTTCTAAAATATTGCAAAATATCCCCTTTTTCTATTAGACCTTTCGAGTGATATATTAAAAATAGTAAGTTTTATTTATTATGATCATTATCACATAAAGTAATTTATGTATTGTCTACAAAAAATGTAAATACTTACATTTCCAACTAGAAAATGGAAGGACATTCATTCTGCAGAACACCTTCTAGATAATTGGAGCTCTGCTGCCCTCTTCAAGATAACAAGCATCAAGTGAGAAAGGATGATCCATAACTTAAAAAAAAAAAAGTGTGGCAATTTCTTCGGGAATCTGAATGTACCCCAGAGCTCTTACCTCTGCCACAATATATCAATACCTCTTTCAGAATAGGGTTACAATTTTTTTTGCTTCCTTCTTCAGCACTGTGACAACTTTTGTTCCCCCTTGATGTCAATCAACAGACTCACTTCAGATTCCATTAGAAAATCAATACTGTTAGTGAATGGAATCAAAAGAGGTCATAATTTCAGTATTTTCCCCCTTCAATGAAGATATAAATGAAAAATTCTCTCTGTCTAGCACATGTTGGAGCCAAAAATGAAAATGCGGAACTGCATGCTGGTGCATCTGTAGACTGAAAATATGTATGGACCTGTTACTACTCTCTGTTAGCTATTCCACTGCTACCAGCTTTCATTCAGGGCAGATAAGGTGTAGGACCTGATACATTGTGTTACACAAGTGCAGATGTGGAGTGACTCCAAACTTGTGGTTTTCTATCATAATTTATAGGGTGCCCATTATAGCAATAGTGAAGCACTCACTGCCTGCAGAATTTTAATGCAATCAATGAAACATAGACATCAATAACAAGAAGTTCAGTGAAAGTATTTTTCTGTCAATAGATTTTTTACAGATTCCTGGGATGCTTAACATGACTTGCATTTCTAATGGCTTATTTTGGGAAGTTAATGGTTACTGAACACAGTAATTTTAGTCTTATCTGCATGCACTGAAATAATTTCCAAGATGTCATTGATTCTCATCTCATGCCTATTTGGAAGTTCTGAAGTAATTTTCTCCCTCTCTCCACCATTACATATCATGAAAACACAGTTATTTGCATGATAAAGTACAATATGCAATTAAATTTGACTAGTTTAAAGAATTAGTGTAGTTTTAATGTAAATTCAAAGAACTCTTGCTATATTGTTTCCAGTTGTAGAAGTCCAGAAAATTTATTTGCAGAGGCATTTGGTTAATTCTGTTCCTGGAGGCTAATTCTGCCCTTAGCACTTAGTTATGGTTGCCCGTCCAGCAAGATTTTTGGACAAAAGCAAATACTTTGTAATTTGCACAAATTAAAAGCATATACTTTGTAATTTGCACAAACTTGATCCTTTCTTATGGTGGAAATGGGCTCTGATTTCCCAGAAATCTGGTGCAAACCTAGAGAACAAACTGCTGGGACCACTATTTGCATATGAGAATTTATATTGGTTACAAGCTACAGCTGGGGCCAAACTCCTTCCTAGATAAGACCTTAGTAGTGCATCTGCTAAAGCATCTGTGTATGCCTAAAAACTCTTCCTTGTGATTTAACACCAGCTTCCCTCAAGGGCCTCTTGTTCCTCTATAACAGGTTCTTTGTCCTGTACTCTCTCAAATCTCCCTTACTATTTAAAATCTCCTCCCATGTTTCAGCATTAATTAGGATGTTGTGATCTGAAGTCATCACAAAGATTTTTGCTAGTGCTAGTCCCATTTGCCTTAGCTATTTTCCCTTCTTTAAACATGGACTTCAGCTTGTTTTCCCTCCCTACTGGAGGAAAACTACCAGCTGGACTCCTGACTCTAAGTACGCAAAATATTCTCTTCTCATTTTCTCCTTTCCAAAATTCCAGCAAAAATGAAATGTAAAAACTGTAACTCCAAATGCAGTACAGAAGAATCATTGCCTGAGGAAAAAGAAAGACTGCATGGGAAGTTTGGTCCATGCGAAGCAGTGAGAAAAGAGGTACTTCTGTATGAAAAAATTCTGCCTGATTGTTCTTCACAGGAAGAAGAAAAAGACAGGCAGGCAACACACATTGGACTATTTTCCTTGTGGAGAGACCTGAAAGTCTCCAGCCAAAGCGAGAGCCCCACAGTGCTGGCAGCCTCGCACCTACCACTGATCTCAGTGAAATGCACTTATGGAACTGAGGGGTGAACAGACATCCTCTGAAAAACATGAATATCTCAGGGCAGCAGATGCTTTTTGTTAGCAGTTGTGGACCACAAATTTGATATAAATCCAAATTCTAAATCTGTATCCGTAAAACATATCCAGAGAAAAGCACCAGTCTTGCTAACATCAACTTTGAATTAGTAAAGCTGCTATTATTTGAACTACTACAGTCTCTCATGCAGAGAGCACAGCAAAGCTTTCACTCTGCTCCTTTAGTGGCTCTAGGACTTGTAGGACAAACCATGAACTTTTACTGGAAGAAACTCGTTTGGGTATCATGAATTTCCTCCCCTTGAAATCCAATTTCGATGGTTTCTTAGCCTGGCAAGCTTCATTGTCTACAAGGAGGAACACATGAGATAATGTGGTTGTATGTATAAGACTCACTTAATAATTTAGTGTAATTGCTAATTGATCTCATTATTCAATTAATGCCGAAAGGCTTCTGAAGTCTAGTTTAATTTCCCTGCTCCTGGGATAGGAGTGTGTTTTATTGCCAAGAATCATCAATATTTACAGGCTTGTATATTCACAAACATCTGAGAGGTTCCAGCATCAGTATCCTTGTGCTCTATTGTTTGCTCTTTCATCTCCTCTCAAACATGGAGAGAATGATTGATGCTCAGTCTGCAGAGACTAAAAATAAAATATGTATCTCATTCAAGTCTCATTCTGTAAGTTAAATATCATTTTGACTTTTTAAAGTGCCCTTCAGTGAAAATATAAAATTCAGTTCATATCCTTGTGTGAAAACAAAAATCCACCACAAACAACATATTAGCTTGGTTGTTTTCCCCCTGCACGATCTTTCTGCAGTAATAGTACCTCTATGCAGGCACACATATAGGCACTTTAAATAGTTTCCTTCCTCTTGTCCTTGTGGTTTGTACACAATATACATTTTAGACTTTTTCAAATGCTCAGCTGTTAAACCTCAATGCTGGCTTGATGAGCAGATCACAAAATAATGTCATCTACACAAAAAACCAAAATATATGAACCGTGTTATAAGTAAGTTAGAGTAACCAAGATAAATTATAGGAATACTTGTGTAAATTCGAGATGAGGGGCAAGTTTAAAAGGTGTAACATATGTTGTCATATGATTATTTTTGCTTTTCACTCTTATTTCCATCCAATCAAAGTTCCCAGAGACTGAAGACTAGGAACTATTGTCTTAATAGCCATTGTCCCACATATGAAGAATCACTGTCAGCAAGGTGTGCAAACAATTACAGCTTAATAGTTCTTTTCACCTCTGAACTCAGGGAGTGACAACTGCGTTTCTGGGGTACTTGAGTGCAATTATTTTGATGAACAAGGAAGGAAATTTCCTGTAAAAGCATGAGAAAAACAGATAGGCTTTTTTATTTTTTTGTTTCCTTAAGAAGGAAGATAAAATTTTTACAGGGTTCATAAAACAATGAGGAATAGAGAAGAGGCTTTGTAAATACACTGGAAAGAATGGTCTCTACAAGAATCCATTCTGTGAATATGTCGATGAATAGAAATGAACATACATTAAAAAAATCCGTTGCATTTATTGGAATCCAGGAGACCCTAAATCTAAATTGTGGTAGCTAGCAAAATATGCTAAAACTTCTGTGTTACACACATAAGTAGTTATGAGTATATGGGTCAGCTCAAAGGACCTTCCAGTTATCCCAAGTAACAACGTATTTGTGGGCAATTACTATGAAGTAGCTGACGAAAGCTGCTGACTACCAGCCAACTCTTACCACATGTAAATGCAAAGTAAGTAGAAGAAGATCATACCAGACAGCTGACCTTGCACACTGAACCAGTAAATATACGAATTACTTTCAATTGTGCTCCTTTGTCTCGCACACTTGTGAGCTAAGCTGTAGTAAGAACAGGATGAGAGGAGCACCTTATGATGGAGAAAAATGTGATCAAGCTTTACGGGTTTCTGCTGCTGAAAGTTTTCGATGAGTGGGATGCAACAGAAATGAATGGAAGGAGCAGTAGTGAGTGAAAAAGAAGGGAATGGAGATCAGAGAGAGGTTGACTCAATATAGCCTGTTTGTGAGCATATTTGCGCTTAGGGTGTGAGTCTGTTACGTCTACATCTGTCTTACAGTTGTGTTAAAGATCATTCACAATGAACTCTCATTCTCCTCTCTAAGGGGAGAGATCACAGTTTACCCTGGTGTATATTGACATATCAAAACCAGTTAATTTCTCTGTATATGTTAAAATTAATTTCATGTTATTTCACTTACCTTTTCACAATTTTTAGGCTCGCTGTAAGTTCTTCACTGTCTTCCATTGTTTTGACTGCCACAATAAATTTAGTTGATTATAAGCCACCTAGTAGTATAAGCCTAATTATGGCACAGCTCCATGGAAAAATTATTTTACGCAGTTGAGAAACAGAATTTGGCAGGGTTTTTTCCTTCCTGATCTATAGAAAACAACTAATGATTCTACCTAGAAAGCCCACAATTAGATAGAAAAATGACCATTTATTCAGTTGAGAAATGTATCAGTGTGAGTGAGATCTTCACAATCGTTTTTTAATTTTAAGACACTGTAGGATTATGTTGTATCTCTTAAAAATTTAAGCCTAACTGTTGTGTTCCAGCATAACCATTTCCATATATCTCACTAGCAGTAACCACTTACGATATCTGTTTTATATTTAAAAATATATTATAATTCAATTTAATTATAATTATATTGAAAATATATATAATAATATTTTAACATAGTAAAAATATAAATATATTTATATTGAAATATCTCTTTTCAAGATTAGTGTATAATGTTGCCACCCTCTTTGACTGAATGTAGTAAAGGTACATTGTCCTAGAGTGAAACAGACAGCAGCAGCTTATGGCAGCACAAGCATTTATGCTGGCTTGTTCAGACACCGATGGTAGTGCAGCTGGAGCAGGAGAGAACACAAGGCAGACTCTGGGATCTTAGACATTGTTTGCATCCTGCTGTGGCTTACATGCTGCCCATGCTATGGTGCCTAAGGTAGTTCAGATTTAATGAGTGTAGTGGTTCTCTTAGATCCCAGTGTGAGCACACACTTTAGGCAGCCAGCTTCTCTGGTTGGTTAATATAAAATGCAGAGATGACTGTACACATTCTTCCTCTCCATTTCCCTTCCTGCATGCTCACAGGATGAGATAATGGAAAGGGATTTGACAGAAGTCAGGATTTAGGCACTGTAGAAGTGGGAAGGCATTGCTGCACCCCATCCCACCTGGGACTAGGAATCCTTAATTTCCACCAGTATGCAGCTGAAACTCATGAAAACCCCAAAGTTGATGCTTCACACTGTCCTGGTCCTACATGTTTCTCCTGTCTCCTTTCATCAGGTCACATATTTAGAGACAATGGATTTCCTAATTAAAGTTGACAGCTAAATTTAGCACAGTTAATTAGTGGAGGCACCAGACCCACAGCCTGGGCACAGGTTCAAGGTTTGGAGGACATTGGTGTAGTTTGATTGCAATGTTCCCATCAGGCAATAATGCCTGCTACTGTGGGCAGAAATATGAGAGAGAAATTGATTTTGAGGTGGGCAGTGTATGCTAAGCTGAAAGAGAAGGTGAACGATGTCAATAAGGAGAATAATCTCCCCAAAAAGTAACAAGGAAGCAACTGATCCTGGGAGGTGCCCAAAATTCCTTCAGTGGACAATGGCATTTGGGATGTTAAGTTTTTCTGAAAATCAGGACATTTCAGACATATTTTTTATAATCTTAATTTAATTTTCCTTTTCAGCAGTAACAAAATCCACTCAAAGAATAACATTATACAATTGATTGTATAATTTAACTTTTTTCTATTATATATACAGCAATATTTTTTTCTTTTTCTTAACAAGCTCAACATTAAAGAAATGAATTCCCCATGGAGAATAAATTAAGACAAAAACATCTAGAGAAGACAAAACCTATAAAAAGCAGATGGTACCACATATAAAATGCCATCAATTTTTATGCATCCATGTAAAAAGGTTGAGATGTTACTAGCCTTGACATAAATTCTATCCATCAACCCCATCAAAACAGCACAACTGTATTAATGATTGCAACACATTATTTTCTGCTCACAAATCCAAACCCACCACACTTATCTCATCAAAGAGGCTAGGAGGAACTGTACGTACTCATATGACACACTAAAACGCTTTGCATCAAATGTAAACTTGTAAATTCATTATTTCATTCATGTTTTCTACCTCTATTGCTACTGAACTTCCTTCCTAATACCTGATTTGAGCAAAGAGGAGGAACCTCTAATGATTACCCCTGGGTTCAATTTAACAATGGATCTTTGAGAAGCTTTTGCCTTTCACCTTTCAGTTTATTTTTTCCAAAAGCCATCTCTCACAGTCTGGACCTCAATCTGTATTTACTGTTTCTCAGTTCAGTGTTTTAATCACAGAAATTAATTAGCTCAGGTAGAAGAACTGGCACACTAAATTTGTGGCCAAAATCAGATTTGTGTACCCCCATATCAGAATATCTGAGATTGAATTCCACTGTGCTCAGAACAGTTCCAGTGCTCAAAATGACATTCTGGTACATCAAAACCAGATGCTAATCATCATTATCATGGCTCGGCTTCGTGAACGAAGATTTGGGAAGGGCTCTCCCCACGAGCATGTGTCCTTCAAGCCTGTGCAGTGGATTTTTGAGGTGAGGCACAACGTGCGCAGAACTGGCCCCACCCTTTGCTCCTCAGGTTCATCTGCCATGGCCAAGAGAGCTTGGACAGTGACAGTGAAGTCCTCAGGACTAGAACCTACAGCCC
>JAWWEV010000083.1:21106425-21261602 GCA_035583235.1 Hafferia zeledoni
ACAACACCTCAGCCTTGGCCATATTGACCGCCACCAATGGTCCACTCTGGCCTCCAATAGGGATTCATGGAGACACACCATTTATAATGCTGCTGCTTCCTTTGAGAACACATGCAGAATCAGTCTTGAGGAGAAAAGATAATGCAGAAAGAACTGTTCCTTGCCAATATCACCTAAGGAGACTTTCTGCTGTGCCTTTTGCGACTGGACTTGCCCATCCCGCATCAGCCTTTTTAGCCATCAGCACGCCTGCAGCAAGCATGGGTCAAGTCCTTCCCAAATCTTTGTTAGCGAAGTCAAGCCAAGATAATGTAATGATTGTGACACTGGAGTGTGCTAGTATGTTGATGTCAATCATTTTAATTGCTAATTGCGTAGGTACAACAAAGACATTGCTTGGGCAACATTTTTGTCTCAATCTTATTTTAATCTCTCAATGCTGATGTACTCAAACCCAGAATATTACTGCAAAGAGCTCAGTCTTTAAAAATAAACTGATGTAAATTAAAAGGGAAAATGAGAGAACAGCAGACAATGTAATGAAGCATGTAATTATTTATATGTATGTGTTCAGACACATGCATGTATACATGCAAATAGTACATCACATTTCTGCATGTGAACTGTGCAAAAAGGAATGTTTTCCTGATTAATAATATTATATTGTCAATGTCATATTTTGAGGAATTGCTTTTAGGGGAAGAGTAGGAGTATGTGATATTGTTCAAGACATTGTACTAGCAGTTGGTCTTGTATTTTCTGAACTATATTCTGTTATAACACCAAATCCAATGCAGAAAAGCATTTTACAGGGCACACAGATTTTTGTCATAACAGATGAGAGATGTTAATCCTATCACTGCTTATGTTTCATCATGCTAAAGATTTGAAGGATAGCAAATGAAGTTTGGATCAAGAACCAACTTGATCAGAAAAATGGTCTTTTGAGTAGAACTATTCTGGCTATTTAAAACTTTCACTTATGTAACATGATGATCATGCAATTATTCAAGAGGTTTATCTACCTTAGAACTATAAAAGCCACCTGGGAACCATACATACATGAGCTTGGGTACCACCTCTATGGATGCTGTTGGCTTGCCGCTAGGATCTTAGGTACCCAGTATGTCCAAATATTTCCATCCATCTTTGTGGGATGTAGTGGATGTATCTGAACACTTTTTATGGCAAGTAGAGGTACATTTCCAAGGATTCACAATGAGACAAAATTTTAAAACTAATTTGGAAGTTCCTCTTTCAAATTCTAAATATAATTATGCCAGAAGCTGGAAAAAGAGAGCATCAAGCTTCACAAGGAAGGGGAAACCCTCCAGCATAAAAATCAGCCCTTGCTGACAATGAAGATAGGAAAAAACAAATTATAGCCCGAGAGGGAATGGCACAAGTGAGATCAGGGTATGCTGATGTCTGGGGTTTTTTCTTGAATAATGAATTTCCTTCCCAGCTGACTTTCTCTCCATCAGTTTGTAAAGGAAAGGAAGGTTTTGATATATGATCTGGTTTTTCCACAGTCTTAAGGACTGTGGAAAACTAAAAGACAAACCAGCAAAACAGAAAGGAACTGGAAACAATTAATTATCCTACCAATGCATTTAAATTAAGAGTATGTCTTGGAGTTTCTGCATTTTGGGGACCTTCTTCCTGAAGCATAGTGGACCAGCATTTGCCTACCACATGACATGTTCCTTAAGCTTAATAATTCATTCTACTGTGTATAATAAATGGCTCCTCTCATCACTCATGTTGTTTCTCACTGAAGTGCAGAAGCAGGATGCTGCCCTAGGTTAATAGACAACACCCAGTCCCATTGATTTAGTCTGTGAGTGCTGCATAACAAATGCCTTAAGTTGGTGGTGTTAGCATGCAATCTGTGGTTCTCTGAGTGTTCAGATGCATAATTAAAATTCATAATAATAATAATTATCCTTTTCTTGTTTTCATGATAGTTATGGTGTGTTGACCTTGGCTGGTTGCCAGTTGCCCACCAAACCACACTCTCACTCCCCCTCCATCAACAGAATGGGGGAGGAAAATACAAAAAAAGCTCAAGAGAAAGACAGTGGTATCACTCAGGAAGTACCATCATGGGCAAAAAAATCTCACCTTGAGGAAGATTAATTTAATTTTATATCATTTAAACAGAGTAGCATGATGAGAAATAAGAACAAGTCTAAACCCACATTCTTTCCAGGCTCAATTTCACTCCTAACTCTTCTACCTCCTCTCTACAAGGTGAACCGGAAAAGGAAGTTGCAGTCTGTGCCACTCCTTCCTTCTCATACTCTTTCCCTGTTCTGGTTGTGGGCTGCCTCCCATGGGATATATAAATTTCTCCAAAGTGAATCCTTTGTGTGGGCTGCAGTTCATGAACTGCTCCAGCGCAGGTCCTTTCCATGTGATGCTGTCCCTCAGGAGCAGACTGTTGCAGTGTGGTTCCCCCACAGGGCCAGAGATCCTGTCAGCACACCTGCTCCAGCACAGTCTGTCCACAGTGTCACATCTTCCTTTGGGGCATTCCTTTGGCTTCCTTTGTCAGCACACCTGCTCCAGCACAGAGTCCTCCATGGGCTACAGGTGGGTCTCTGCTCCACTGTGGACCATCATGGGCTGCAGGAGGACATCCTGCCTCACCATGGTCTGCTCCATGGGCTGCAGGGAAATCTCTGCTTCAGCACCTCCTCCCCTCCTTCTTCACTGACCTCGGTCTCTGCAGTTTTTTCTCTCACGTATTCTCACTCCTCTTTCCCAGCTACAGTTGTGCAGCATTTTTTACCCTTTCTGTTATCACAGAGACACTACCAACATTGGTGATGGCTCAGCTTCAGCCAGCAGTAGGTCCAGCTTAGGGGCAGCTGGAACAGTCTTTGACACAGGAGCAGCTCCTGATGTTTTCCCACAGAGGCCACTTCTGCAGGCCCCTGCTACCAAAACGTGAAGAGGTAAACCCAAGACAATGATACATAAAATATGTTAGACAAAAAAACCAAACCCATGCACCTGGAAAAAAAAAAAAACCAACAAACCCACGGTCAAAAAAAGCCCAAAAACCACTACCACATGAAACAAAAAGACCCCAAAATCCCAAAATCAACAAACGAACAATGCCCCCTCCCCCAAAACAATAAATCAAAAAAACCCCCACCAAACCTGTGAGGATATAGACACAAGAACTGATTAAAAAGTCTCATTTTCCTAAGAATAACAGCTTTTTTGTCTCCTGAGCTCCTGCAGTTGTAGCCACAGCTTTTTTGATAGCTATAATAATATTTGATTTGACCTTTGGGTAGCCCAGTTTGCACCAGGAAACTGGAGCAATCCTGAGTAAATTCTTCAGGTGGATCACAGGCACTGCAGGCACACAAGTTCTGTAATTGGTAGTAATGGAAACACTTACAAGTAGCTGCTTCACAGCTCGTTTCAGTCTCCCTTTTCCTCCGAGAAACAATTAACTTTGGCTAAGATTGTGTGAAAATGTAGCAAGATGTTATGGATTAAATTGGTTGTTACTGAACTCCTATTGGAAAGGCTTCTACCGATCCTTCATTCTAATACTGCCTTTGGAAAATGAATGTTTTTATAGTTTGCCAAGAGGAATATTGTATTTAAAGGTATAAGTGCTATACTTCAGCCTTTACTTTCCACTGGTAAGAAGAAATAAGGCAAAGCAATGAAGAAGAATAACATGGCTAGTCTTCAGTTTGGACAATGTAGTAATTTATGATGTAGTGGGTAACAACTGGTCTTGCTTCCCCCATTTTCACAGACTATTTAGTAGCAAGCAGCAGGATAATGCCTAAATGTTGGCCAACAACAACACCCCCATCGTTGTCCCTTCAATCCTCCCCAGCTCTCACACTCCTTCTGCATGTCAGTCTCCCTGTACCAGCACAATTACATAGTTTTCCCTTTCCATCACCACATTGTGTTAGGTTGAGCTGGCAAAATGCCAACTGCCCAACACAGAGGGAAAGCCCCTGCACAACCCTGAGGGGAAAATACCTAGAACTAACACTTAAAATAGCAAGCTTTTGTATTTTGCATAGAAGAGAGAAAAAACAATATGACATAACACATATATATACAAATGTGGAAAACAACAACAACCACCAAGTCACCCACCAACAACATAGACCTCCACCACTTCAGGCCACAAAAACACCCCAACAAACCCCTCCCAAACGACAGCCAGCAACAGAGGAGAAAAAAAAAAACAATGACAAAAAAATGTTTCATTCCTGAACCAAACAGTTGTGAAATGGTGATAAGGCCTAACACATCCAGCACAGTGATAGAAGGTCTGCTCAGCACCCAGCCATGAAGGGCACTAACTAAAGTCCCTCCTACACCTGTTTTTATACCTGCTGTGACATCAGGATATGGTATGGAACACCATTGGCCAGCAGAGTCAGTGTCACCTGGCCAAACCCAGCTTGAGTCAGCTGATAATCTGAGGCTTGCTTTGCAAATCAAAGCCTAAATTTAGGTCTAGCTAAGCCCATGACACATGTGCATAGGTCAAGGCTTACAACAGCTAAGGACTGCTCAAGCTGTGTGAAAGCTGCTTCTAGACACTAAAAGGTGAGTTTGCTTTCTTGGGGGACTTAGGCAAGTGCTCCAGTGTTTTTCTGAGCCAAGGCTTGCATTCATAATTGAATTTGAAGACATTTGTAGTTGCAAATTGTTATTACAGCTTGGAGAACATCTTGATACCTACATGCAAACTTTCAGAAAAAAACATAACAAAACCTGCATTAAATATAATTAATCTGATAAAGCCTTTTTATTTATAAATAGACAAAAGACACTTTAGGTTGCCTAATAACACTTCTGCATAGAAGAATGAATTTACCTGCTGTAAAGCATGCAGATAAATTGAATGATGTTAATGAAAACAGCCATCAAAAAGGGGGTCTCTTTTGAACTGTTATATATAGTTTTATTGACGGTCTATAGGAGCTCAGTTGATGTTTGTCAGCACTTTTAATTTATGTTTAGAAGCATGAGTTTCGCTGAATAGAACTGTGTGACCCTGTGGTTTTCAGAAGTCAGTGGGAATGAATGAGGAATCACCTCTTTCTCTGGGCCAGACAGCAGCAGCTGCAGTCAGCAGGGCCACTGTAGCTGGATCCCTCTAGTTATTTTTTTAAAGGTGACTGGCAGGGCATCGTCTGAGATGTCTTCAGCCTCTGGAACAAGCTCTTTCATAGTTTGTGCCAAAGCACACTGAATTTGGTGACCTTCTGGGCATGCTGCAAAGGACATCTGTTTGACAGGGCTTTCAGAGGTGTTAGGGGTGATGGCACTGGACAGATCTTTCCGGATGTGGCTGGCAAGATTCCTGGTGAATTGATCACTTACTTCTGCTGAGATTCTGTTTCACTGTTAATTGTGTTAGAATACTTCAGATCTTAGATAGGCGTATTTTTTGTTTGTTTGTTCATTAATTATGTTGTTGTTTGTTTGTTTGTTTATTTTGTTCAGGTTGTTTTGTTATTTTAAAGTCAATGAGATTACCTTGAGGGTTTTGTTGAATTTCAGTGAAGATAAATGCTGTATCATCTATTACTTTAGTGTTATTTTGGCACTAAATATAAGAAGATACAGGATTAATTCACTTTTCTTTTTGACTTGCTACTTTGATTACTTTGCAAGCCTTAAACATTGAACAAAAAAACCACAAAGAACTTCGTTGCTTACTAAGCTGTTGATGAAATACAAGAACTTAAAATTTGAAGCAAGACATTCAAGACACTATTTGCAATTCATATGAAAGAAAACTTGGTACAACATTAAAATGAGAAAAGTTAGGAATGAGAAATCAATATTTTAGGCTAGGTAAAAAAGCAGAGAACTTGCTTCTCACATGTACAGTTAATACCTATTAATATAAAAAACTTGGGTAATGTTTTTTCTGGCTGTAATTAGTGTCCTGCATTTTTAAACCTGTATTGTTCTATCATTTCTCATAGGATGCCCTTGGCCCAGATCTCACACTACTTTGAATTTAAATAGAACACAGCACGTTCTTGGTCTAACTATAATTTTATTATTATTATTTTTAGCTCATTACATTAATTTACAAGAGTAAACCTGAAACCCCACAAACTTCTCTGGAAGTCTGGTTGTCCTCCCCTTGAGTCATGATGTCCTGAGCAAAATTTAGAGCAGCAGAGATCAGAGGTCTCCAGATGTGAGCACCAGCCCTGACCCACATCCTGCACACCTGAAGCCTGTGGTGCAGGAATCCATGCTAACACTAAGCTTGCAAATCTCAGTTTGTAACATCATACAAGATCATGTTTCTACAGAAAACCCAAGGGAGAAGTATCTCTTTATTTGCTTGTTCACTCTTCTGTTGTCCAAGTGTGTAAGCAAACCCACAGGGCTGAAAAAATAATTCTGTGAGAGTGTGAAACCTCAGATGCTGTGAAGTGCAATGATAGTACTGTCACTCTAAGAAATCCGTAAACCAAGATATGTAGGACTGGAAGACTACGGGGGGGAATATTGTTATAGTCTTCTCTTTTTATTCTCCAGTTATGCATTATCAGCCATCGCCAGAGACAGGATGCAGTGTGATGAACTTTTGATCTGACTAAGGATGCCCATTTTTGTTCAATTGTATTGTGTAAGCAAATGCCGGGTATTGCTGTAATACCAGTGTATACAGTTGTGACTGAGCAGATTTTGGTCTGGTAACTTCGTTTTGTCATTCGCTACATTGTAGTAAACTTAATCTTTTATCATAATTTGTATGTGTTGCTTGAATACACAGTTGGACTCATCACATCACTGGGTGTATCTTTTTCTTCTGCTATATAAGGCTGTGACTCTTCGAGGTAAGAATAGTATTTTTAGTGCTTTCTCTCATCCTGTGCTGTAATGTGCCAAGGTCATCTTTATTACACACACTGCATAATGCTTCTAAAATTCTCTGTGTACATTCGTACATGCAGAGGCTTTTTGTAAAAAGATTGCTTTGCACAAATCTGTAAAGCATCAGTATGCAACAATCTTTTACATGTGAAATTGCCTTTCTCTTTGCTAGTATTCCTTTTGACACAGAAATGATAATTTTAGATTTTTTAATAATTGTGCTGCACCATTTACCTCAACCTGAACCATTTCAACAAATAGTCATCTTTTAGCAGACTTCAAAGGTGATTTATGAAATAATAGTTTGAATGTTCTTTGCATTTTGCAGTTTACCCCTTAATTCAGAGTATTTATTTTTTATGAATTTGAAGTATCTTCATTTTATTTAATTTTTGTGCTTTAATCTATTCATCTGCCCACTTAGTACATATTAGGCACTTGCTCACTGTCAAGGAAGTAACTACAAACTCCAGGATTTCCAAGTAAATAGCAGACCTCAAAAACACATCCGTGGCCACAGCTGACTCCTGGGATCCAGTGCCTAGAAGCCACTAACTCTTAGCAACACATTGTCACAGTATATAGGATTCATAACTTTGCAAAGGATTAATGAAGACCTCTAGAGTTATCAAATGCCAAAAACATATAAGATGTGAACTGACTTATACTTGTGAAAATGTGAACCAAATTTTGCCCTCACACTGTCTTAGGTTATAAGCTATATGGCAACCACCTTTCTTTTAGATGTCATTGCCTTCAGATATAAAGTCCTTGAAAGTGAACACTGTGGCCTAAGGCATAGGTCTGGGTTTGATACAACTGACATCTGATTTTTTTTTTCTAATAATTCAGAATTACATACATGTACATATATATATTTTGGGGGAAAAAAAGAATAGAAAAGATATTAGAATTGGGTTAATTGGTGATATATTGCACTCTCCCACTGGTGATAAGGCAATCTTCTGACCTCCTCATGTGTTTAGATTTCTTTCTTGATCTTGTGACTTGTAAAGGTGCAACCTGCTTAGAGACGGAAAGAGAATATGTGACCAGTACTACAGCTTGCTTCACAGTATGCTGAGTCACAATGCTGTCTTTTATAACGGTGTTGCCTTTGAGACATTCGCTTTTTCATCTGCAGCAGTTTTCATGAATAAATTACTTTAAAAAAAAAAAAAAGTGAATTTGTGAAAAGGTCTTTTTGTGCCCTGTAATTATTTCTTAGAATTTAATCTGGGAAGGTACTAACTAAAATGCTTAAAGCAATGAAGTGACAATGTTTAACTTATGCTCATTTTTAAAACATTCTGTTTTCTGATACTTACAATAATGATGAGGTGTCTTTTCAATATACTGTGTTTTGTCCATGCTTGCATATCCTTTCTCTGGTAGGACTATTATTCGACCTAAAACTAGCTGAATGAGGTTTTTTCTCTTGTAAAAAATTAAATTGCTATTTTCTGGCTCCTATAAAAAGGGGAAAAGCCCTAGAATTTATCACTTTTTACACAGTAGACCTCTGTTTGAATTGAGATTAAAAATAAACAAACCACCCCACTGAATTTCTGTCATCTAAATTTGAACATGGCACTTTTAAAGGCTGGATACCTAACTTTCATATTATGAAAACTACCTACTTAGAAGATACCTATTTGTATTACAATAAGTGCTTAGCAAATTGAAGGTTGTGGTAACAGTTTTATTATAGCAAGGTGGTTTCAGAAAGTTGTAAATAAAATTTCCTGTATCTTTGAGTGTGAGAATGCTTTTTTTTTTTTTTTCTTTTAGTGCATGTATAATTACTGAAATAATCTTCAAATGCTGTTAGGTTCTATCTCTTAATTTTATGTTACATCACCCTTCAGTGCTTTTTGGAAGACAACTGCTTCATTTGTTGTGGTGATGGCTAGTTTCCTCCAGACAAAGATCGTTACAAACTACCTTCTCTGAGCTCCTTAATTCCAGGAGGCATTTGCATTGAACAAAGATTGACAGAAAGTTGTAACTAAATTATAGTTGCGATCATCTACATCTTCTTTCCCATGCCATTTAACTGACAGTATCAGAAGGCAATTTTTCATAGAGTCTGGCTGCAATGATGAAAACTGCAAGCTGAGGGCTGGATAACACAAGAGAAGCTGCACTAGCAGTTTCTGGACCTGGTAGTTCTTCTTCTGTGAGGTTGTGAGTGGCTTTGATAGAGGCATGAGAGATGCTTGAATTTTCAAAGCTCTGCAAAGTAAACGTACAGAGCTGGTAATGTCATTTGTAAATTAAAGATTACTTTAATCTCCGGTGACAGATTTATGAAATATTACTTTAAATTCTGCTTCGTGCTACACAATCAACTGAGTTTATTTTGGAAACAAAAGCAATTTAGAAGAACCCATAGATTACTTTGGCTACTGAAGAGTATAAATTATCCCTAACTAAATTCTGTCAGTAGAGTGTGTTGAGTTATTTAGATAAAACATGTATTTTGACATTTATTGCAGAAGGATCCCTTCCCATAGACTGCTAGTCACAAAAGAACACAGGGTGAATCCTTATGGGGCTGGTAATCCCTTTTCTGAAAAAAATAAAAATGGTTAAAGATGAAAAAATTAGGCGTTTTTTGTGATTTTTTTTTTATTTGCAGAGGGGGGGATTGTTAGTTTTTTGGTTTCATATAATTTAGTATGGTGCAGTACTATACAATTAGACAGCACTGCACTAAAATTCAATGTTAAAAATACTGTAAATATGTAAAAATGTATTTTGATGTGGCAGATGCTGTTGCTAAATATATATTTACTAGGATGCACAAGAAATCTTTCTGAGGTAAAAGCAAGAAATCTAAGAAATCTCTTGTCTAAGTTAAATGCCTAGAAATGAATCTTGCCCCAGATTCTCCACAAGTCTTTTTGAACACATAGCCTCAGAAAAGTGTCCTTTCTAGTCCCAAAATTTTGTGGAGATATATTTTGCAGGGTAGAATTGTTATTTACACAATTGATTTTGCTTTCTCACAGATATCCTCTTTATCACTAAGACCAAATGAAGTATTTTGCACGAACTAAAATATAACTCTGTCAGGTAACAATAGTATGCACTGCTATGCATGTGCCAAGCAATCCGTGGGTGACCCTTCCTGGAAACACACCCTGTTTTTCTTGCAAGCTGGCAAGTCCAGACTCTCTGCAAACCACCCTGCCCTTCCACATCCAGGTGGCTGGGGTACAGATGAGGCATGTTCCACAGCCCTTGCTGGAGGCGTGGCATTGCTTCCCAACTTATCCCACTCGCCCCAGAGCATCTGGAACAGCTTTCTGGAACAGGTGCATACCATCGGTGTCCTATAGGGCCCATCTGTATCTGTCCATGCCATTTTGGCTGGAGACAATAGTCAACCTAGATTTGCTGTTGTCTGGGCTAAAGAAAGAAGCCTAATGCTGTTAGCAAATTGTCAGCAAAAAATTATCCTAATTTTATTAAATGTAAATACATACTATATTCCATCTCCTGATACTCATTCTTTTAGGGTCAAAAAAACCCCCCAAAACCAAAACAAATAAAAAACCCACACACACAAAAAACCTCACCTCCTTAAAAATTCCCTAAATATATTCCTTCAAGATTATGCCTAATTGCGTGCCTTTGCAAATTGCCAGAAGAGAGGGGAGAGAGTAGTTACTGTCTACAAGGTCTACCTTATTTCTGCTTATGCAAGTGAGTAGGAAAATATAGATGGTTTTGGAGAGAGAATGGAGAAAAATAATTTCCAAAGCACAGTTGGTTCTCCAAAATATGTGCAAATCCGTATTGTTGCTTACTATGGTTAGAGAAGATTAAACTGCTCAGTCCACAAAGCTCAGATTTTCATGGTTCTTCTGTTTTCAAAGTACTGGTTGGGTACTCTTCAGTTCTCCAGTTAAAACAGCATTTCCCCAGTTTTGGTCAAGATTGCCATCTTAAACAGTAAAGCAACTAAAGAAGACTATGATTTGCTCTTCTGTACCTTTACTTTCCAGTTTTCAAACTTGCATGCTTTTCCCCGGAGACACTGTACTATGAATGGAAATTCATAATTGACTATATTTACTCAAAAGTACCATCTAGACAGCTGCATTTTTCTAACAAAAGGTGCCAATGACTACCCAACACTGTACTTCAGGACTACTAATTGATTAAGTTAACATTGTTCAGCAGGACACTTGGTCCTTTTGGGATGCAGGCCATGTCCCTGTTAAGTTTATTTCTTTATTCAGGTGCTTCTCTCTTTAATGTAATTCCTTTTCTGTGGGAGGAATCACACACAATGCTTCTGCCCTTGATTTTCCAGTTTGCATAGCACATACAAAAGCCACTTTAAGCACATTAATATTCATATTCATATTTTTTACCTGACAATTGAAGAAAATAGACTAAAGACTTATTTGGTTACCTTTGAGATTTCTACTTCTTCGTTTTATAAAAACATATTCTTTCTAATGACTGCTTGAATATCTACATAAACTTAAATGGTCTACTTTGGAAAAAACCCCAAACAACCACCTATCTACAATCCTACCACAATTAGAGGGTAAAAAACTCTCCTGTGGTACTATTAATATTGCATATGACTTGTTCAGACAGAATACTTCCTGGCATTGTTTCATGATTTAAACCGGGATGGTGTCCCATAATTCAACAAGGCAGAACTATTTCTGCAACAGAACTTCTTCCATTTCTGAAAAAATCCCACTGCTCTCAACAGTTCTCATCTTTGTTAGCACATTACCTTTTAAATCTTCAAAATACCCCTGCATACTGTGAACAACCACTTAACTTTAAAAGCTCATCATGAAGTGTAAATATATTCATATCTAGTGTGTAGTGATACTTCACTGTCAATTCGAGTAAAGCAGAAATCTAATCTTCACAATCAAACAGCTGTTGAGCTGCCTAACACAGTGGCCTTCTGTTCTTGACAAGAGCTTTGGTAATTTTTGGTAATTTTGGTAATCTTGGCAATTGCATTAAGGCTTAGTGTATGTGCCAAAGCAAAACTGTAGTAATACACAGTTGGCTTTGTGCTAAAATATTTCTATAACACTAAAATTATATAAGCCTTATAAACAATCATGCTCTGTGTTCTTGGAATGGTATTTAGCATATTTTTGTCAAAGGAGTTGAGTCAATGCTAATTATACTAAGGTTTGCAACCATGGGTCTTCAAAGAGTTGTCTTGGCATCCCTTCGTTTGCAGTAGGTAAGCTCAGGATGCCCTTGGCACCTTCCCTTGGAGTGTATGTGCAACTTCTCCAAGCAGTCATTCACATGGAGCAGGTTTCCATGGGGGCAGTGCCAGAGGTCTGTGCACTGCTTTTCTGGCTGCTATCAGCTATAGGTCTGGGACAAAAAGGTCTCTAAATGTGTTCTGCAACTTTTCCTTTGTAACCTTGTGATCTTTAGGTCTCATTTGCTTCTTCAATAAGTAGTTTTAATATCAGTCTTTGGATTTCAGACAAAGAACTCTAAGTAACAAACTCTCAAAGAATTTACTGAATCGAAATCATTCCTGATTTATCTCTCAGGTTGACCTAGCACTGATATTTTAATTTATTTCATAGTAATGAACAGAATTTTCTGGAATCTTGTCCCAAATACTGGTCTCATGTTGAATCTATTCCCATGTAAATTCTAAGTGGTATTTCTCCACTGCAACTGAAATGAATTTAGAAAAAAGTACCAAATCTTTCTCATCCCACTTAAGTGAAATGTAAGAGGCATACCATATCGGTTTTAGTGGTGCATCAGAATAAAGGGATAATACCTAAATCCTATTTTTTTCAGAGTTATGGTAAAGACTTTCAAACTATCTACAAATGAAGACATGAATCTCTTGACCTTTAAAAACTGATAAAAATATCAGTGACATGGTATTTTAAACTGTCTCAAGCTACTATAAATGTGTAGCAATAATAAGAAAGAGATCAATAAAAGAAATCTCCAGGATTTGTAATTCCATTTTTGATTACATCTGGTGAAATAACTCGAGCTGGACAAGACAGTACAAACATTTGTGTGGAACATCAGAAACATTTTCAGCAAAAAGGGTATATACATTTTAAAAACTAGTAAATGTGTGATATAATTTGACTTAAATTTGACATTCCCTCTTGAAAAAAAAAAAAAAAAAGACTTGTTTTACTTGGAACAAAAATAATTTAAAAAGATATAACATCCCCAAAGAAATGAAGCCTTCTGTTCAGTTTACAATTAAACTGTCAAGTAAAAAAATTAATTTATAGATAGGTTGCTGCTTCAATTTACTGCCTAGTATTTTTCACTTCATTAAAAGTTGACCAATGTTGGTTCCTTCTGCTTCATTCTTCCTCAAGCCCTTTTAGGATTAAGTTTATGGGAATTTCTATTGAAACTGCATAAATATGCAAAAGAATGTTAGGATTTAGCTCACTTCTTCAATCCTCAAATTGTAATTATGTAACTTCTGTTGTTTGATGCTCACCTGTGGTTGCCAGAGCTGCAATTTATATTAATGTGAGGGTTTTTTGATGGTGAAGGGGAGGCTGCGCATTTTTTTTTTTTTCCAAGACTAGCAACTCGTATAACTCATGAGAAACTGCTGATGCAGCCAGCTTAGCAAGTTTCAAGGAAGTGATTGCATATTTATGTGGAATAGAAAAACCTTTATATTTGCATTAGATAGGATATAAATAAATCTGAAGGGATTGTCTTCCCCTAATTGTATAGCATTTTATCTTTATCAGTAGAATTGAAGCAATATAACCCTCAATTTAGAAATAACCCTCAATTTAGAATGCATGAAAATCTTGATGGAAAAAATACATGGTATCTATTTAATGGGAACAATCAAAGCTGTAGGAGTATTATTCTCAACTATACACCTGTGCCCATGCTTATGATCAAATAATTTGTAATTCACAAGTGACTGGATTAGCGAACTACTTGCCATGCCTGTAACCAGCCACATGTATTTTTGTAGACCACTCAGTTGCAGAACACAAAAGTATTAACTTAGGTCAGGTCATGATCCTGATGGAGCCACAGTCACAAGCCCACAAGATTTACCTTGAAATCAGCTAAGTCGTTTTAGGAAGACCATAATATTAGTTGAAGGAGCTGTTACTTCATCACAAGGCATGTTCCTCGTCAGCTATACAGCTGCTGCCTGAGTGCCCGTCTTGAGCCTGTTCAACAGTTCAGTGGTGAAGGACATCTGTAAATACCTAGAAGAGTTCTAGGGAGACATTGTATTTGTCACCTGAACAACTGGCATCTTTGCCTCTGCCACACATTTCTTCTGACACTAACCTCTCCCTCTTCACTACTATAACCACATTTATATGTCAGTAGTTTCAGATAAGGAACTATAGCAAACAACTGCCCATCAAAAATGAGTGTTACATGTTGTGCTTTCTTTAACAACATAAATAGACTTCTGGTGACTACTTTCTGAAAGACAAGAAGCAATGTTGAAAATGTAGTGTGTAAAAATCAGCTATGATAAGGAATATTCTTTTATAATTAGACTACTAAATGGTCTACAATGTTAATCTATTTTCAATATATGCTGCTTTTGTTGTTAATTGTGGTTTGTAACTTTAGAGACTGAAAACACTTGGATGTAAACTTCTCTAGCTAAGTTTGTTTGGTTATTCTTTGGAAAATTTTTTTTTTAAATTAATAAATACAGATTCAGCTTGACTAAGTTATTTTTCAAATATTTGTAGCCTGAAAAATTATTCAATATGTCAGAACACAGAATCAAAGAATAGGTAGGGTTGCAAGGGACCTCTGGATATTATCTATTCCAGCCCCCGTGCCAAGCTTGGGCACATTTTGATTTGAAGTATTTTGCTGTGATAGCAATGAACCATCGGAAATTTATTTAGAAACTCGTTGAAAATTTTCAGATTTAGTGGGGGTTTTTTCTGGATTTTTTTTGGAATTAAGAGAAATTAAAGAAAATTATTTGTGGTATGAGGTAAGTCACAAGCCTGCTAAGCAACAATCTGTCATTTGAATATTAGATGAAATCTAATTACAACTGAAATCTCTGATTAATTTTTATTTTTTTATTCCCTAAAAGTGACTTTTTTCTGCTATACGTTGTCATGACATCCTAATTTCACACAAACACAGTTCTCAGTGGGCTTCTACAAGGCCAGCAACCTCTAGTTGTTAAATAAACCCACTTGCCTGCATCTAATTAAATTTTTTGAGGTTTTATTCAAAGTCCTCATCATCATAGGTTACAACTACTTTGAGGAATGGTGGATAAAGGCACTCCATGTTTACATTAAGGTACTTTTATCCTCTACTGTGCAGGGATCTTACAAAGTACAAGAGTTACTTACAGAACTACTTTAACACACAATTGCATATCTTTTTAAAACTTACACACACTATCCAAACTATCTAACAACACACTGCTACAGCTAAATATTAACTAATATATATTTCATAAAATTGTTGGATCTAAACAGTTCCTACCTATCTTATTTTAAACTTTATTAAAAGAGCTCTTCATATGTATTTCTCCACGGAGTTCAGCAGGTTTCTTCTCTCACTTTGCCATGAGCCCGAGGTCGCTTGGCAAATTCCTTTCTTATCTCTGAGGGACTCAGCTGGGAAACTGCCCTTGGCTCACCAGCCTGAAAACTTGCATGTTCTCCAACAACACATCTCTGGCAATTTAACCTCACATTTCAAAGAACCAATTGAAAATTAAAGGTAATGTGGAACCTGTAAAAGCTCTATAATGATATATGAAATAGGATTTCAATCTGTTATGTATACTTGTTTTCTAAAGACTTTCAGCATCCAGTGTTTCATGTAAAATGGATTTGTAAAATTAACAGTCTGTGTTAAGAGTTTAAAGTTTAATTCACCCTCACTTGTGAAGACATGCAGTAATTGCTCTGCCTTCAGATACCGTGTACAATGGTGAGAGTTCCTTCTCATAGTCTTACTGTTTCTTCGGCCTCTCTTGCTATGTAAATGTAATTTATTTTACATGAGGGAGATATCAACATGTTTTCAGATCTTGAATCTTAATCTGTTTAAATTAATCTGACTAAAACCAGCTAAACTGTGGTCACACAAACCATGCAGCCAGTGATCGTGGCTCCAAGCAGCAAAGGAGTGATGTGCAGATGAAGTCAGTATTTACACAGTGGGTCCTGGAAAGAGTGTTTGTCTATGGTTTCAGAGCGTATCTAAAGAGATTTTCAATTCTCTGTATTACCAAACTTGTTCAATGTAAACATAGTTACACTGAATATCAAAAGTATCCAACTAGCACAAAACTATCAAAATTTAGGTCTCCATAGTGCTCTCTTTTCTGATGGTTTCTATGTCTGTCTTATTGTTAAATAAGGTAAACCAATTTCACTTCTGCTTCAAGTTCTTCTCAAAACAGCAAAATAACCAGTAGAATATGTGATGAAGCTGCAGGAAAAAAATAACCTTTTCCCTTTGAAGTTTGAAATAAAAGAAGAAAGCACAGAACAAGAACCTCTCCACACACTCACAAGACAAAGCTTTTGGGGGAGAGGAACAGCTCATTGCCATGGTCTGCTGGGCTCATGCAGAAAGGCTCCCTTTTTTGTCTCTGCTTCAGCATTAAACAAATGAACTATACTATAAACATGACTTAATAAGCCATTTCAGAGCCTTTTGATAGCAAACAAACTTCTGGATCTGCTGATGGAGGCCAGAGTGAATGCCTCTGAGAATAGCCAGACCTCTATTTTTTTACAGAAGAAAACATCCTTTATCATTTTCTTTGATTGGCAATAAGCTCCAGAAGGCTTAATGCAGGGAAAAATCATTAATATATCCAAGAAGGTGGCACCCATCTGACACTGGCAATCACCACTTTGTATGCTTTTGGAGAACTTACATTATCAGACATCTCCACCTCCAACAGATACACGATTATCTGAAGGATTTAGTAATTCAAATGCAAATTTGAAGCTGCTGCATTTTGAACACTGTTCAGAGATGGTTGGTCATGTCATTACACAGTTGGCTTAAAATAAATTAATAAAATAATATCTCACAGTTGCATACAATTTATTACTTTCTTAAATATGTCCATAAAATTTTACAATGCCTATTGTACAACACCCACCATTTTCCTGATCGCTTAATGAGTGATTCCGAGTAACAGCACCTCCACCTTGTGGTAAACAAGAGAAATAGATCTTTAATGCTATCTGCCAGAAAATACCTCTGAAAACATTATGATAATATAGATCTATCCAGACTGGATATTGGCTTCAGGTCCCGCAGGGAGTATGTTTTAGTGTAATTTCTCTCCACCTCCATTTGGCACTTGTCATCTGGGATAGTCCTCCTTGTCCTTGCAGAAACCTTGTTTCTTACAGGCTGACAGCAGGGAACTTGTCTTCCCCGAAGGAGTCAGGGAGATACTGCCCCTCTATGTGGTGAGAATTAATGCTATCAATTAATAGCTGTATTTAGCCATTGAAAAGTTTAAAGGTTTTTAAATACTTATCCCAGAGGATACTTTTAATTCTGGTGCAATTGTAAAGATTTTTTTCTTGAAGCTATAACATCTTAGCAGTTTTCCACTGCCACAGCTGACTAGGAGCATTGTATCTGTATTTTGGGTTTAAATTCTATAATTTGGACAAATCTAATCTGAAAATAGAAATGTTCTTCTAGCTCAAGAAGAGATCCTGCCTGATACTGTCCAAAACCTAGCTAATCAGCTGGTTCCTGTCTGCAGTCTTGATAGCTACTGTGTACAGCTCAGACACCTGCACTGGGCTATCAGATAGAAGTATAATTTACTTTTTCTCCTTTTTTTCCATTGTTTTTATCTGGTTTTGGTTGGTTGGTTGGTTGGTTGGTTGGTTTTGGTGGGTTTTTTTGTTTGGTTTTTTTTGTTTGTTTTTTTTCTCTTTAATCACTGAGATAGCATGTGCTGTGAAAGCAGAAAGTGAGACATTTAGCAGGCAAGTCAATTGGATGCAAACATGAAGTTCCTCCCACTTCCTACCTTGCTATCGCAGCAGCGCTTTGTTTTGCAGGACAGCTCTAGGTAACTAGTGTCATCATAGCCAGCACCCTCAGTCTCCCTGTGTCCAGTGTGCTACAGTGCTGTAACTGTCTTGGATTTACTGCAGTATATTAAATTCTTTTTTTTTTTATCTTGGGGAGTTCAAAATTGGGCACAGTACTCAGGTGTGGTCTCACAAGAGAAGGGTAGAGGAAAATAATCACATCCATTGATCTGTTGCCTACATTCTTGCTAGGAGAGAAATATGCGTTAGTCTTCATCTCCACAGGGACACACTGCTGACTCAATACTTCTATAGGACCCCCAGGTCTTTTTCTGGAAAGTTCTTTTTCAGCCTTTTGGTTTCCAGTCAGTGCTGTTGCATGGGGTTACTGTGTACTGGCCATAGGAAGTCACCTTTGTCACTGTTGAATTTTGTGGGGCTTGTGTCAGCTTGTGTTTTCAGTCTGTCAAAGCTACTTTGAATGGCTATTCTATGCAGTATTCAAATAAGCACATCATTTGGACCAGAAATTATAACTGCATTGTAATTTAAGCACATACAGAATTCTATGCTGTGATATCTAATATTTTTTTCTCTGACAATGGTTATGAAAGAAAAATACCATAAACCAAGAAAATTTAAAATTGCCTGTGCTCTCTTATAAGCTACTGTCTGTAGCAAATCAGTAGTTTAGGCACTTCTTAATTTGGTATGTGCATTTTGACCTTTCTCTTCAATAGTAGGAAAGGAACTGACTCAATTTATATTTTTTGCTGACAAACCTCCCATAGCAATTAATTTATAATCTGATGACGGATTGTGCAAAGAAACTCTTTTTTGTTTGTTTTAAGCTTGCTTCCTCTAAATGTTTTTGTTATACTTCTTTGTATTGAGAAATTTGAAGCGGTAATCCACAGCTCAGCTCATGCACCGTTCCTACTTCTCCAGTCCCAGTCTAGTTTCCCTTTGCTTTTAGAGTAGCATCTGTTGCAATGTTTTCTTTTATTCTTCAATGCTTTCCTTGCGGTTTCTAACATTTGACTGCCATTTTTGACTCTTGCTGTGCAATAATCTGGCATTTTTGTATAACCTCATCCAGCAACTTTAACATTTCTTCCTTGAGTGGCAACACGTAATTAACCAGTATCTTGGATGCATACTTTTAATTATTTTCCCCTTACATGTTACTTTGTTTATGGAAATTGGGTTTCAACTGCTATTCTGCTGCTCTGTCACCTGCAGGATCTTTCTGCAGCTCACTGCAGTCTGCTTCACTTCAGCTGCTCTGAGCAACTCTGAATGAGGAAGCATATACCACAGCAAAGGCTTTACAGGCAAAAATTGATTGATTGAAACTCAATTCATATAAAACCATAGGCTGAAAAGATTTTTATCCTTAAACATAGCCTCCTGATCATAGCTGTGTACCATGGCTCCATGTACACAGCCCTTGTTTTGAGTTTTGACTTCATAGGGTGGTGGAACAAAAACCACAGCATTTTAACTGGCATTTACCTTGTCTGTATTTCTGAAAGGTGAAAGCTTCTTCCTTGTCTGGATTCAGCATGTTTCCAGCTACTCTGTTGGCTTCAGGCTGCTCCTATGTCATTACACACATACTTGGTCTCTTAACATAGCACTGACTTCCAAAGCTACATAGACTTGTGAGTCACCTAATGTGCACCCACATATGCAGAGGTGCCCCCACAGCTGCTCCCACAGCCACGGGTGGCTGGAGCAGAGAAGCTTCTGTCCACATCCCTTCCTGCAGTTCTCCTATATACCTGGTGTCGCAGCACATTTATGGTAAGTCCTGGTCAATAACACTGACTTGAAATCCAGTTTGTGCTCCTGGAGTGGCCCTCAACAAGCAGTTTTTATGATGCACATTTCTTGAGCTCTGGGCTGAAAAAAATAAAAAGGTTGCCATTACAGGCACCTGCCACTTTATATTGGGTTTCACAGTAGCTGCAGAGCTACTTCCCTGGAGGAACTCCAGCCTTGCACAATGTTATATACATACACATATATATAATATTATACACATGTGTATATATGTAAAATGTTATCTATAAAAAATGTTATATGCTCATGTACACAAGTGAACAATCACACTCAAAAGAGTAGTTTGAAGCAAGGCAAAGGAGAAAATGTCTGCGTGTGGAAAGAGACACAATTTCAAAAATAGCACTTTAGTTCTTCAATGCCTTTCATTTCAACAGGACACACAGAGAAATAGAATAGAATAGAAACTATTGACCACAGAAGTTAATCGTGATACTGGAATACGTTGTAAATTCTATATGGAGCTCTTTTGCAATTATGACTTCAGATTAGCACCTAAACGATGAAATGTGAACTGCTAATATCTTCAGCTGGTTTTATGCCAGTATTAACCATTTGAAAATCATAATTATAAAAACAGCACACATTTGCCTGCCAACACTGAGTGGACTCTAATGACTGGACCTCAATCTCTGCCCATCTATCTTCAATATCAAAATCCAAAATGGTTTGGTCAATGCTGGGGAAAAAAACCAATTAAATTGATGGTAAAATAAGAATTAATTTCTGTGTTATTTCTACTCCTCTTTTAAAAGCCAATTTCCCCAAAATAAGTGTATTATATACATAAATCCTTATTGCATTTTGCATATCCTTCATAAAATGTTAATATGTTTTCAGAAAAATTGTATGCCTCATTCGAAAAAACCCAAAATATTATTGCCCATCTGGATAGGTTTGACAAATTATTTTTTTCTTTTCCATTTTCATCTCCGGTTCAATGCCTATTGCACTTTTAATAAAAAAAAAAAAACAAAAAAACAAAACAAAAACAAAAAACCCCCCAATGTTACCCTTTTAAATATTACTTGATCTAACACTTCGCATATGAAATATGTTTTCTCATACAGAAGTTAGATTCTAGCATGGGGCATTAAAACATAACACATGGTTTCTTGCCTTGAATTAATTCATGGTTAAGCTCTGGGTTTCCATAAATTATATCTAGAAACCATACGCCACCAAATCTTGGGAGTGTTAAGTATTTGGAATTTATATGGAAGTCAATGAATGCTGTAACATTCCTGTCTCCCTGAGAGAAGCATCAGGCATCAGTTTTGAAAACCATTATTGCTTACTGCACTTTATGCCTTATTTTATATTTTTACTCTAGGTTTACATATGTGTTTATATTATATTTCGTTGTCAAAATCAGAAGGTGCAAAGGAAAGTGCGTTGGTGAAGATCACAGGAAAAAAAGCAAAAATATTGATTGTTTTTCTCTCATTTACTTAAAAGGCAATGCTTCTGGCATTATTCAGAAGCCTTTGGCTTGCTCCCCCCTTATAATTGTATCTGTTTTCCATTGTTAAAGATTCTTCATCCAGGCTAGTCTATTATTTCTGGAATTTGTAGAAAGGTTAGTGAGTCTCTGGAGTTGTGATTACTTTTTCTAGCTGACATTTATTGATCTCATTACCTTCATGCTCGTATTTCAAAAAACTTTTTACATTTTGTTACCATTTCAAAGATGACAGAAATGCTGCAGTGCTCACTGTATTAGAACTGTATGTAATTAAAATTTGTACTCTGTGTTTCATCAGAAATTCACTGTCAAAACCTCAGCATGTGCTGTTTACGAATTAGATTGTTATAATTAGAACACAAAATGACTGCAAAAATAGAGACTGAATTTCTATTTGAAACAAATATCTATTTTATTTCTGCCTAGAAAACTGTGAACCATTTTTGGCCATAAACAAGTTGCTAGATACCATACTTCAGATGAAATCAGATGATATCCACGTATATGATATGCACGGGGCAGATGCCAGCAAGTTCATAAGACACTTAAGCTCATTTTAGGAAATACCATGGGGGAGGAAGGAGATGTATAATTCTTGTGCTAGCTTTTTGCTAGGAAGTTAATTTCACCTTTTGATTTTACTGCATATTTCAGTTTTTACTAATTATCACTGAAATTTCAGTGATTACAACAGTATTAGCAATTTCTTCAAGGTACAAAGAAATTTTGCTACTACTTGAATGGATGTTACAGAATGCTTGAAATGTTTAAACTTACTAAGGAACAAAACTAGGCCATAATACATCCCAAAACCTCCTAGTATACTTGTCTATTTTAGAGAAAGTACATAGGTGTCAGTCTTAAAAAGAACTATTGTTTAATAGATTCTTAATAACATGAAGGACTCCTGAATTCCAGTGGATTCCAGCTGACAAATGCTACTGTCAGTTTGAAATTTCTCCTGTGCCTTTCGTATCTTTCTCTGTAAAGCCTTTTTAAAGGTTGCCTGCTGAAGTATTAATGTGGACAGATGAAATGCTGGCAACAGGATATACCCAGAACTAACAGGGTGATTTTGTGGCAGTGCATAGTAAATAATTCCATGGAAACATGAAGATCTGAGATAGCTTAAGTAGTACACTGGTTAAATGGGTAAGAACATCTCAGATTTGAGTTCTGTACTGCTTTGCTGAAGACTGCTAAACCACCTTCCTGTCACTGAGCTCCCTCTCAAAAATAGAATAAATTGTCACTTTGCTGAAGTGGGGGAAAAGAGAAACTGCACAGGACATAAACTGGTATAGGTGTTGGCATTTAAAGTATTTAAATATGTATTTTTCTATTATCCCATTAGTATATGGACACCAGACACAATTACACATATATAAAATAATCCATCTGTAATATGGAAACATATTTATATAAAACATATAGAAGTATATAAAAATGCATTTTTTTGCTGACAGTTCAGCAGAATTTATATTCATTTACTTCTTCTCAAGTTACACAAGAGTTGCTTTCTCCTTGTAATTTTCTTACAAATCCCCCTTGACCCTCTCTTTTCCCGAGCTGAATTCTCATTCACTTCATAAAAAGCAATGTGACTTTTTTTTCTGACAAATGTAACTTGAGAGTCCTTTGGAAACTGTACACATCTTAAGACAATTAATAGACTTCAATGGCTGAAGATGCAGCCAGATTGAAAAATAACATATATGTGCTGACGGTCTGTGGGTGCCTTATGGCAATGTTAGTGCCAGGTAAAGAGGGAGATGCTAACTTGTCAAGCTGAAATTATCTATGGATATCACTGCAGGTGTGTATTAGCACACAGTAAGTGCGTAAAAGTATGTTCCCTATGGCAATAAGACAAACTACTTTTGTAGATAATACTGAGAGAAAGGAGATGTCCTGTTCTGCAGATGGCAAAATCTATGTGATGGAAGTTGCCTTCATCATTCTTTTGCAATGGGTATCCTCTCCTGTTCCTAGGCTGCTTCATTATAGCTGTCCTTGGAGCACTCCCCGAATTAAATGAGTTGGAAAAGGGATTATAAGCTGTGGTTGTGCCAGTTATTGAAATTAATGTATCTCTGGCTGAAACATATGCTGCTGGCCTCGCTGGCTATGGGTATCAGTGGGTATTATGGCTAACTATGGACAGTTTAGACAATATTTTTTATCTTTTTACATTATTTTAATGTAATTTAAAGATATCTGTTCTCCAGTTAATATTCAATTCTGATTCCTAATAATAAAAATGCAATAACTTTACTCACCTTTTAGATATTAAGGCCACTAGCACATCCAGTGCTAACCTCAGGAGATCGGTCTGATGACCATCAACGAGAAATGAAAACCATGAATCACCTCTCGTGTGGATGTCGATATAATTAAAGTTTTGGTAGGATTTACAAGAAAGAAAATGTAAGAAAACTACAAGACTTGAAATGCAAACCATATTCTTCCTTTAGAAAGAGATTGATGCATTAAATATTTATGCAAGCATAATAAATTAGTAAGTGTATGGAAACACTGCTACACCTTCATCTCTTTCATATATCATCTTCCTGAAAGAAAGGATTTGCTGCTAAAACAGAATTGGCACTCTGCTATATAATTTTCATAACAGTGGCTACTTGCCATTATTCTTTCTATATTCATTCTAATTTAGGTAAAGAATATATCTAACAATAAAAAGAAACCAATGAATAATATTTCTGCATAGAAAATGAAAGATATATTTACATCATTGGACACATACTCTGGAAACACTGAGCTCTTGTTAATATAGGGTTAACGTCCTCTTTGTATTCCTGATCTATGAATTTAAGTGAATGGCATGTCCAGCAATCTTCTGAAAACAATAGATTTACTGCATATTTTTAATTGATTGTGAAATCAGCAGTTTTCCCCAGTATCACCTAGCAATACTTAGCATTCTTCTTTATGACTGGGGTTACAGTATTGAGTAATTCTCACAATAACTCCAAAGGAAATATTACATTGGCTTTTTTTGTGATAAAGGTAGTAGAGAGGGGTTGCTGAATGTCACATAAGACATCTATCAAAGTAAAGATGAATTATTTGAATTAGATTCTTGTTCAACTATATGACTTTCTTAAAACCAGTGGTGCATGATCCTCTAAGGAAAGTAGGGCATGACTTACTGCTCTTTACTGATGTACACACATGCACTTGGGTTTGATCATCATGAAAACAGCTGTACTTGCTGGCTACTCAATTAATAGCAAGCTGCAGAGTATAAAGTGATTGTTCAGCATTTGCAACATTTCGAAAAGCTTCATCCAAAGTAGAACAGTGTCATTGATTTTGCATGGACTAGAGAGTACAATAACTTAGCCATCAATGTTTTTAAGTGTATAAACTTTGACAGATTTAACTTTTGGGTAATAGAAAGCTGCTTACATAAATTATTCAAAAGAGGAATGCAACTACCATTTAGATTAAAAGAGTCAGACTGAGATTAAAAATGTTTGGATAAGCAGTATTATGTTTACTTCAAATGGAATAAAATACGGAAAGACTAAAACATCCTAAATTAAGTAATGAAATAAAGACAGATATAATATAGAAAAAGGAAGAAAAAATGTGTCTTTTAAGATTCAGGGGTAAAAAGAACAGATTCGAACTTTCCATTTTTCTGAAAGCAAAACAAAGCTTTATGCAGATCAGCTTACCTCATATTTCTATATTCACCAGGATCAAACTTTATAAAATATTTCCCAAAATATATGGTTCACTGAGAAAAATAAACATTCAGACTAAACTTTATTCATGCGATCTACAGAAATGTTGACTATTTCTAGTATATGGTTCTCATTTTCAAATAATCATGACTCTTTCAGGATATTAGATCATTTATTCAGGTAGAACAACAGGACAATTAATGTAATAGAACATCTCAGGCTTGTTACCATACATGAACATACTTAACACTTGAAAGTTTCTACAGAAACTCTGATTCTGTGGACCTCAAAAACTGTCCTGGGTTTTGGTGGGGCAGGAGTCCACTGAACCCAGAGGAATCAGCTGTAATTACAGACCACAGGAGTGGAGTGGAGTTAGAGGCTGGGTGGATGGATTAGAGGAACATCTAGTTTAGGCAATTATAATCCAAAGATCTGCATGTATTGCCAGGACTTGATTTACAGCTTTAAAAATTCCTTTATGTCGCAAGATAATATATACTGTAAAGCTACTAAGACCTTTCTGTTATATGTCAGGAACCTCACTGTGTGTTTTTATACCTGAGTTGTCTTGCCAAGATGTTGATCTCCCTCCTCCTCTCCCTCCCTACAGTGAAAAATACCACCTGTAAAAATCACATCAGTATTAGACCATGTTTTTACTGTAGGGTTCAGTTCGGTTCTTCTGCATTGGAAAACATGTTAAACTAATTCAAGTGAGAATAATTAGCTGGTGAAACAGTACTCAAGCTGTGTGTCTACACACCATGCATTCTTGTTTGATGGTGAATTTTCTAGAAATTTTCTAGAAATTTCTACAGGTGTAGTGCCAGAAGATGCTTTGCACTCATTCAATTTTCTCATATCTGGGGGTATCAGGAAGGATGCCTTTGTTCTTTCTAGGCAGAGAAAGGGGACTGTGGAAAACATTTGAGGACCGGGACCCTTGAGTGGATCTAGCCTGTATCCACAGTGAGGAATGCTTAGATTAGCGGCTGGAAAATCATGCTAATTGTAGTTTTTACCTACAGTAGAGAATATCAGTATAATGGACTTCATGTGCAAGTGGAACTCATATTAAAAGCAGTACTTGAATTACAATTTAAATAAAATTCACAATTCAGACAAGATTTCATGAGTATGTCTGTACAGTACTCTCTGATGCTGCAAAGAAACATAAGAATTAGTTCAACCATTAAAAGTTGATATTAATATAGTTCTCCGATGCCTGATATTCAGAGTATATTTATATCAGAACTAGCGGCCTTAGAGCTAGGCTGGGAATTTAATTTAGACACTGTATTGTGCAATGAGGACAATTCCTACAAAGAATGAGTAACAAATTCTTACAGACATTTTTTTGGGGACAATAAATGCAAAGTAATCTTTATTAATGGCAAAAAACTGTTTAAACTGAAAGGACAGATGAACTGAGCATCTCATTATTCTAATCATCCTCTCTTAGTGACAGCTGACCTGCTTCTCAACTTCCTTGCATCTTGAGAAGTCACTAATACTTCCGCAAAGAAAGCATAATGTTCTGAAAGGCAGTATTTTACATCTACTGTGCTCAGCTGAAAATTATGCTATGAGATCTAAGGTAGTGAAGGATTGGACCCAGATGAAACTACTAGTACTTAAGGCTCATATTTCTACATGACCTGTGATGAAAGAGAAGGAGGTGCAGCATCTCCAGAGACTTCAGGGAATGTTCAGGGAGTGATATAACTAATAACTAATAGTTCCATTTGACAACTCTTAATCTCATTTTCTCAGGTTTGCGTCCTACAGATTATTTATAATTTAGATTGGTGGTCATAGTGACTATTCCCTTGAGTTTGCAAAGTGAAGTGAGCCTAAAATGACTTCTACTTTTCACAGAAGGGTCAATTGAGCACATCATCCTCCTCAGCAGGATAAAATGAATACTGTGCAGTCTATTCTGGGGCAAATAATTTCTCTTTCATACAATCTTGGTAAATGAGCTGTGGAAGACTCTAAGTGTAAGGAGGAAAGTATTGTCCCTTAGTTTACAGTAAAGCGCTTGCACAGTTTCAGCTCGTGCTGAACCTCCTCTGCAGGTGCCATGGCCAGTCTGTCCTTGTAACTGCAACACACAATCTCACATCTCCATTATATGCATACGGTGTGGGTTTTCTGCACTCGCTCCCTCACCTTGTAACAGAACATCATCAGCTCTGTGGAGCAAAGGACTTTTCATGCCTTTTCACAACATAAAAGAAAGGGAGACCTCTGTGCAAGCTGTTGAGATAAGATGTAAATTCTCCTTCTGTTCTGAGAAACCACAGTTGCATCATAGAAAAGTAAAGTTTTGGGAAGTTCATTGCATTGCCAAAGAGAAAAGGCGCTTGTCTTTACTTCCCGATACATATTCAGGAATGCAGAGTCAGAAAGTTAAGCTGCAGACCAAAATTCAAAGCAAAGTTAATACTTTTATCTTTAACAGGATTGCAGAGGAATTACTTCAAAAAGAACTTGCAGTTAACAAAACATATATGCCAACAAGCATAAATATCAAGTCACTCTTATAGCTGTGACTTGTAGGAGGACGTAATCATAAAAGCTCATTTTCGCCACCAAATTAACAGTGGATAACTTTTTTTTTTTTCAGTATAGTATAATTTCTAAAACCTCACTTTACAATGTGATTTCTTGCTTCAGAAAAGTCTTCCAGAGGTCTTTTGCGGGCATTGTATTGCTCCCAGGCTTCAAAGCCTGATCTGTAGTGATTCATGGGACTGTTTAATCTATGATCCACAACACCCTTTGGCAAGGAGTCCCACAGCTCAACCATACATTGTGCAAAGAGCCAAGTAGTTTTATTTATTTCACACCTTGATTTTACCAGCTTAATTTGACCCCTGACTAACAGTGTTTTACTTTGCAAAATACTGTCTGAGGGTTAAGATAAGGATGTTCTTAATACATTACTTCCAGTTTTGGTTATTCCAAGTTCAGATGTATTTTGTTGTCTTTTATAGCATAGTATATATATATTAATAAAATATATATTAATATATTTGACTTATTTGTATATAAATACATAAATAAAACTTACTATTGTATCTGAAATACTGTATACAACACTGTATCCTAGGACTGTACAACACTACATTTTTTCAAAAAATGACATTTGATTTGTCAGTACCTTTTTATCTATATAGTTTGGTGGATTGTATGAGATTTTTCTTTTGTTTACATTAGGTTCACAGAAAGTAAGCTCTTTAAAGGCTAAAGTTAGAATGATTGTGGCTTATCGGTTGCATTCACTAAATACCTGAAAGCATATGCTTTTACAGAATTAAATGAAAAAAACTGAAACAATTCTTATCTGCAATTTAAAGCAATTTACTTTGCAGAAATTAATGATCCGCAGGTGATTACTAAGGCCATGTAATTTATTGATTTATTTTTATCGACATAGCAAGCAGCAGAGCAGAGACAATACCTGTGACCCCAAGAGAAGCAGCTGACTCTGCACAGGAGGGTCCGAGGTATGTCACGCCTCTGTCTTACAGAAGGTGAGAACAACCTAACCTGTTCCAGCTATTTAGTGGTGGAAGATTTTCACACCTGCGATTCTATGTAAATTATTTAGGTCGCAAAAGACACCACGCACCTAAAATCACGAGCTTTTAGAGGGGACGATGGAGACAAACCCAGCCACAAGCCGAGGGGTGTCCAGGCAGCCAGGACAGCGGAGGGCAGCCCCGCCACAGTCCCGGGGCAGTCTGCGCTCCCAGCCACCGGCGGGCACCGGCGCAGTGGTGCTTCCTGTCACCCCGTCCTTGCGCTGGCTACGGAGGGTCGGTGCCCGCTCACGGCCCCTGCCAGGGCCAGCCCGCGAGACAGCGGAGGAGGGAGGAGAGGGGAGGGGATGCGGGGGACAGGTGGAAGTTCATCCAGAGGCAGGCGGGGAAGGGATGTTACCTGCCGACATCGAAGGCAGGAAAGTTGGGCGAAGAGGATGAAGAGGACGGTCAGCGCGCCCAGCTGCCTTCCCCCCTTCCCCAGCCCACTCCGCCCGGGGTTGCCGGCGGACGCCTGCTCCCCTCCCCGCAGCGGTGAGGGGCCACGTCCACCCCCTGCCACCGCCCCCGCTCCGGCCGTCCCCCGCCGCCGCCCCCTCGCGCCGCCGGCCCCCCCCCCCCCCCCCCCCCGCGCCCCCCCCCCCCCCCCCCCCCCCCCCCCCCGCCGGCGGAGGTGAGCGAGGCGCGGCGCCGACTGCGGCGGCGGCACCACGGGAGGAGTGGGGCGGTGGGGACTGCGCGCGGCGGTCGGCTGCATCCACCCCCCCGGCCGGCCCGGTCCGGCCCAGGGAAAAGCCATGGGGAGCAGCCACCAGTCCAGCTGCCGCGGAGAAACCCCCCTCCGGATGTTGGCTGCGGGTGGCCTTGTCTGAGGAGGAGGAGGAAGAGGAGGAGGGAGATTGGGAAGGGGCCGTAGCAGCGGCGGACTGTGCAAGTTGCGCTTTACCCTTCTTCTCGCCGGCCCGTCTCCCACCCGCGGAGCAGCATGCGGACTGGCCTCCGCGCTCCGTCAGATGTGCTCTGGCTGCCGCCGCTGCTGCCGCCTTCAGTGCATCCTGCTGCTGGCAGCGCTCACCCGGGCGCTGGATGAGACGGGAGCGGAGAGATCGCTGCTGCGGTTCCGCCCGCTCCTTCATGCGGGCTTGTGCTCCGGCGGGGCTAGCACCGCCGCCGGCGCGGAGGAGCCGGGCTGCCCTCCCGCCCCGCGCCCGCCCGCCCGGGGGACCCGCATGGCGTGCTACCTGGTCATCAGCTCCCGGCACCTCAGCAACGGGCACTACCGCGGCATCAAAGGCGTCTTCAGGGGACCGCTCTGCAAGAAGGGCGCCCGCTCGCCGGTAACTGCCACCTCCTCGCTCCCTCCCTCACTTGCCCCCCGCACGGTAGGAGCGGTGCGGGCGGATGCCCACGCGGCGGGACGGCCGGAGTGGCTGCGGGGGACGCGGTGCGTGGGCGCTGCCTCGCCGGGCGACTCGGAAAAGTTTCTCCGTCGGCAGCTGCCGGCGTGTGGCCGAGGGGCTGGGGCTGAGGCGGTGCTGACGCTCCATGGTGGGGCGAGGGGGTTGCTGCTTAGTTGGGGTTATCCGTGGACCGCGTCTCGGGCTCATGCCCACGGAGAGGTTAATTTCTGACGCTTTGCAGGGAAGTTGGAGGCTGGTAGAGGGAAAGGCGCAGTGTCGGCTCCAGGTGTCGCGGTTTAGTACCTTGTCCAAGGTTTTGACGCGGCGGAGGAGTGAAGCGATCATCCTTCTGGTTTCGTCTACAAAAAAAATGCACTTGCGAGTTTGGCTGCGGCGTGTTGTGAACTACCTGTCGAGACCGACGTCTAGGCAGAACGTGTGTGAAGTTTGGGGCGGTCCTGCGGGGACTGCAAACCCGTTGAGCTACCGTAGACGGTCTCCGTTAGTCGCTAAAGTCGTTTCGTAGGGGCAAGTGGGTGTCCTGGGCTGCATGGGAGCGCCGCCGCCGGGGCGGGGAGCACCGGGGTGCCGGGGGAGCCGCTGAGCCGAGCGCTCCCGGACGGCGCCGAAGCCCCGATGCCTTTACTCCGCCACGCCGTGGTGGCATTGGTATCGTAGTTGCCTCAGTAGTCGCGACTGTACTTTCCCTGTCACTGTGCCTGGTCTCAGTATGTGACATACGGAGGGGTACGGTCCTGCCACCCGCCCATACTGGCACGAGTACCAGGGGCACCTTGAAACACTGGTGGGACTTCAGCAGTGCCAGGTTATGCCTCATAACACACCTGCATCATCAATACTTTCTGGAAATTAGAGTCCCTGCTTTCTGTTTCGTGGTTTTAATGACAGAAAGTGACAAATACTACATTACACTTTTAAAATCCCTTCTGTGTTGTGCACCAGCACTCTGATACAGCACCTGCAGGTTCTTCCCTTGTACTGCCGTATCTGTCATGTGCAATATAATACAACTGTGCTGCAGGTGTCATCGATCACACGTTGGCTGAGCTGTGTTTGTATTCTCTGACCTATGGGCTGATCCACCTTCATGTGTAGAACCTCCCAAAATGCAGGAGATGTTAACCGAGATTTCTGTACAAAATTAGATCCAAATGAAAAAATCTCAAAGATCTAAAATGGGAACAATCTTGATTGTAAATACTTTTTATTCGTAGAACTTCAACAACTGATGTTCAAGTCGAGTAGTATAAGAAGTGTGAGAAGATACTACCCTCCAAATAGTGTTATGTTCCAAATTCTTCACTTTCCAATTTGTTTTCCTTTCTGTCTAACTATCTAGTGAGTATCCACACCACTCCTCTCAGTCTAAATACTTAACAAAGTAAACATCATCATTTTAAACATAGTTCTGTTACTCAAGTGGGAGTAATTCCTGTTTATATGCAAGTAACAGAGAAGACCAACAAAAATGTATTGATGTTTCTTATTGCTTAAAGCCACATTTCTTTGAAGGAGTTTTACTTTACATTGAAGCATCTTAGTCTTAAGCCGACTAGCGTTTAGTGGGAAAGCGAAAAAAATGACCAAGTTGAAAATGAACTCAAATCTCTTTTGCTATATAGAAACATTCTTTCAGGTGAGCTTTCCAGAGTATGAAAAAAAAAATTAGCAAGAGCACTTTGTATTGCTTTTCACTAAGACAGAACTACTTGTTTCTGAGATTCATATGATCAGGAGTTGATGTGCTTTATATGTTTTGGGACCACTTCTATAAAAAGGACTGAATTTTAGCAATCCTTAGCTTTAATTCTAAATTCTAGATGGAAAACTTTTCATTTCTCTACACTTTTTTTTTTAACTTCTTTTTGACCCTTTTAGTGGCTACCCTTTGAAGCTAGTCAGACTTTTGAGATCATAGGCTAAGCTCCGTGGAGAGGGCTCATGGAAGTAAAGGTGTATGATAATATTTTACTAATGCTGGGCAATTGTAGCTCTATAACTCTTTTATGTGTTTGATATTTAGGATTTACTGCTGTTCTATATATGCTATTTTCCTATTTTGATACAGAAGTCTGGATTTTAGGAGATAAATAAGGGATACTTAGTTGGCAAAGAGAATAATAGTTGGCTATTAAATACTGAAAGCAGTGAGTAAGTTGCATGTGCCTACAACTTTATAATTTTCCAGACTATGTCCTTCTTGCCTGTAGTGTGCTTAAGTTGGGAACAGTGAAAAGCCAACATCACCACCTGGATACATTTTTGCCTTACGGATGTGGGAGTCATGCATATTGAGATTTGGTATTGACTGAGGTAGTAAAATTGTTTTAAGCACAAGAAATGCCCCACGCAATGCAAACAAACTCTCCAACTATTGAGTTAAACTTGGGACTGCTTCTTATGCATAAGAGGAAAGTCTTAAGCAAGTGGCATTTATTTGTATTCCCTGTGCTGTGCTTCTACGTAATACCTCCTGATTATAACTTCAAAAGATACAAGTTACATCTTGCAGTCATTTTTAAAATGCTGAATTGGAAGCAGCATTGAAGATTCAGTTTTATAATTTGTATCATTGAACAATATTAAATATTACACTATGAATGATCTTATGTATGAGCCTACATAGTCTTTAATGGATAACATGTACCTTTCTATATTTAAAGTGTTCTGTATTAACAGACCATGAAATGTCAGTAGACTTAAGGCTATGCTTTAAGAAACGAGAACAGTGGTGAATATTTTAAATACCTTTATCAAATTTCATGGTTATATGAACAAGGATTTTTTCAGTCTGGGTGTTTGTGTAGTATTTATTTAGCACAGTTTGTTATTACTGTGCCAGAAACAATTCTGATCCTTCTTTCTGATACGCAGAGACACCTTTAGCTGTAGCAATACTAAGGAGAACAAGATAGGGAGAACTACAAAGATAATGCACTTTGTGCATGTGAATGTGTAGCGACATGGTAATAAAATCTTTTAAAAATTCTCCCTTTTCTGTGCCCACTTTCTCACATCAGAAGAGGTTCTAGCTATGACTATAGTGAAGCTGGGATCTGAAGTTAGTGGTAATGAATTCAAGAAGGGTGGAATTAGAAACAGGGAATCCTTTATCATTGGAGTTGTGATGGAGTTGCACAGGGAAAGAAATACTGAGTTTGAACATCATGCCAGCATTACTAAGGATAATGGGCAGCAAGCTGAAGAAGGAAGGTGCTTATTTTAGAGACCTGATTCTGTGCTTTAAGCTTTTATATTTTATTGGAAAATTTATATTCATGAACATATTATGAGGAAAGTTTCTGTCTCTGAAAATTTCTGTTTAAGGAAATGAATTATGATAGAGATATTACTTGCACTTCAGACTGGTCATATTTTTGAGTCCAGAACAGATTACATTGATTGGTGTACTGCTTTTGCTTTTGCAGTCCTGATAGTTACACTGTAATATACACCTGCAGCTTAACCTGCCCAGAGGTTTACTGCCATGCCTCCTCACAAGCCTGGCAGAGCTGACACTGAAAAGTACTTGGCTGTGAAACTTTAAAAAAAAACTTGTCCAGGATACAGCAGAAAATGGTACTTTGAATTCAGCAGATGGCCCCCTTGCTTCTGAATCATTTCTGAGCAAAGGATGATATTAGGGTGCACTGTTCTGCTTGTGGCTTTTTAAGATAAGATGTAAACAAAGTCTTGTTTACTACTTGGTATTTAAAGATCCTTTTGTTATTTTGAAGGAAATAGAAGGCTCAGAAGACTCAGTGCTTTAGCCAGTTTCTGACTTGGCTAATTATTTTTCTTCTGTTGTTCCCTGCAGATTTGGCTGAATACAGTATTTTTCATGTACTTCTCTAAGCTGTTTTCTAACAAGGCTGTCAAGCAACTGCTCCACTGCACTCAGTGCTTGCCTAAGTTCTTTGGGATGTGGGGGGTGGGAAAGGCTTCTTCACTGTTACACAGGGCTACCTTTTAAAAAGCACAGCTTTCACCCCATGAACAGAGGCTCCAGTAGTTCTAATTAAGTACATTGCAGGTACTTGGAAATAATGACTGTTTAGTTGATACTGAGCCACAAGCAAGCTGTTCCAGCACTAAAGCAAACGTAACCAGGACTGAGTAGCACCTTAGCACTCTCTGTAGTGTGTAACAACACTACACACGTGGAGACTTCTTTGAAAACTTAAGTGGGTCTGAGGACTGAACAACTCTAAATAGAGAACAGGAGGGGCATGGCATGGGCAGCTCTCTCCATCTCCCTGAGCCTAATGGGGGAACACTAGCACAACCAAGGCTGCCATAGTGTTGTGTTTGCCATCAGAGGAGAGATGTGTGCCAAACACAGTTGTGAGAAAGCAATTTGAAGGCTGGACATGCTGGATGTGTACCATGTGAAATGTGGTCTAGGTGGCAGCAGGTTAGAAGGAGGACCTACTATATATCTGTGATTAGCTGGAAGACCAAATAACTCATGGGTTTCTGACTATAAGCTAGTCATCCTTCAGTACTGTGACTATACCCTTCACAGCGCTTGAAAGCAGGGAGGAAGGGTATTCTCTAGGCATTACGAGGGAAAATGCATGGAAAGTAAAATTTAAGTTAAAATATATAGTATAAAGGGACAGATAATGATCCAGCAGTTCTAATAAATAGTCCTTCTACGAAAGGAGAGGGGAGGAAAAAACTCCAACTGTACTAACTAAATATTGTGTAAAGAAAAAAAAGGAGAAATCGTAAAGAAAATGGGAAATGATACTTTGCTTTTCTATGCCAAAAGTCTCTGGCAGCTGCCTCCAGCAGAAGTGGCTGCCTGCCAGAGGGTATCCTATGTGCTCTTCTGGAAGCGTGGAGCTGACTTACCAAGGTATCTGCCTTGCACAAACCAAGGCAGGCACTTAACTGTTCCTGATCTCATTGATTCCTGGCACTTTGTGTCTCAGAGGGGGCCGAGTGTGCTTCCCTACCAAACCTACTGTTCCACTGTGCTGGAGAATATGAGCGTTCTTGCAGCCTACACTCTGCCTTATGGTGACCTTATTTCCTAAATTCATGGTTTCTGTTGCAGTGCTTTCTGTGCAATTCTACAACATGTGAGAGAGATAAAGAACTTTCAGAAAATAGGAATGTGCTTTTTGCCACATGTAGACTTGCTGCTCCTGTGGAATGTATCATTTCTGAGCATATTTTGATTCTAATTCAGTGAGTGGGTAGCACTTTGTATATATCATTGCAATTAAATTTAATCATCTTCAGCCAATTTCTGTTGGGGCCATTTCCTTCACCCACAATTAGCAGTAATGTTAAACAGGTGCTTTATGTCTGAGAGTGCCTTTCCAGCATTCTAATATTTTTATTTGTCCCTCAATTGAGTTCTTAAAGCCAGATTGATTTCTCTGTTATTTTTCATGTGGCAGTGCTTGTTTGTCCATTTGTTCCACAATTATTGCTGTTACATCAATTTACATTCTCACTTTCAGTTCATACACATTTTACTCAACTAGAGAGCATCGCAGTTCAGTGGGGTTTTGGATTTTTTTTTTCATTCTGCACTGTGAACAAGTTTGAAAATGAATGTAGAGATTTAGTGTTTGTGAAACAGGTGCTCCCTTGGATGGTTGGTTGAGCTGTTAACCATGCTCTAGGCATTAAAGACTGTTTCTCTGCCTGTTCCTGCACTGTTTTCTGGGCTCCTGCACACATCCTGTCCATGGTAAGTGCTTGCCTGGCCTTTCTGGGGAGGATGCAACAGTTCCTTCCTATATCTAAATGAATGTTTTGACCACTTAAAAACTAAATAAATGGAATAACTTTGTTTATGCAAATACTTCCATTTGAGATGAGATTCCTTGGAAAAACCTATGGCCAAAAGAATCTCATCATCTGAATCTTATCATTCCCTACAAAAACGATTTGCAGAAGCTCCCTGTTAAAGGTACCTAAATGGAGAAGGAAAAGAAACGTTTTAAAGACTGGCCAAAGTATAGGCATTTTGCCCTACTTTGGTTTCCCTAGGGGACAGTCTAGCCTTTAGCTGCAAGGCTTGGGGCTTTTTAATTTGCTTTTGTTGTTGTTGTTGTTTTGTTTGGGTTTTTTTTTTTGTTTTGGTGGGTTTTTTTTTGTTTTGGTTTTTTTTTTTTTTTTAATTTAACTTGAAGAACATTTTTTAAGTCTTTTTATAACATCACAACTGATCCCTTTGGAAGACTCAAGTCATCATTACCTGCAAATGTTGTTTTTCTCACTTCTCCTGGGGAAAGTGCTGACTTTTCTGTGGAAAAAAAAAATTTAAAAAAATGTTTTATCTTCCTGCTGAAATACTGTTATCTTAAAATCCCACCATGGTACACTGTGGAAGATTTAGTTTTACTGCTTTGTGTCTATCCATCTGTATAAGCCTGTCTTCTTCCATGGATGTACCTTCCATGATGCCCTCAAGGTCTTCACTCTGAAAGACAGTGCATCACATTTGTTACAACTCAGAGCAGAAGCTGCAAACCCGCTTTTAGAGCTCAAGAGTTAGGATCTTACTGTGGAAGGTTTGTACACCTACAACAGTTAAAAAACCCCTAAACATGGATTAGGGATAATTTACGTAAAAAGTCAAAATAACGTCAAAGAGAAATGCAGATCCGTGATTGGACTTGCAGGAACCAGAATTCCCAACATAATATGCAGTACCATTAAAATCCAGTTTGACCCTCCAAAGAATTAAGCAGTCTTCACTGGAGAGTAAGTAATTTTGCAAACATATGTTCATGCAGAAGTCTATGCATGTAAACATTTATGAATAGCAATTGGAAGATCCTTAAAAGAACTTTTTAGCATTCACATCAACAGTTGTAAGCACTGTTTTTTCAGGATTCAACCTTGTCCTCTGTTAGCCTTTGAACCTCCAAAACTCTGAATGAATAGTATTAAAATAACTTGATTTATGATGAGAATCTGCCTACATGATACCAGAGGCAGCTACTGTAATACAGAGCTAGAATTCTAGAGTTCACACCTGCATTTCTGTATTTTATCTGGGCACATATCACTGCTTGTCTTGTACAATCAACTACAAGGCATGAGTGTCAAGATTTGTTAGGGGTATGTACAGATACCTGAAAATGCTCTTCACTGTGCAGAAGAACATACTGTTCTGTACCCAGTTGGAAAGCACTCTAATGACAGCTTTTATTTTTTTCCTTTTTTTTTTTTAAGACTAAATTTATGTGCATACTGTATAAGATGTAAACATCATCATCATCAAAATGTTGTCCTGATTTCATAGTTGTGCATAATGGTAATTGGCAAGCTGGTTAAAGTAAAATAGAACTATTGCTGCGAGATTGCATGCTGCTATGAAACAATCCATACATTAATCAACTCTAGTTGATATCAATTTTTCAATTGATGTTTTCCCTGGAACACATTTTAAAACAGATTTAGTACTTTTGTGTCAACAGAAATATTCTCACTATATTCTGCTCAGACTGAGAGCTGTATTTGGTGTCATTGAGGAAATTCTCAACTGTAATCAACTGTAAATCTGCAGCCTGCATTTCAAACGTAGACTATAACTTGTGAGGAAGGCTTGTGAAACTAGATTAGAAAGTGTAAAAACAGAACTCCCCAAAGTATACCCTTTGATAGCAAAATATTTGGTAGATTGGATTTTGGCGTTAAAATTATAAATGAAATCTGTCTGAATACTCTGATCAGAAAGTCTGCTAGAAATGAAAATCCTTACAGTTATTAAGGTGTTCTGAGGGGGTTTTTTTCAGAGAAAAATTTTCATATTTAGATTTTTATAGATCTAATTTTGGTAGATTTGTGGATTTCAGAAGTGATGAGTACAAATTATTTGTCTACACTAGTCTTCATTTTTCAGTGCTACTCATTACATCTTCAGTATAAGTATGACTTTCTGTGAGGTGTGTAAGACTGACTTTATTGGGAGGTCTAAGAACAAGCAGAATGTGTATATTTATGCCACTCTATGTTAGACACAAATTATAATCTTGGTATTTTGAGCCTGCTCCTGTGCCCTTATCTGTGATTACAATAAGTTTTTGATGGTGCATTAGATGTGTAGAAACAGAAAATCCAGGATTCCCACAACCTGTGTGGCTACAAGTCTGTGCCAAACAGCAGCTGAGTTGTCCCCATCATCTCAGCACAGATAGTGTCTGCCTGGTCCGATGGGCACAGGTCAGAAATTCTCACATAACTATTGAGGACTAGTTCAGAAAATGAAACTAAAAAATGCAGTCATGTATTTCCCCAGGGAGCCAAAGTAAAAAACTCACAGTGTGATGTGTATGCAAGTAGTTTGTGTGTACCAGATAATAAATACACATCCCGGAAATGTCACTGAATACATATGCAGCTTCTCTTGGCTGTCTGAATGCTTAACTGCCGTCCTTATGAGGCCGTGATACTGCTCTTCCTATACAAAAGTCTAAGGTTGTTATGTTGTATGCATCTACATGAATAGACACTAATGTTTCCTTTTAGTGTTTCAGGATGCACTTACTTCACCTTAAAGAGAAGATAGCAAAACCTATGTGAAAAAAAATTAAGGGAGACAACTGAGGAAAGGTCAGGTTGGTGCTATATACAAAGACTGTGAATTTTTATTGGAATCATAAATACATCCTTGGCTATTAAGTATGGAAAAGTAATGTAAGAAAGAATGTTGAAGACACTGATCATTAAGAAAATAAACATCACTTAGAAAAAGTTTTGTTTCTGGGAGTGAATGAGAAATTTTTATGATTACTAATAATCAATGGAAAAATCACAGATGTGTGTTTTTTCATGGAGACATTGTATTTTTATCCTTTAAAACAAAATGACACTGAAATAAGTGTTGCATGTAAGCTTGCTGGTTTTATATTTTGCTCATGTTCTGCTGAAGACCTGTTTAAAACTAATGTATTGTATACTATGTGGAACAGGAGACTTTTCTTGTGTATATATACTGTTTGATTGCTTAACATTATAATAAGCATATTTTAGAAGTTAAACTTTAAAAAATACAGATGCAATATTGTGGTTATTTATCTCAGAAGTAAACCCTCACCTCAAAATAAACAAAAAGCAGTCTTCAAATTTATTACCTAGAGGACATGTCTAATTTGAAAATGATAACACTTGGTGGAGAAAGATATGCCTTTCCTTTTGTCTAGGTTAATAAATCTGTGCAGCACAGGTTTAGAGCTATATTGCTATTATTGGGGGACAAGTTTTCATTCTGTGAAATTAAAAAAAAACATTGACAGCACTGGGCTTTTTATGATATAAAGCAGATATGATGACTGAAATAGAAGGTTATATTCATATGCCATGTTATGACTTCTAATGGGAAAAGGATAATAGAGCAAATAACTATGGGTTGAATTTTTGTTGTTTTTTTTGGTTGGTGGTTTGGGTTTTTTTGGGGGTGTGTGTGTTGGTTTTGTTTGTTGGTTTGTTTTTTCACAGCTATCTACTACCTGGATTTGTATTATTATTTCTTCACCTTAAAGAATCGTGGGTGTTGTAGGTGATTGAATTTCATAACTATGGGTTGTGGAATCAGCCTGCTGGTTCACATACATGACAGCTTTCATCAGTGAAGATCATTATAAACAGTAAATTGGAAGAAATTAAAAAAATCCTTTCCTTGAGAGGGGTTTAAACAAGATTACAGAATGACTTAACAGAACCTGCATAATCATCACAGTCAATAAAAACCAGAGAAATGTGCTTAAAATCCACAGCGAAAATGTTTTGTTTCCACTGTGTATTCTTGAAGACTTGCTCTTTAAGGTATAGTAAATGATGCTTACTGAATATGTACACTTAGAAATATTCCAGTAGAAAACCAGTTTTCAAGGCCTTTCTTTTTAGATCTGGAGTTCCAACTGTAAACTTCAGTAATAAGGACCTTGAACACCAAATACAGTTCCTTATCCCAAGCATTTACCAAAGTACATCTTGCAGTACTGTTATTTTCCTGATGCTCTAACTAGCATTGTTTGAAGAATAAAGTTACTATATAAAAAGGGCTTGAAATGTATATTTTTAGAAACTGTTTTAACTGCTGTGATTTTTCATTGTACCAAGCAATACAATAACGTTGAATAATTAAAAAAAATAAAATCCCAAACTCACCAACACCCCAAACTACACCCCCAAACAAAGCAAAATAATCGGAGTTAGCAGATGAGATCATCATTAATGTGGTGAATCACTGACAGCTTTTCTTCCGATGTCTGCTCAGGTAAAGTTCAGTTCTTGACCTTCTTCTTGCCTGAGAGCCATTATAGAAATCCTAATTGGCTTCCTGATGGCCTCTTAAGAGTAATAAACTGATTAAGTAATTGTAGCAGCTTATGCTGAAGTGTTTTAAATACATAAAGTCTTCTGAGCTGTCTCCCTACAAAGAAAGGCATCGGAGCCTAACCCTTATATGTTACAAAAGAAACTCTTGTTTTCTATCATCGTATGTAGTTAGCTATGTTTAGACTTCTAACCTCTGGCAGGCATTAGGCTTTAGACAGCTTTAAAAAGATTGATGCTTTTGATTACAGCATACTATAGGATAAATTGTAGAGTTCAAATCTCTCACAGAGTTAAAAAGGGTATGTGGTATCTGAAGTAACATGAAGGTGTCAATTTTCTGCTTGATGGAATTAATATATTTTTATAAGATCTGCATATTAAGAATGAGCCTTCAAATACAGTGATTTAGTACCACACTTGTATGCTGTACTTCACCGTGAGGAGAACAAACAATAAAAATGTGAATCCATGTCTCTGCTCTGAAGGACAATGAGCAAAGACTTGCAGGCATTATGGCTGGCAGGCATGGAGAGGACATGGTTTTCAGAAGTGACTGGCAAAAGGAATGGAAGTGGGATAGTAAGTGTGAACAGAGAGGTTAATTGCAAATTAAATGAGTTTGCTACAAAAAGTGCTGAGGCTCAGATCCTCAAAGGCAGTGTGTGCTTTAGTAAACACCACCAGGGAATGTGCTAGGCATTGGAGCTTAATCAGCTAAACTATGAAATTGAGAGCATTGTTTCCTGTATGCTTGTGGTGTTTAACAAGCAACACTGTCCCAGACATTACTTGGAGAGGGTTTGGGAACTAGGATAGGGCAGAAACTTTACCAGCATGCAGTTTCCGTTCCAAGAGGGTTTAACGGCACTGACATGAGCTGCTCAGTAAAGGCAGGTAAGTGTCTCCCTTCTTTTTTTTAAATCCTTTGCCTGTATGGAACCGCAAACAAGCTGTGAGGCACATTGTTCAGATGCTGTTGTTCTCAAAACTATAACTGGGCATTGAGGAGGGAGTGGTGGGTGCTATGAGTCAGAAGTGTGCTGGAGAGCATTATAAAAAAACAATGTTGATGGTTGTGTACTAGTGCTTGAATCTATGTCCTGTCTCTGTTCAGTTACTGAGTGTAGCCTGGGCTCCAGCTCCCTTAAGCTGTGAAGAAGATAGGACTATATGCTGGAGTGTTGGGACATCTGAAGATTGAAGGGTAGTGGTTGGATCTCCTGACAGCAGTGTGGTGATTAGATCAGGTGGAGTGGCTGGATTTTCCCACAAATCCCACTACAAATCTGTCTTGTACTTCTGACAGGAGGATTCCTGGTAAATGTAATATGCATATGCTGACTGAATGACAGAAAGTTCAACTTCACCACTCAGGCAACAAAAATCAAAGATAAAGAGCAGATGAGAGGATATTGGTGAATCATAATGAGCTTCTTGAGTTCTTTCTTTAGTTTTTTTCGAGCCTCATTAAAATTCACAAGGAGCAGAAGTGCACAGTGGCTGTCTGTTCAGGGCAGGATTTTAGTTTGTGTAAATTAATCTATTTAATTGATTGAATTTTCCAATGCTGTTTTATGCCAGCACGGATCTGGTCCTCAGATTTTATTTAAATTTTATTTAGTTAGTAATCTGGTGAAAGTTAGTGAATACTGGTTGCTAGGATCTCCAGGGTTAAAGCATCACTGTGATTCAATCACAGAATTTCAATTCAAACAAAAGTGCAACTATGCTCCAGAAATGAAACCTTATATATTTTTGCTGCACTCTATGCTGAGACTGTCTTTTCTGTACTACTGAAACACAAACCATGCTGGTTAATTACAAACCATGCTGCTCTAGCCCATGTAATCCGGGAGTTAACGTAACACCTTTCTTTTTATGGAGCACATCTTTGATTTGCACACCTCCCTGAGAGCACACATGCCGTTTGATTCAGAACTTGCTTCCACATTCCTTATCTCATAGCAGGTAGGTGTTCATTAAGAAGGACAATTATGGGTTATTCACTGTGGGATGGTGTTATACTAGACATTTTAGAGGCTCATCATAGTAACATCAGGGCCACTTACGTTTAGGATTGAGATCTCTGGTTGGAATAAATCAGATAAAATATAAATCACTTTTTAATCTTCCAAAAGAGAAAAAGCTTGAGAAAAGTCAATTGAAACTTTTGCTGGATTATAAATGCAGAGCAGTGCATTTTTAAAATGTGAAGTAGCCATCGGAATTAATATCTCAATATTAATATTAGTCACTAATCTAATGTTATCTTAATAACTGAATATTAAGCTAATAACCCATTCTCTGCTGCTTCAACTTTTATACATGAGTGAGTGAGTGACTGGGCCAGTTAACATCAGCTGTTTAGCTTCTGAAATGATTAGTTTCTTATGGACGTGTCATTTTCAGATTTCATTGGAAATCTAATGCATGACACTTTATTTTCTGGATTTGTATGTTCAGCTGCCCTGTTAGGGATTTATGTTTGTTTCTTTTCCTCTTAATTACAGTGTTGCCACCTTGTTAATTTCCTCTAACATAGTATGTAGCAGAAACTTGCCAACAGTCATTATTTGTAAGGCTACTTGAGGAGGAATCCTGCTCTTAAATGATTTCCGTGGGACCCTACCCTCAGATAAAATAGCAGGGCTGGCATTTATTTCCACATACGGTATCTTTCTTCACAAGGGTAGAGTCACTGTGCTGCTTCAGTCCTGCAGATGAGTGCACACAAGGGATGCTGTGGGAATCTCTGTGACTGCAGGCCACTGTGTGGTGAAAAGCTTTTGATCTTGGTGCTTTGCTGGAGAAAAGGAATTCACTTGTGGAAGGTCTTACTGCTTTGTGTTGTTGATCCCACCATTAGGCAAGTGAGAAATAGAGTTATCTTGCTTTATTACCTGAACTTGGTAACTATTTCTCTTGTGATCTAAGTGATGATCTGATGAGTCTGGAAAATTACAACAAAATAAAGCCTGGGAAAATGACATGTGTGGGTATACCAGAGGTTTTGTGAGACTGCTTCAGTTTCTCCAAATGGAGTGGATTTATATGATAGTTTTCTCCAGCCCATCTCTTGGTGTGTCTGCTAGCAGAGATGTGCTACGTGCACCCAGCAGTCAGTGCTCTGTCTCTGTCCAGACATTCGGGAGGAAACTAGCATGAGAATATGGAAGATGAAAAGTTGAAGAGCTTGGTTGATCATCCTGCCAGAGGTGCACTTGGAGTTCACCGTAGTCCAGCAGGCAAAGGTTAATGTGGAGAAATGCCTTGGGAAGGTGAAAGGGACAGGGACAGGATAAAAAGGGGAAGCAAAATATAGGAAAACACTTTTTTTCCATTTGTTTTGTTTTCATACTGATAGCATGCTACAGAAACAGTATGCATCCATGGCCAAAGATCTGCAACATGACAGTAGATGTAAAATAATTGACACAAAGAAGTAAAAGCTTTGGAAAACAGAATTTTGGCAATTTTGAACGGGGATATTTTTGCTCTCTTTGTAGCTGGTTAATGAACTAGTCCACAACTGCAGCTGGAAATGTACTCAGCTTTCTCACTGTGATATTTAGCCTACTGGCACTGGTTTAATCCGACCCCCAAAGCAATTGAAGTACAGATACAGATGACATAGGATTTTAGTTAATTTATTTGTAGTTAGTCTGGATGTACGTATGGCTTATGGGCAACGTAATGGAAGTAGGATTGGTTTTAGTATGCACATGAGTGGACTGCCTCCCCTGCATGACTATAATTCCAATGTTATTATTAGTGGGTGTAAACTATAAATTGTGCTCTGTTAGCACAGTGAGTGTGTTTATCACAAACTAAAAGTCTGAGAAAATTCAGCTTTTTTCAGGAAAAAATGGAGTTGCCCTCTTCAGTATGAGAATGATTTTGCATGAAGCTTTTCTAGTTGCAGGAACACAGTTTTCATGGTAGGTATGTCCCTAGGAAGCACAGTTTTTAGGCAAGCATGTGCAATAATTTATGTCCAAGCCATTTGTTAATATCGGCAAAGCATCATGGGCACTCCAAGTGCTGATACCAGGCTGGGGACAAGAAGGCATCAGCAGGTTGCTGCTTCATCCCTGCACTGATGGCTGGCATCAAGAGGTCAGAAAGGTACATTATTTCCCCCTGTAAGTAGTACAGGAATAAATCTGTGCTTCCCATAGTAGTTTCAAGGAGTTTTACTGAGCTGGACTCATGATTTTCAGCAAAATCTCTTCAAAAATTGTTTTAAGAAAATCCTGTCTCCCATGCACTTGCTCTGCCATATGCAGTGGCATGTCTTACACATTCTATGAACAATTTTATCCTTCCAGGGGTATTTAAGAGTAAATACTACCACAAGTACAAAAGTAACATATCAGATTAATTTTGTGTTATACACACACAGTGATGGATAATGTCAGTTCAGGGCTTGATCCTGCATATGCTGAAGTTAAGAAGATTTCTTGATGTTATTTTGGTTTATGATTGGCACTTAAAGGTCTTGCTTTTTTCCTAGTTGTAGAAAACCCCATGTTATAAAATAAATATAGGCATAGCATATCAATTAAAAAAATGGCAAATAAAGGAATATAATACCAAATTTATAGCAACATTTTTTTTATTTTCATGAAGAAAAAGTACGTCTGCAATCCTATAATTATATTTTGAAGCAGAGAGTCAGTCAGATTACTTTCAGATCATTATGTTACCTGTGTTAGCAAGTGGTAATTGGAGATTACTGGCAGTTTCTATCAGGTTTGGCTTCACAGGAAACAAGGTTAATATAAGTGGTTGTATAGCTGAGTTAATTTGAAATGATCTTTAAGGTTGAGATGTTAAGACTGAAATGTCTTTAAAGCAAGCTAAATGCTGCATGTGTTTGGAATGTGAACTGATGTATAGTTAGATTTCTCCTACAGAAAGGTTAGAAGTTGTAATCCAGTGTTCAGAATCAACAGCAGAACTATGTCTTTTTAAAGTTTAGAAATGTGGAAAGCTTAACAGAAGTTGATTTCAAAGATTTACAGGCATGTAGTGGTGAGAGTATGGAAGGTGCTGGATTTAAAGCATAGAAAATTTGGGATTATGCAGGATATTGTAAGTGATGTGTGTTGTAAGTGATGGTTGGTCGTTAAAGAATGTGGATTTGAGCAGCTGGTATCACTATACATTAAAAATAAATATGTAGGGAAATGTATTAGGATGAAGGACTGTGTGTAAGACTTAGCATTCCAAACACTATCCATTACAGTGTTTTTAAAGACTGCCATACTTTTGCTAAAATTTAGTCATTTTTCACAACTGATCAAGCTTAACCCATTGCAGAGGCTGGTTAAATAATTTATTTTGACTTTTTCTGACCAATAACTATTTCTTCCATCCTTAATAAAGAGATTTTTGCAACTCCTTTTTTTCTTTTTTTGTTCTTTTTATTTTTATTCTTTCAAAGGAGGGAAGGATCAAAATGATGGCAGTGTTAGTTGAAAATTTAGGTCATCTTCTTTTGGCTGTTTTGGAAATAATGTTTCCGTGTTCTCTCATGAAGGGAGAACAGTGTCTTTTTCACACATGCAATGGCTTCCCATGCTAAGTCAGCTTGAATTAAAGTCACTAAATGTTCTATGGCAGAAAGAGCTTTGAACCTAAATTTGGTTTTAGCTTTCCTTACTGCAGCCCGAGGACAGGAGGAGGAACATGTAGTGTTTTCATAGAGTATGAGAAATCTTACGGACGCAGGATTGCCCCCCCTTTCCCTCCATTTATGCATTAGTGTGGTAAAAATACATTCAGGAAGGCTGGAGAAAGGAAAGTCAGAAGAAAAGGAAGGCTATAATGACTGCTGTATGAAGGAATGCGTTCCTTGCTTCCATTATGTCTCCATGGTTGTTCCTAGAATACTCCAGTGTGTTTTGCTCTTACCACTGCCTGATGGGTCAGTGCAGAGTGTACGCACATGGCAAACTGACTGAACAGAGAAGTGCAGAGAGCAGAAAATAAGGAAAGGAAGGTATGAAGTGGCAAAGATGACCATGTCCCCTTCTTCCAAGAAGCACCCTGTGCAGACAGGGCGGCACAAGAGAAGCAGCAGTAGTTGTGAAGTTCTTCCGTTAATTTTGAGGGGAAGTAAGAGGCAAATTGAGGGCATAGTTTGCTTCCTGGTTGTGAACTGCATGCAGAAAGTAAAGGGACACTCCTTGAAATCAGGTGAGAATAATATGTATGTGCATGTAGACTCAACATGATCCAGTTTCTAAGCCACAATAATGTCTTTACAAGATATATAAATAGGGAAAGGAAAGTACATTTTTACGAAAGTTAGAGAAGATGGGATCTAGTATTCTCATAATACTGTTATTAGAGAAGGAAGGAATGTGTGTGGGGATATGGATGTTTAAATTAAAGTATATTACATTTCTATACATTCATTTTATGTTAATACTAACAAGACTAATTTATCACATTAACACATGAAAAAAGTGTGAGTAATTTTTGCCTGGTCTGTATACTTCATTTGACATATCTTGGCTTGGAAAATTTTAATGAGATTTCTTCCTTTTCCAATCTGTAAAGCTCTTCATGCACTTAAATATCTAACTGGTGCTTGACTTTTGAAAAAAATAATAATACATCAACCTTGTTAATGAAGGAGAAAATTCTGGCAGAACTTAGGTGGTAGTCAACAGTATTAAGCTCAAGATAATCTAAAAATTGCAGGCCACTGAGAGCTTTATGTATTATGCAGAATAATTAGTGCAAGTAGTCAGTCTTACATCAATGGCTGTGAGTTACCAAGGTGAGGTGCAGTCCCAGGCTGGGATCATTCAGCATGAGGCCTCCTCAGCCTTGGGCTCTGCTTGAGCTCTGAAGTTGGAGTCACAGCTTGGACTCATTTGTGCAGGTGCATTTAACAGTGGGAATCTGTGAGCAGCTTGAGGGCTGAGATCTTATGGAGGGGTGGCATGTGATTGTTCCTGACCATATAGGCATGATTTTATGTTACTAAAGAAATAAAATAAAACGCACTGTCTCTTCAGTGAGCAAAAGAGAACGTAACTAGATCATGCAGTGTTTGCATGAGAATAAGTGAACAAATAGCATTAAGGAATTTTCCTCTAATCAGAGGTACTTCTTTCAAGAAACAATGTTACTAAGCATAGGTAAGGATAACAAAATCTGGCTGTCAGTTTTTAGGATCATAAAGAGTACAGTTAGTTTATTTATGGCTTCTGGTTTTGTAAAATCTACCATAATAATTATTTTGTTGTGATAGGCTCTACTTTATTTCTTCACTAAAACAGTAAAAAAGAATAAGGAGAGTAAATATTAATGGGTATTACAACATGTAAATGGATTATTCATGTAATGCTACGTGACACCTATCCTGCAAATGAAGGGATAGGGGTATATTTTCTAGTGTAATGTCCTTAACTCTGTCATTTATAATGATAGGAAAGGTAATGAAAACTACTTGTAGAAGGCAGCTCACAACAATGATAAGTGAGAGCAAATAAGTGACACATTGGAAAGAAGAATTCCTGTTAGTTAGAGATGACAGAGGAGGTCTTATGTGCACTATCTATTGTGATTCTGTGCCTGCCTCCTGGATAACTTTAGCAATTCAGTTGACCAATATGAGCCTATGTTTCATCATCTGTAACAGGGAGATAATACTTACGCACCTCACAGCATCTTAATAATTGATTTTTGTAAAGTGTTTTGTGATTCTCAGATGGAAGGCGCTATACTAGTGTCAAGTAGCATTATTATTACTACTGCTAGTAGTAACAGTAATTGGCATTTATACTGCTCTTGCCTATTCACAGTGCTTTAACTAATGCATTCCTGCAATGCCTCTGTGAAGTAGGTACCTATGTGCTTTTAAAGATGAAGAAATTCAGCAATCATCATCTAGCTTTTCCATCTTCATGGTGTTTGTAAGATTTGAAAAAAAAAAAGGGTGAAAAAATTCTAAAGTGCGAACACCTGTGTGATGATGAGAGCACTTGTAGGAGGTTGTAGATTAGATTCGGGATTTGGCCACAGTTAAAAGGACACAGAACGTGGTGCTTACAATTTCTGGACAAGCTTTTTTAGCACTGAGGTTTGTGAAAGCTTTCCTTTTCTATGTGTATTTCTGAATGCAAAAGCCTGATCATGTTTCATGGCCAGGCTGGATGGAACTCTGAGCAACCTGGTCTACTGAAAGATATTGCTGTCCACAGCAGGGGGATTGGAAGTAGGTGATCTTTAAGGCCCCTTCCAATCCAGGCCATTCTCTGATTTTATGAATCTCTGTTGCTGTGTGTTTATCATGATTTGGACAAGCCTGTTCTTCTAGGCATTTCCAAAAATCGTGCCTATTTTGGTAAAATGGGGAGCTCAGCCAAGGGGTCAGTGTTGGCTGGGAGTCCTGCTTATGTTCAGAACTCTTGGCACTGCTTTTAGGCAGTCTTTAAGTTCAAACACATTTTTGGTTGTTCCAGGCATAGACTGGTTGAAAGGCTTAAAATCTCCAGAATTCTGTTCAAGGTACTAAGGTGTTGTGGTTTTTTTGGTGGGTTGGTTGTTTTGTTTTAATGTCACTGAATCTGTGTCCTGGGTTTAGTTTTAGGCCTAGATTTAGTCTTTAGTTTTAGAGCAGCCTTGGATTATCAGCTGACTCAAGCTGGGTCAGGCCAGCTGACACTGAATTGTACTGGCCAATGGTATTCCATACCATATTCCAGCATCATCTCAAATATAAAAAGAGAGGGAGGAAGAGCTTCTGTCTCTTTTTGTTCGTGGCTGTGTCATGAGAAGACATACTGTGCTGTCCCAGGAGGACCAGGCCCAGTGCTGGCTCACCACTATGATATCTCGAAAAAGTAGAATGTTTATTCATAGTTTTCTCTTGCTTGTGTGTGTCCCTCAGGGGTTTGAGTTCTGTTGGGTGATTTGTAGCTGAAATGGTGGGATTTGTATTTGATGGAGAGTGGGGGTGTATTGTTTGTTATTTCTAACTTTTGTGGGTGTGTGTTATAGTATACTTTTAATTTTCCCTCTTTCATGTAAATAGATAAACTAGTTAAGTTCAAGTTTGAGTTTTCCAGGTTTTTTTCTCTCCCTTTTCTTGGTGAGGAGCAGGAAAAATGAGATTTGTCATTTTGGTTTATACTTGGCATTTTGCCAAAGTATTCAAACCAGAACAATCTGTTTTTTAAAGGTAATCTGAGATTTTAGATTTGTACTTTTTTCCGTAACTGCACATGTCTTTAATCTGTAGTAACTTGGAAAACTGTAACTCTGAATTGCTCAACCATCTTTTTCAAGTCAAATTCCACAGTAAAAGATAAGTACTTACCAACTTGGTTCCATTGCAGCCTTTGTTGTGGGCTCAGCACCTACAGATGTCATTGTCTGGATGTGCTATCTTCAAAAGCAGCTAATTTCTGAGATGGCAAAGTGTCTTTGATTCACAGCAGCAATGGGCTCCGAGGTTCAGGCGTTCTTCCCATGTTCAGCAGGTGTCTAAATGTCACTCACTAGAATTGACATGTATGTGTTGCCGCATGCATATGTGGAGATGGTGTGAATGCGTGATGTGGACTCAAGAAGCAAGCCACAGTTTTCATGGACTTCAGATATAACCGTAGTCAACCATAAGGTCTGTTCAGCTTATGTGGATTTAGCATGATTATACTACCAGACCATGCAGACTGCTGAGGTATTTGGTCTGTGCAAAAACACTTTTCGGCAAAGAATCACGATATGTGATCTGCTCTTCAGAAGCCTTTTCCTAAGGCTTCATGGGAGGAGAGCTGCAGTGTGATCATGGGCTACAGTTCATGGCTTTATCCCATGGTTTGCCTCTGCGTTCTGCACTGTACCTTCCTTGCTATGGACACCCTCCAGTGGGCTTCTACTTGCAACAGAATGAGGTATAAATACTTTTCATTGCAAACAGCTTTCAGGGTTTGAGTTTTTTGTTTGTTTTTTTTGCAATCAAAACCAGAAATCAGGTTTGTCCGGAGTACTTATTGGCCACTGTGATCCAGGAGACCAGTCACCGCTCAGGATCATGTCTTTGCCATAGGTGTGGTTTGGCGCGTGGGGAAGACTTGGCTTTGAAAACTGAAGTTCAATCGCTACTTCTATGTAGATGATTTCAATGAATCATTTATGTATCAAATTTGTAAATGAGAGCAAAATGTGACTCAGCATTTTGCGATGTAAAGCAGATACTCAGAAACATCTTGTTTTGTTAAGTGTTACATTCCTGGGCCATCACTAATGAGAGCCTTGGAAATCTGTAAGTAAATATTTCTTCTTTGTGTCCTAAACCTTAAAGGTTATCAATAGCAGCAGGCTGCTGAAGTCAGCTTAAATGGTAAGAATGCTTTTCATGAAAACAGTAATGGGTAAAACCAGACTGAAATTGAAATTCAGTACCGGCACATGCTTCAGGCTTGCCTGAGAGGTGAGCTGTCTAGAGACCTCTGTGTTGTGCATGATGGTGAAAAACTGGGCAATGGCTAATCACAGAGCTGGTTAAATGTGCAACAGGCAGACTTGGGTTCTGTGTGGCTCTGGGACAGCCTTTTTGCTTTCTGCACACTGGCAGGTACAGGGTCCCAATGCCTCCCTGAGCAGAAGGAAGGCTCCAAGAATTAATGAAGTAAGATCCATAGAAATCATAATACAGGCATAAAGAGCAAGACTGTCTTGTGCCCCATACATACTTTGTGTCTTCCTGCTTCCTTCCTTTCGCTCGCTAGCAGTACAGCTCCATCCACTTGCACTGCTACAGAATTCAACTTTCTGCTTCAGAAAAGTGTATTCTCTTACAGGTGGTTGTCATATACTGTCTTTCTCTAGTTTTAGGGATACTCTCTCAGTATCTTACTCTACTTTTTGAAAATAAAATTCATTAACTGAATCAGTAGCATTACTGGCACAAATAAAAGTTAAAGCATTGCTTAGAAGCACGTAGTCTATGCAAGAAATAATTAGTTTTGATATAATCCTAATTTCTGCTTCTAGCATTCTCCATAATTTCTTTTTAAGGACAAATTAGCTCCGATCTTTAAATCAGCTGCATGAAAAAAATGTTTTAAAACAAACTTTAAGACATCTTTTTTCTTTTGTTGAGGGTTTTGTTGTTTTGCATATAGCTAAAATTATCTGAATTCTAAAATTGCATGCAAATATTCTGACAAATAAAATTTTGTTTTCAAGCTTGTATGGTAAGACATTTCCTAGGAGAAAAAAAATGTTGCTGTGATGTTTTATACCTTTTTCACATTCAAACAAGTCTTAAAACAGGGACTCACTCATCACTTAAAAACATAATTGCTGAATGTACAGAATATTGAATGTTACAATAAAGGAAAATTCTTTGTACCAAATGGTCTGGATACTTAAAGATGAGATATTTGGTAATCACTGGGTTCTTAGAAATGAACTGATGGCTAGATAGAAGACACATGTCCAGAATCTCACTTTGCTTTTTCCAGTTTTATACCCTTGTAGCCCTGTTGATGTCACTGCTGTTTTTCAATAGTATTACGACTATCTCTTAAGTTTGGAAAGTGTGGCTTGCACCTTAGTGATGTAATTTACATCAGAGTATTATAACCTGTCTTTTAATCTGGCATACTTGTGCCTGCTGAACATGTGAAAGAGTATGTGGTGCTACTGCTGGGCCATTGTAGTGGGTGGTTTTTCATTTTCATGTAGCTAGTTACATCCATATATGCAAAGCATCCTGACTGTATGTGCTAATTTGGCTGGGGTAGAGCTCATTTTCTTCACAACAGCAAGTGTGGAGCTGTGTTTTGAGTTTGTGCAGAGAGCAGTGTTGATAATTCAGGGATATTTTATTATTGCTGTGCAGTGCTTGCATAAAGCCTCTTCTGCTTCTCACCTCACCAGCAAGTGGGCTGGGTGTGTATGGGAACCTGGGAGGGCAGCTGACCTCAACTGACCCAAGGGGTATTCCATAACACGGTGTCATGGTCAGCATCTAAAAGTGGGGGAAAGAAGAAGAGAGGAAAGGATATTCAGAGTTACGGCATTTGTCTTCCCAAATCACTGTTATATGTGATGGAGGCCTGTTTTCCTGGGGATGATCGAACAACTTGCCTGCCCATGGGAAATAGTTAATTCCTCATTTTGCTTTGCTTGCATGTTCAGCTTTGGCTTTCCCTATTGAACTGTTTTTATCTCAACCTGTGAGTTTTTTCACTTTTACCATTACAATTCTGTCCCCCACTGTGAGGGGAGTGAACGAGTGGCTGTGTGGGGCTGAGCTGCTGACTGGGGTTAAACTGGCACTGGCACTGTGAACACATTTCCTCTGAGTGTGTGTAAATCTGCTGTACACAGTCTGTCACTTCTAGCAGGTACCAGGCAGGAGAAGAGCAGTCAGGGATACTCTAAAGGTTTTGAATTGTTCTGGAGTTGGGAAAGTAGCCCCTGTCTGCCTGCAGACATAAGTTGAGAACTGTTCAATGTCCTTTTATTGGTTCTTTGTAAGGCATGATACAGGGGAAGAATATCCAACCTTTTAAGACAGGGTAACATACTAGGAATCTTTTCAATCTTTTCAGCCAGAGAATTTTGCCTGGTAAAGGTAAGAGCTGCTTCTCACACTGCTTACTGTCAAGGATTTACAACAGATGCAACATAACCACCTATTGGTGTTTTCAAGGTACAGTGTCCACTATTTGAAAGAAAGCACTAGAAGCAATAAAGTAATGCACATAATTAAAAATTACTGTGTGTGATAAATATGTTGTTCCATTAGAAAAAGCAATTTCAGTTAAGTTTGTCATCATCTGCTAGATGCTAGTAGTTTACATAAAGTGGTGTAGGAATTGCTGGTTGATTCTTTTGGACAACTGCTTAAAGCTCTAGATCACTGTGCAGCACTAACTGGTCCCCTGACTGGAATACTGTTGGAAAGAAAATAAATGAGAATGAGAAGTAAAAATGTCCCTCATCTCTATAGGTGGTTCCTAATATTCACATCTTTATTGCTGTCTTTTTTGTGATAGGGTAGACAAATTTCCAGGCTGTTTACTGGAATCATTTACGTCTACTTTAAATGCTTATGTAGAGGAAATAAAAATGTTGAGGTTAGTTATAAGAACCCACATGCCTAATACAAAGGCAATTTAATATTAAAATGCACATAGACCTATTTTCTTTTTTCCTTTTCTTTTTTTTCCTCCATACAACTCAAGGAATGCTTATCTGACTTAGTGCTATTGGCCGATATGAAAATTTGCTATGATTTAAGGCCAGTTTGATTTTTTTTTCCATTCTGTGGCCCATCTCTAGTTGTGAAAAAATCTTTTTCCAGTGATGTGGTTGAGAATAAGGTTACTAATCAGTAATTACTAATAAGCTTTCAGAAGAACCTACTCTAAGACATGCTTAGGGTCATTATCAGCCTAACTCTTAAATGAACACCTGTCCTTCCTCTCCCCCAAGCTCAATGTAAGCTAAACACTCAACCTGCCTCTTCCTAGTCTCTACTTCCTTTATGTTCACTGCAGGTCAATACATTCCATCCAATTCAATTCCTCCAGAAAGGCAAGGGATGGTGCACAAGAAAGATTGTGATCACGTGTGTAAAGGTCTCTACTAGCTAATTTTCCCTTCTTACTGGGAGTCATCTGCAGCCCACAGGCCTTTGAGAGTGTCCTTGTCCCTGTGTGGGGTTGCCCATGGGCTGCATCAGTGTCCCTGAGGGGTGTCTCTGCTCCTTTGTCAGGGAGTCGCCTTCAAAGAGTAGCTCTCCAGCACTTAGAATCACAAAATGGTTCCTTCTCAGTTGCTGCTTCTTGAGGCTGAACAGGCACTGCTCCCTCATCCTGTCCTCATAAGAAAGATGCTCCTGTCCCTTAGTCATCTTAGTCCTGTCCTGGTTTCTTAGATCCACTCAAGGAGCTCTGTGTGGTAAATTCAGTATAACCATGCTCTCCTAGCAGCACACTGGTCTGGTTTTCTTTTGTTTGTTTTTTTTAAGAATCTTCCCCCATTTTTTTTGCTAGATCTCAAACTTGCTTATGTGCTGAATGAAGTTCTAGCCTTGCCTGATCCCATCTTATCTTTCCTCTTTTCTTCCATGTCCACCCTGACTTGCTGAGTGAATTGTTTATTGTTAGTGGGATAGATCCTGTAGTCATAGGGATACTTTACTGAGTGGATACACTCAGGCACATGGTGTGACTCTTGGAGATGGTTCTGTGCAGGGCCAGGAGTTCAACTCAATGATCTTTGTGGGTCCCTTCCAACTCAGCACATTCTGTGACTGTTTGCTTTAAACCCAGAGAGTAAGTTTTTCAAGGATGTGCAATCTCGTGAGACTGAGCCATTAGCTTTTCTTTTTAAAAAATACATTTTGCCATGGAGCAAATTCATAGTCTTGTTTTGTAGCATTGAAAAAAAAAAGTCTTCTGTGTCTTTATGCATTTTTCATGTCTGGTAAGTCCCATATCATTATGAAACCAGATAGTTTTTCAGTTAGGTATGTTGTAATTTCTTTCTCTCTCTCTCTCTCTTTTTTTTTTTTTTTTTTTTTTTTTTTTTTTTTTTTTTTTGTTATTTCTTCCAAGTGATTCCATTATGAACTTGTAGACAGAGTTAAGCTTTTTGTTATTTGCCCTCAAACCAAGAAATTGAAGTGAGCTGAAATCAGAATAACATGAGTTTAAAGTTTTATGTGTTAAAATAAATAGCAAACATTTTTTGCCTATTAGGTTGATGGCAGAAGTAAAATTAAATTCAGCCAAAGAGTACAGAAAAGCAAGATTAAATCTGTAATGCACTGTGGTTTGTGAGTAGAAAAGAATGATTCCTGCATATGTTTTACAGCATCTGAGTGGAAACACTCGTTCTGCAGCTTGGGATAGGAAATACAATCAGTGAAGCTGAAGTCAGGCATGTATTTATCTTAAATTAATCATTCTCCAAGTAGGCAGTTGATATCCTAGTGCTGTGTGCCATCCTTTTTACATTCATACAGCACACATTAAACCAAAGTGCTGTTATTTTAGGAGCTGAAATATATTGCAGCACACAGATTGCAAATGTTTAAAAATACACAAACACTCTTCTTTATGTTCAGTTGGCAGTTGAACTGTATTAATATTTTTCTTTTAATACTTAAAATTATCAGACACTTGGAAACAGATATACTTGCAAAATTCATACAGTTTTCACAAATACAAAAATTAGTTTTAAGATCTTTAAACACAGAAGAATGAAAAGAAGCTACATGCATGTTTCAAACCAGAATTTTTTTTTGTTTGTGCCTTTTAATTCAATGAAATTCAGTTTTGAGTTTCTCCAACATGTTGACAAGCAAAAATCTAATAGTTATTTCTAGTTTTTGAATTTACTGTGTACTGGATAAGCTGGGTCTGAATCTCACGATCTGGATTGCATAACAGAAGGAAAGTTAATTATTTTTTTGATGGTTCATTTTGGATACATATATTTTAATTCAAGAACAGAATAATTCAGGCAATAGCAATAGTAAAGAGAGACCTGCCTTTGAGACACAGATTCTCCAAAGCATTTATATTTTAATTTTATTCTAGGACAGAGCCTAAGATTTTGTTGGATATGACCTCAAATGTCATAAGAGCAAATGAAATGAAAAGAGAATTTACTGTTTCCTACTGCAGATGTAGTAATTAGAAGAAACTAAAGAGAAGAAAGAGTCAGTCATTATGCAAAAAGCAGGAAATGAAGCAGGCAACATTTTCTCTTAAAGCATTATTTTTTTTTCTCCTAAGTGTTGATGATATCTGACAGTAATTGCCTACAAGCAAAAGTACTGCAACTGGAATCTTACTTATTCTTGTTGATTCTCATCTCACCTTTTTTTATTCTTCCTCCTCCAAGTGTTCTTTCTTTCTGGTTTTAAATCAAAGCTACTTAAAAAAAAAAAAAAAAAAAAAAAAAAAAAAAAATATTTAGAAATCCTAAATGGCAACTTTTTAACATGGTTTTATCTTTTAATATGTTCAGTAGCCTTCATGTTATCTGTGCCACACATTCTTGTTTTACAGCAAAGTCTGCATTTGAACTCTGCAAACTCTCATAGACTATTCGCTCTCTTCATATGCTGACCACTCCTCAAACATGCCATGCTGTAGCAGTTCTGAAGGACTTGCCACCCCCAACTGTAAGCTGGGCTATGAAGTGACTTCTTATCTGCTTTTATATGGTGTCTTAAACTAAATTGACATCCTGTGTATTGCAGTGGAGGTAAGAGTACATTCCCTATCTGCATTCCCACCTATTTGAGAGGTGCCAACATGTAAGTAGTGTGCAGTCACAGCTTAAGTCATTATTTCTGAAGCAGATAGTTTGACACTAATGTTTCCCCAGGACAAATGCTAGATGCCAGCACAGAAACAGACAATTCATTTCTGCGTAATGAAAATAGGAGAAAAGCATTTGAAATCACCTCAAGGTGTTCAGGATGCTGGTCTGACCTCTGGCATACATGAGAAAAGGCTTCCTGTCACTCACCCCAGGCACAAACCCTGTGCTTGAAATACCAAGGACTGCTGTGGGGTCACTGTGGTTGTTCTGAGCTCCTGACTGCAGAGAGGCTGTCCTGCTGCAATGCTCAGATCATTCTCTCTCTCCTCAGAACTCAAGTTATGCAGTACAAGTACTTAGTTATTTTCTTCATGTATGATGACCTGGAGGCTAGATAAACAAGTGCAAAAACAAACCTAAATATTTCAAATTAACCATGGTAGTGGTCAATGTCTAAACAAACCTGTGTGGTCACCTTCTTAAATCAAGAGACAAACTTTTAATTTAATGACCTGGTTTTTACCCTTGTAGGAGAGATTTAGACTTGACATTTGGAAGCATTTCTTTACTGAGAGGATGGTCTGACTTATGAAGATCTACTTGCTCAAAAGAGAGCAATAATTTGAACCATTTTACCAGACTTGAGACTTTTGAAGAAAAACTTAAAGGGAAATGCTGATATATCTAACAGTGGCAGTCTTGAATGGACCTACTAAGAGGTAATGGGTTTCGGAATTCTGCAAAGTGTTATTACTAACAGTGATGCAAAGAACAACCTTTTGTTTTACAACTCAGGGAAATTCCTTAGCCATTGGTAGAATGAAAATCACTTTTTTCGTGTGCTGTCTCGGGTTGAGCTGGCAAAACGCCAACTGTCCGAGACAGAGTGAAAAGGGTTCTTTCCCCCCCCAACCAGCTAAAGGAGAAAGCAGAGGGAGAGGGAAAAAAAACTCTAAAACCCCAGGTTTATGCTGAAAACTAACTACATGTATTTATACAGAAAAGAGAAAATTAAAACTACAATACAACACACACTTACACAAGCTATGCACAACAAGAAGCAAACTTTGTTTTTTTGTGATGAAAACATAGATTGAATGCGTTTTGCCAACTGATAACACTTAAAAAGCAAAGGTAGATGTTTAAAAGTACTTTTTACTAGTAAGAATACCCTTGTCTCTGTGTCTATTTGTACTGTATAGAATGAAAAATATACACCTACATGCTCTTTGATGCATACAGGACATAATGTACATAGAAGACTGCAGTATGTCAAAGCAAGACAAGGTTCTGCAAGACTAGGAGCTTACATAGCTCAAGTTAGAGTAACTGCATGGCCATAGTAAAGTCCTGCATTTCCAGGGCAACAGCTTATGAAGTTTTAGCAAAATTCCTATATTAATTGAAGACTTTTTCCTTGTAAATCTCTGAAGTGTAAATGAAGGCCTGTTCTATCAATAGCTAGAAATGAAAAGAAAGCTTAGAACAAATTTACTTCCTCAGGTTTTAATTTCAGCTGTAAAAGTCATTCATAATTTTACACTCGTAGGGGAGGCAACACAAGGTTTATTTTTAAAGCACCATAGTTACTTTTTGTCCTCTGCTATGTACCTTTTAGACAAGCACAAGGTAAGGCTTTATACATCTGCAGCCTAATTTTCAGAACCAGTGAGCACCATGGATTTCTGTGACAACATCTGGAGCTATATGTCTTAACGTCTCTGAAAAATCAGGCCTTCAGATGTTATTGCTTCATTTCCCCAGGCAAATCGTCTCAGAGTGCCTCAAAACGAATGGGAAGCACAGAGTGCTGCAGTTCAATTTGTACTAACATTTATGTCTTTTGAATGTCAGTATGGCTTTTTAAATGTTTCCTCATAAAACTAAGTCCACTGTCAACAGTATTCCCCACTCTGATTAGAGAAAGTACTTTACAGCTTAATAAAACCCTAAACCAAGCAGAGAGCTGTCAGAGTTTCAGAAGAAAATATGTGAAACCAGCTCAGCTTTTCTCTGAGCTATAGAAAAGGTATGGTGTGGTTAAATATGTGTATAAGGTTGTATATGTGGCCAGACTTTGCAAACAAAGATTTGGGAAGGGCTCTGCCCACGTGGGTGTGCCCTTCCAGCCTGCGCAGTGGATTTTTTAGGTGAGGCACAGCGTGCGCAGAACTGGCCCCACCATTTAACCCCTAAGGTCCATTTGCCATGGCCGAGCGAGCTTGGACAGTGACAGTGAAGTCCTCAGGACTGTCTGTAGCACCCAGTACTAGCTGGGGCTGATTCTGCTTAGCATCGAGATCTGACGGGATCCGATGGCAGGGAGGCATTGAACTGCCAGGGGACGCTCCCCACTGAGACTCAAACTCAGGTCCTTGGGATTCAGAGTCCAGAGTGCTCTCCTTTATGCCACAGGACCACCCCTCAATGTGTATGAGGTTAGTGAGGCAAAATTTTGGTAGTCAAGGTGTTACAGAGGGGGCTTCTGTGAGAAGCTACAAGAAGCTTCCCCTATGTCCACCAAAGCTAATACCAGCCCAGCTCCAAGACAGAGCCCCCGCTGGCCAAGGCCGAGCACACTGGCGACAGTGATAGCATCTCTGGGATAACACAGGTAAGAAGAGGGAAAGAAGTTGCTGCAAGACAGCAACTGCAGCCAGATGAGAGAGGAGTGAGAATATGTGAGAAACAAGTCTGCAGACACCAAGATGAGTGAAGAAGCAGGAGGACAATGTGCTCCAGGTGCTAGAGCTGAGACAGCCCTGCAGCCACTGGCTATGCAGGATGTCCCATTGCAGCCCATGGAGGTCCACCATGGAGCAGAGATCCACCTGCAACCCATGATGGACTCCATGCCAGAGCAGATGGATTCCTGAAGGAGATTGTGACCCTTCCAGACTCCCCTAGTTGAAACTGTTTTGCCTGTGATGGTAATAAGTGAGTGATCTCTCCCTGTCCTTATCTTGTCCCAGCAGCCTTTCATGATAGGCATGCATGTTTTTCTCTCTCACCACCTGTGGACAAGAAAAGGGTAGATGGAGCTTCCTTTGGTCAGTATTTGTAAGTAGAGCACTGTGTGACTTTTCACACTAGTTTCTCCTTATAATTTGATCCCTTCGATCTGCCATGGTGGATTTTTTTTTTTTGTTTGGTTGGTTTTCTCTTTGTTTTGAGGAAACAGTAAAGGGATTCTTTATGAATAACTCTTCCTGTAAAGTCTTCCTAGTCCAGTTTTTTTTTTCAGGAGATCAAACAGCTTTCTCAACAGTGTAAGATGCTTCAGGAGGTGGTAGGCTCTCCAGCTATCCTAAGGTTCCCTGAAGAAGGATGAGAAGTTCTGACTTCTGCATTCTGCTCAAGTCACTGCCATCCATGCAGTGATACATATATAAGCCCTCTCCTTTCTGTTAAGGGGCACAGAAAAAAATCAGTTATCGCAAAATCCATGCAAAATATCTTTTTCTGATATAGATTAGGGTTTACTAGTTTACTTGCAGGTTTATTTACTTGTGCTTGCTTTGGCAGTGACTTTATTGCACAGATAAGTGCAGTACCTCCTCTAGGGTAGCATTCACATTTCCCTGTCTGGTGGCTCAGATTTACTTGAAGCAATATATCACATGACTTTGGTATGATTTCTCTGAGTATAGTTTTCATCTCAAGTATGTCAAAGCCTTTGGTGCAGAAACTTGAATGTCATGGTGTAATCGTGCCCGTATGGTGGAATGGTCCACTGGAATATTGTATTGTGTAAAGTCTGTCTGCTATTGTCTGGCTGTTGTCCAGAAAACTTTTTCCATTAAATGATCAGTGTAATAGTTGTTTCCATTCTCTCTTTCTTTCAAATGAGCACTTTATGTCTTGGTACCCTTTCCTGTTGAAAGTCTTCCACTTCTCATTCTCCAAGTTCCCTCTTCTTCTGCATGCTCCTTTTCACAGCTCCATTTTAGAATACTTCCAATGCTGGTATCAGCACCAGTAGTGCTACCAGTGGTTCTGATACTGCTTCTGCACTGCACTAAATTTTTCACAGTGTTTCATTGTATCCAAGACATTACACCTAACAGGTCTACAAAGAATCAGGAACAGTTTTGGTGCTGTACAAATAATCTTTGCAATGGTAATTCACTTTGTTCTGGTAAGCATCTCTGTTCATTTATTCCTTTCACATGTGATATAGTTGTTATATGTCAAGCACTATAACAAAACCCTTGTTAGTTGCAACATTCAGTTAATAATATACTTACTGTCAAGCTTGAATCCAGAAATAGATGTTTTGACATGTGATACCTGTATCGTCATATATATAGACATAGACTATGTAATTTGGTAAGGGTAGAGAGGGAGGAGCTCTAGAGCAAGAGAGAGGAAAATGCAGCTGTTGGTTATATGAGTGAATATAATGCACGTGAAGTTATTAGGCTGTGTTACTCCGCTTGTGGCAAATAATGTGTAATGAATATAATGCAAATGTTGTACAAAGCTAAAACTGAACAATGGCACAATGGTATAACTTCAGTGCAACAGTAAGCAGCCAACTGAATTCAAAGGACCAACACTGTGAATTAGTCACAGGCATAGGTGTGGAGTTAACTCAGCTTAGAGAGTCATGACTCTTGTTCTTTACTGGAGGTGACTGATTCAGCCCCAGATTTTCTGATCAGAATGATTGCTGTTGCAAATACACAAAAGAATAGACTCATGAAGCCTGCTGTGTAAATCAAATACAAATGATTCAGCTTCAACACATACGATAAACATACAGAGGGTTAAAATCTAATTCATACAAGTGGTGTGCTCTCAGAAAAGGTTGGGTTGAAAAGAGATAATTTGCAGGAAGAAAAGCATTTTCAAGTATAAGCAAAATACTGGGAAATTGGCAATAAAGTCAAAACGTAAGATAAAAACAGGAAAAACATGTAGCAGTGCATGGGAATGTAGAAAGAAGAATGAATGAAAAAGAAGAAAAGACATTTTGGAAGGCACAGAGCTGGTGCGGGAAGTGAAGACATTCACCTCATATACGTGTGCAGTTTTCTGTCATTTGAAAGGCTTGCTGAGCTTTGTGTTAAAAGCAAGAATACCAGCAAAGGAAAGTTTAATCTGTTCATATGAATAAGGTTTTGAGGATCAGTTGCTCTGAGAGGTGAATGCAGATCTTTTACAAGATGTAGGCCAAAATCTGGTTTAGAACTTGAAAACCTGAAATCTGCTGTTAGACCCAAACAATCATGGCAAAACACAGGAAAATAATACAGTATCTATTTGATGTTTTTTTGTTTTTTTTTTTTTTTTAATTAAAAGAAGCCTACTTTTGTAACAGTTTGCATAGGAGTCATTAATAACTTATGCACCCTCCAGACAAACTTCTTTGTTTGACACCTATTCAGCCATAACTATAACAAATTACTCACACACAAAGGCTTTTCAGTCCCTGAAAGTACAGACTGAAGTTGAAACCATTCATTCTTCAGCAAATTTAAACTGACTACTTGGTCATTGCTGATGTATTTTTTAAGGAAGGGTTTTTGCATGACAAGTCTACTCCTGCTTGTTCCTTTTGTGCTTTTAGAGTTCTAATTTTTAGCACCTACATTTCTGGGCTGAACCTAAAAACATATAAAAGGTTTTCAAAAAGTATTTAAAGAAAATATCTTTTTTAAATGTATATCTCATTATTTTCTTATGGTATTATTTGGCAGAAGAAGCTATGTCTGAGGTCTAAACAGTATTCTGAATCCATCTTGTCTTTAGGGTTGTTCTAAACTATTACAAAAGATGAAATGGTAAAAATAAAGCAGTATCAGCACTGATACAATCATCTGTCCCATTCCTTTCCCCTCTGACAAAGAATTGTATTACACCACCAGCCAGTTCAGGTCTTGTAATGGTCTGCAACCTTGTTTTCACCTTTAAAATAATTTTTCCCTGGAAATGAATTTTGACTACTTCATTATACTTGTCAAGAAATCATTACATTTAAGATTAGAGGCTGCAAAGCTGCAATATCTCTGAAAGAGCAAGCGCAGGATCACTTCCAAACTTATTGATCATGAATTATACCTTAATAAACAAGCATATCCTTTCTCCTTTCTTTGACATAATTTAGGAATGTCCAGAAAATGCTTTTATTGCTCTGCAACTCATAAATTTTTTTCTAAAGGCAAGGTTTATATTTCATTTAAGTGTACTTTTTCTCCACTTTTTAAAGTTACTTTTCACTTCAGAGGCTTTCCCATGTTGCAACTAGTATTAGAATAAAAAAGTAAGATTATGCCAAATATTAATTTTTCCGAATTGCTGCTTAAACATTTTTCCAATATTGTGCTGTGTCAAACCCTTTGAAAAGGGGTTATTTAGTAAACTTTGCACTACCTGCCTGTCAGAGAGATGTGCCAGCTGAAAACAGGAAAGCTGTGCTCCAGTTACTGTCCCTTGGAAAGGTGTTAAACCAGAAGAGCAAACTCTGGGACTAATTGCCTTAAGTCACCTCAACTACCATCTAGACTTCATCAGAGAAAAAGCTACTGAAATGGTGCTCTGTCTATTCTGCTGAAATCTAAAAAAGTGTGAGAAAAAACATGTGGTCTGGGTTTCAAAAGCCATGGAAAGTTTTGCGCATTAGTTCGCTGCAAAAGGGAGACTGACCAAAGGAATCAGAATGGTCTTTGAACCAGAGAGAGTTTTAAATCAGATCAGTTTGGGATCAGTGAAATCTTAAAATTGTAACTCTGGAAAAGGGAGAAAAAAAATGAAAAGTCCAGCCTCAGAAATATTTCTAAATTGTTAGCCAAGTAGAAGCTTTAGTCTTTAGATGCATGTCTGGGTCTCATTCCTGTTGGGCTCTCTGTGAGATGGGAACCATATCATTACCAGCCCCTAACAACTCTGCTGCCTTTCTGGTTGGCAAGACCACAGCCTGAATAATAAGATGAGAGAATGCCTTTCTCTTCAGTGCTTTCCATCACTTTTCACACAGATCTCTAAATACTACTTAGCTACTTTAGATAGATATCTTTGATATAAAAAGTAATGAAACCTAGTTTCCAGCCGGAACACCAAGGCTGAAAAGGAGCTGAACTCAAGTGATTAGAATTAAGTATTTTGTCGTAGAGTTGTGTTTCTTTCTTAGCACAAAGAAGAAATGAAAGAACTGTTTAAATTTTCAGAGTGTAAACCTTAAACAGAAACCTCAATAAGTTTAAATAAACTTCACTTTAAAAATTATGAATAAATGTAAATACAGTGAAAGCTATGGTTCATGTAAAAAGTACATGAAGTTTGCTGCATACATACAGCTGATTTCTTGTGAAAATATTCAATCTGTGAAAACAGTGTCATGTTTATGCTTTTACTTTTCTGATGCCACTGTAATGTAATGTAATTTTAATCATAAGAAAATTCAGCAATGAATCAAAAACAGCAGTGAGAATTTGTTTATATAGAAAAAGGCCTATGCTTATACAAATCTCATATATATATTTAAATACTGTAAATGTATCACATATGGCAAAGGTGATATGAATTTCAAGAAGTCTGAGGGACAAATCTGGTAGTGTGATAGTGGAACTAGTGTAATTCTATTTACCAGCATAAAATCTGATCTCTTGTTAACATGTCTCAACAGAACAATGATAGGCATATATTCTTAGTTATTCCTCAGAAGCAGGTAACAGGGATCATCATGTGTAGTTTGTTACCTTGCTGATAGCACTGCATCATGCACTTGAAACTTGATTTAATGAAACTTTTCCTGCTCCTTCCTCCCTGTTTATTAGACATTGATCTTGGCTACTTTGTCCCATTACATTCTGAAATTCACACTGACGTGGTAAGCAAGGCTAATGACCACTTGAACTATCTGAAAGCACTAAACTGGTTTTGATTTGTTTTTGGTTCCGGTGGGATGAAACCTTTCTGTACCTCCTGCACAATTAGCCCTCATCCTCGAGTACTATGCTTATCAGTATTGCTGACATTGAAAGCAAATGGATGGATTCATTCAGATCTGGGATTATTCTTTATTCATGTTACACCTTCTTATGTACTGTCATGTCAATAAATTACAATTCTATCTTACAGTATAATATTGCTCTCTTTCATGGGAAAAATGTATCTTGCATTAATGGCAACTTTCCACAATGCTTTGTGCTCCTGCCAGGTTTGCCCTAGTATTTTTATTATGCTTACACTAGCTACTTTGAGGTCTGTGTCAGTAGCTTTAATAACTCCGTTTTGTTGCCTTTGCCTTTCAGCAGTTCACTTACTTCCTTTAGGAACTAGTAAATCTACCTTCCTTTCAACTGTGTAGGCTAGGCTGGCTTGTTCCTTTCATTATCTATTTTGATTGCATATTTACTGTTCTCATCAACATTAATATTTTCATTCCCCTTATTGTACTTTCAAATTTTCTCTGATAATCCTTCTTCTCCTGTTACATTGATACTTACTCATTTTCCTCTTCGGTAAACTACAGCCATGCATACATAGGCCTTCATCTGCTTGTAGAGCTTCGTATGTTTTCCTTTTTCTCTCCAAACTGAATAACCAAGCTAATGCAAATAAGGCAAATCTCTTTCTGAATTGCCTCTGTACTCCTTAATTTAAAGCTCATCTCATCAGCCCTTCTATTATTCATTTCAGTTTGATCAACACTTCTGTATGGATTCACTGATCCACAAAGCATATACCCATTCAATCAGTAGTTGTAGGGAAAAAAATGAGCTGCGTTGTTGTGAGAGGATTTTCTGTGCCCTCGCCAGCCAGCCCCGACGTTACCCCGGGTTTGGGCTTCTAGTTGCACGTGCATATTCTCACAGAGATAGAGCCGTACACTAAGGTTAAAAGCATGAATGTTCAGAACTTTATGGAGGGGGTAAACAAGTTATATAGGTTTTCAGGGTGAACACACGAATGTAAACAACTTTTGATAGGCTAAGAGTCGCCATCCACGCGGCAGCAGGCGGCTCTGATTGGCTGGAAAGACAGAGTCCACGCGCTGAGCAGGACCCCCTTGGCGCCAATGAGTCGATGTTTACCTGGGGTCTGAGGCTGTTTACTTGCTTTTCAGCTACCTCAAGGTTACACTGACCTTGGCTAGCCTGTCAGCCCCTTGGCTAGTGTGTTGTGCAAAAGGAGGCTTACCAAACCTCTCTTACAAGTAGTCATTCCAAAGTTTTCCTATTACTATCATTTTGACACAGCACTAATTCTTGATCTTCATTATTTTGCTCTGCTTCTTCATTCCTTTAAAAAACCCCACAAGAATCTCAGTGAAAATTGCCCAAGATTCTCAATCAGGGGTAACATCTGTAGTCCCTTTCCTGTGAGTTTTATATGGTCAGCTTTGCTGATATGGTGGGTAAGCAGTAGATTCTTCCTGACTTTCATGAGGTTGTTTTTCAGACTCCCATCCTCTTCTCTTGACCTTTTTGTCAGACAAGCCATCCTTCTTTCTTCCATATGTGTTATAATGACACAACCTCTTATTCATCCTCGTAAGAACAATGCTATCTGAATTAGGCAGGCCAGAAAAATGATTGTTTTACCTTATTTTTTAACCAAACTCCTCATCTTTTCATAATATTTTTCTTAATTTCCTGAAACTCAGGGGCTCAGTCTCGTTTTCCCACACACACCTTGACCTTTCCAGTTCTATTTCCAAGGCAGGGATTTGAGCAGGAATATGTTGAAATGTTGCCTATATGGTAAAACCTGGTAATTAAATGGTTTTAGTTGTTCTTCAAAAGAAGAAAAGGAAAGGAAGGCATTATTATAAAAAGTGTTCACTCTGTGGACCCAATATGCTCCTTAACCCCATGCCATGTTTATGCCATGTTTGTGCCATGGTCTTCATTAGGAGTCACAGAAACCCTTTCTAGGGAAAGGATTGTTATCCAAAGAAAAAAATGGAGTTAAAAAAAGACATAAAATCCATGCCTTTATTAGCTTTATGAGAAACTTCATGTGCCACTGCAACTGTAGTAGCATCTGGTTAATTAAGATCTTATTTGAAGTTAAATAAATATTTTTTCATTACACAGACCTTTTGTTTTATTTTGATTTGCTTTAAAAATTTATTTTATATTTTTATGGTTAGTTTTATTTCTTCCATACTCAATAGCTGAACAAACAGTAAACATGACTACTTCTGTAGCTAGTAATCCAGTATGGTGTCTTGCAGAGAGCCAAGGCCTTTCCCTTTGCATTTACCAAACATACAAGTCATACTAAGTTCACTGGAAGGCACATATATATGTTAGAATCCTGGTAAAAGCACACACTTGGGAAAACTGAGATTGTTGCATGAAATACTTTAAACTCAATACAAGCCCAGATTTGTTTCCTTTATTACTAAAAATAATTTAAACCAGAATATTTCTTGTGGTGAGGCAGATAGAGCAACAATGCAGAGAGATTAGTATTTATACTCCAGCATTGATGTTGGTGAAATTCCCTCTGGGATGCTTTTGTTGTAGATGATGTTTAAATGTATGATTGCATAAAAATTGTTCAGTTGCCGGTGTTTTTTTAGTTTTGACAGAAAGGAATTTTTTTTTTTCCCCTATTCTCTTAACTTGTTACATATGTTTGCATAGAACTTGTAGCTACAGCACCTAACAATTTCAAGACCCAGAAGCTGCCATGTAGCATGTGCAGTATATGATATTGTTCATTATGTTGGTGGCTGAAGAGTTTTATACCTTCATATCTTGTGAAAATCTAGCAATTCATGACCCTTTTGAGGGGCTGATTTAGAGGGGGAACCATAGCTAACATAGTGTGAGTGTGATTAAATGATTGTAGAGGAAGATTTCAAATTGGCTGGCCAAGTTAAGTGAAATAAACTGCAGGAATAGTGCCCCCTGATTCCCAATTGTCAGAAAAACTTTATTCCTTTAAGGTACAGAAAATTTCTGCCTTTTCATGCTTGGAATATTGCTTTGGGCTTGTTCCTCAGAAGTGTAAGCTTTTTTTCATTTTTATCTGGTTGACTAGTGAGAAGGCACAAAAATCCAGTTTTCAATGGAAGAAAGTTATTCTGTACAAGTGGAAAGTTACACTTGCGTCATTAGAGGACTAAGTTTTTTTATTTGTATTGTTGGGGAGAGTCAGTCACATAGGGAGTGCTTCTTGCCATGGTTTAGAGTTACCTGTTCTTATTCAGGCTCCATCTGTAGTCCATGGAGAGGGCTGTGATTTGGGATAGAGGGAATGACTGCCCCTGCAATAGGGCTGTTTCTCTTCAATAATGCTTAAGCTTCAAAGCAGCCTCTCTGGGGCGATGATTCTCAGACTTAGTTCTTGGCTTAACAGCTGACCCTAAACTCCCATATCTGCTCTGGGGTGTGGCAGTGCTGTGTTTTACGCTGTATGCTTCAAAACAACTTCTGGGGTCAAGATACTACTACAAATGTGTCAGAATCCTGAACTCAGGCTGAATTGAAGGTAAGAATAGCGAGGAGAAGGAGCTAAAGAGCATCATTATATACACAGGTGATTTTTTTTTTTTTTTACATGAACATCAAGCAAGCACACAGTAGAGACTCAATTGCTTTGTCTTTTTACTTACATTTATTTACCTACTCCACGGTATCAGCAAATCAACAAACCTGAGGACCGACAAGATGTTTGTTCTCACCCCATGAGAAGTATTACCATCTGCTTAGAGAAGGTAACAGATCATGAAATTGGGACACTTTGTAACATGCTGGTGAGAAAACTGATGGAATATGGGCTGTATCCACCCCAGGAATATCTCCACCACTCTGAGCTTCAGCAGTCAGTGAGGCCACTTGCCTCCCTCTCGGCTCTTCGGTCTTACATGTCAGCAATCTGCTCACTCTCACTCCATGCTTGCAGCCATCCTGTAGTTGTTTACATATTCAGCAACTTTTCCCTCCAGCTACTCTCACTCCTAGACCAGGTGGTTATCAGAGTAAATTGTTCCTCTCTCTCTCTTCCTTCTGTTCAGTCGCTGTCCAGCCCCTTCAGCCTGTGGAAAGGGTGACAGCAGTTCTGTTCTCTTTTTCAAAAGCACTGTCGCTTCTTCCTTCCTTCTTAAACCCTAACCCAGATGATCTAATGCAAGAATTCTTTATATGGTAGTGAATCAATATACTTTTTCAAAAATTCTTAGATTGGATTTAGTTTGGTAACTCATATTAAATCTCTGAAGATAAGGTGGAGTGAGCTCACCATTCAGGTACTCATAAAACATGTACTTTAGAAAATACAGGTTTATAAATTCAGTTTATGTATTTTGCTTCCTGCCCTTGTTAAACAATATGGATTTTGCTACTGCTTCTTGTTGTTTTTTTGTTTTGTGGTTTGTCTTCTGGCATATACTTCATCTAAATTACTGCTATCTAAAGAATGAAAGGAGAACCTGTCTGCAATTTTTGAGTCTTAACCTTGAGTCCAAATACTGTTTTGCCTGGTCTGTGCAGCATTATTTCAAACATTGCAATAATCTCGCTGTGATTAGGTAATCAAAGAAACGGAGTATACTTGACATACTGTGTTATTACTTCATGCAGTAAGACTACCATATCTTCTGATTCACTACTTCTGCTTGTAGAATCTAATTTTCTATTGCCTTTTTTTTTTTTCAATTTGTTTTGTGTTCTCATCTAAATGTCCTAACATTTTCTCTTAGCTATGTGTATGTATATCTTCCTGGACTTAAGATATATAATTTCCTATTGTACATTCTCTGTGTTTCTTTTCTTTGGCTTAGGTTTCGTGTTCTGTCCTCCTTCTTCAAGCTCTCTGTTGTGGGTGCCTTGTAGCTTGCTTTGGATTTGAATGTATTTCTGTTTCAGTAATAGAGCGGGTTTTTATTTTGAGGCTAATAAAGTTTTCTGCAGAATGGTTAATCTGCTGACCTCCTTGGCCTAAAGATTTAATTCTGTCCTAGAATAGAATGTTTAGAGAAAATCAGAGTTTCCTAATTGAGATTTTGTTTGACTTCAACACTATTAAGACAGAATGTTGTTTATATACTAAGGTATGTTTGTTTTTCAGCTGATAATAAATTATTGATCAAATTAGAAGCAAAAATTGAAGAAAGGAGTTAAAACTTTATGACTCTTAATTAGAACTCTGCAAATATTGATATTATAATTAGATATGAACAAATTTCTAACTTACAGTAATGCAAGTAAGGCCCTGGGCTTGCATGTTTGCTTTATAAGCTTTTATAAAAACTGTGTCTAGGAGTACTTTGTTGACTCAAAATTTGATATTTGTTTAAAACCCATGAATTTACTAACCCATGGAAGACCTTTGGCTTTTCTATTCTTCTGTCTGTGAAATCCAAAGTGTGTCATAAGGCAAGCTCCTGTTGGAAGGATTTACTGATAACTAGCAATGAACAAACTTCTGATCAGTTATTCCAGCTAAGATCTCATCTCTACTCTGCTGTCCAGTCGACAGCTTTTGTATTACACCTCTAAAGGAGAAGTCTGACATGGAGACTACAGCTGAACATTTTTCTGCTTTCCTGTTTCTGTGTTTTTTTCAAGGGATGGCAAAGGCTGAGGGGTAGAAATTGTTATAAACCCCAGGGTTTTTAATCTCTTTTACGTAGAAAAACTTTGCAGTTTCCTGGTGAGAACTGTTGAATATATTTCAGACTATCCATTTTTATTATTTTTCAATAAAACAGTGCAAAATGTTTGTTAAGAAAATAAAACTATCAGTACACTGTAATGTTTCACTGTTTTAATCTATGTATGAAATTTAAGCCTATCCAGTTGTAATCATAAGGTGCTTTTTTTGTTGTTGCTGGAGGGCTTTTTTTTCTTCTTGGTTTGTTTTTCTAAAAAAACAGTTTTAGTATATTGCAGAGTAACAACATCACTAATGTTGGTTGTAAAACTTTCACAGCATTGTGAAAGTTGAAGAAGCTTATTGAGTTTAAAAGTTCCAGAGTCTGTTATGATAGCAAAAATATTTATTAAACTTTATTATGGCTTTCAGAGGCATGGAAAATATTTGTATTAACTTTTCAGCTGAATTGTCAGTTCTATAAGTGTAAGGTACATGATTACTAGGCACAGTTTTCTCTGCTATTTTCAGTGAATGGTTAATTCAATCTCTAATAAACTATCAAAACAGCTAATATCTTTAAGGGCACTTTCATTTACATAGATATTTAGAGGATAGCTGAGCAAGTAGTGGCATAGTTTTTTCAGAAGGAAACCAGAACTAACGGGCCATGATCAAATTATAAAATTAATAGAGGAAAGGAATATAATAGAGGCAATATATTTACGTTTTAATAGAGCATTTGATGGTGTCTTTCTCAAAAGCTTATTTGATATCAACTCATTTCAGGTTGCTGTCTGCTTTTAAACATAGGTATGTGGAAATACATTACTGGTTGTTAATCAGTTGAAGGGAAGTGTCCAGATAAGTGCCATGGGGCCTTGTGTTGGGTTTATTTTCACCTGCTATCTTTATGACTCTTTGAAAAGCGAGAGATGACGAACTGGGGACTGCTGAGATTAGAAGTCATATTGCAGTGCAGTGTTTATTGCATTAGCGAGTGGCTCTCCTGCCCCATTCTGGAACAGGACAAGGATGGCCAGGGGTCTCCTGGCTGGCGCAGAGTTGCTGTCTACCTAATTAGCCAGAAGAGGAAAAGAAAGGAAACCAGAGCAATTCAAGTTATGGCAGAGCAGTGCTGTGTATGAAGCTGAGTGATAGCCTGACAGCATGAAGCTTAGGGCAGGCTTTGGACCAAAGGCAGGTCAGAGGCAACCTTAGCATTGGGTATGGAGTCCAGGGAGTTCTCTCTGCAGGGAAGTGTAGCTGGCAGTGGTGGAAGGAGGGTGCTGGAGGTCCCTTGCAGAACCTGTGATTAGGCTTTGCTAGTGAGGCAGAGGAGAAAGGAACTCTCTTGAGTACAGTCTGTAAATGGGCCTGAGCTTAATGGAACAATAAATAAGCTATGTCAGAAGCTTTATACATGGCAGATTAGCCTATGAAAAAAGTCAGTGTATTATTACCTGACTCTCTGTGCTTAAAAAAAGGGCATATGTAATCAACCTAGCCCTCAGGGTATGGTTTGCAGTCTGATGCTTGCTGCTAGTGGGTGTCCAGCATGCAGAAATTGTTTCTTTCATGTAATTAGAGACAGCACCACAAAAACATTGCACTTAGAGGCAGATCTATAGCTTAATAGGCCTTTAAACAGGGAAATGAGGGAACAGAAGAAGGAACTAGGTATTAAAAAAAAAAGCTGTTTGGATATGAATTTCTTGTAACTAGTACTGTAGAATCATAAAACAGAATTGTAGAATCATAGAATATGCTCAGTTAGAAGGGACTCATCAGGATCATTGAGTGCAATTCCTGGCCCTGTATGGGACACCCCAAGAATCCACACTATGTGCCTGAGAGCATTGTCCAAATGCTCCTTGAATTTGGACAGGCTTGGTGCTGTGAGCACTTCCCTGGGGAGCCTTTTCCAGTGAAAAACCTTTCCCTGATATCCAGCCTGCTCAGCTCCATGATGTTTCCTCAACTCCTGTTACTGGTCACAAGAATGAGGGGATCGGTACCTGTCCCTCCACTTTGCCTTCATGAGGATTTGGACGACTGCAATGCAGTTTCCCCTCAGTCTCCTCCAGCCTGAACAGACCAAGTAACCTCAGCAGCTCCTCATACGGCTTCCCCTCCAGACCCTTCACCATCCTTGTGGCCCTCCTCTGGACTCTCTAAGAGCATAGTATCTTTTTTTATATTGTGGTGGCCAAAACTGCACACAATATGCAAGATGAGGCTGCCCAAATGCAGAGCAGAGCAGGACAATCTCCTCCCTCAACCAGGTGGCAATGCTGTGCCTGATGCCCCCCAGGACATGGTTGGCCCTCCTGGCTGACAGGGCACTGCTGACTCATAGTCAACTTGCCATCGACCAGGACCCACAGGTCCCTTTGTGCAGTACAGCTCTCCAGCCTTTTCGTTCAGAGTTACTTCAATTAATCACTTCCTGTTTTCTCACTTGCTGTTATCTCACATTTAAGTCTGATTCAACTGGTGTTGATTACCAGTAAAGAGATCAAAGTAGATGAAATGTACTTCATGTCCTATTCAATATCTATGTAAAGTATCCCAGGCCTTTCCCACAAAACTTTAGGCCAACATCAGCACCTGTGAGGAGTAAATGATAAATTTAGAGGTTTAAAGCACAGATACCATACATAGATGAATAAACAGCCACACATCTTTTCTGTGTGTTGTGATCTAGCCTGCAGGTGACAAATATTTATTGATACACATGACAGCTGGAATGTGTTATGGACATGAACTAATCATCATATAGGTGTTACTCCTTTCCTTTTGTCAATCAAAAGGGGCAAGACTGGAGACATGAAACTTCGGATAGCTGGAGAATAAAAATATGCCGAGGGAAGCCAGGATTTCCGGAGAACTACCTTTCCTAAGTGAATTGAAATTCAAAATTTTGTTAGGTTGAAAGTAATAGAAGATTCTTTTCTGAAATTTGATTTCTCTTACAGTCTGTCACTTCATAATTCTTGGCTGTTGTTCAAAGAGCCAGCAGCTGTGTGTTGGGTACAGAGACTATAATTGCACTGATTTGCTGAGAATGCTTCAGAGTGGGTTTTTTTTTGGCAAAGTGGACCTGTGATTACTTTTGGAAAACTGAGCTTAACTATATTGTGCATATTTTATTACAGATAGAAAATGCAGTATGTGGCCTGAAGCGAAAATTGAAATGATGACAACTATTGTATGGAAAAGACAAGGAAAGACTGTGCTGTTGGGTTTTTTAATTTCTGTGAAAACACAGAGAAATTATAATCACAAACAACTCAAATTTAATAAACTGTATATAACAATGAACTTTTTACTTGTAGTATTCATTAAGTATTTCTGAAACAGATTAGTAGAAATAAATAGTCCAGAAAAATCTTTGAGTGAGAAGGGAAAGCCAAAAACCTGATTCAAAAAGTGCTACAGGGTTCATTGCAAGGCATCACTGATGCAGATATCTACTAATGGAGCTCTTGGTTTGCCTTTTTAGTTGATGGAAAGGAAGAACTTTAAGGGCCTAAATGCACCTGGTTTGTTTATTTCCTACATGAAATGCATTTCATCTTAGATAACAGGATTTTACTTACTAGGCCTTCAATGACAGCGGATCCCTTGGGGTGACAGAGGAATATAGATGTCTGAATTGTAGAAGCCTATTCTTGTTTTGATGGATTCCACCCTAATCTTTTCTGTCTTTTCTTTTAAGAATTGCTTTAGTGCTTCTTTAATCTGTCTCATTACCTGTCACCGTTCTGTAAGGCTGGGCTACAAGGAACCTTCATCACTGACCTCCTGCCCTTACATGTTATTGATAGAATTTGTTCAAAGACAACATAAAGTGCTACTTGAGCACAGTTTTACTGTTGGTAAATTTGAGCAAGATTTGTCTGGCGATCTCTGAAAATTGGCTTAGTGGGCTGTAAGATATTATCTGACTTCTTTGTCTGGTATCTCTATTCAGAAGGTTCACATTTGAAACTTAAATACTGCCTCATATTTGTAGGATAATTTCTGTCCCCAAGCAGATAATCTGCTGTTTTGAGTTCAAATATTCTGGATAGCTCAAGACTGATGTCAAAAGACTTAGCCAAGCAATCTTATTTTTAATTTTTGCATTACTTTTCAGTTGTCTGTGCTTTGGGGTTTTTTTCCACAACTGTTATTCTCAGGAGTGGAATGTAGCTGTCTGGAAATCTCAGGAAAACCTTTTGAGAATTAGCTTAATGAAATGAAAGGGGTTAAAGTCACACTATTCTATTATTTCTATTATTTCTATTATTTCTATTACTGGACATTACTGTACATAGTACAGTAATTTATAATCTTGTTTTAAATTTTTCATATGGGTCAGTTATTTCATATATGACAATTCCAGTGCAACATAAAAAGGCTTCATATAGTTATTTTTGGGTATTTTCCCTCAAAGACGGTATTGCTTTCGAACTAACAGTTATCATTTGCATGTGTTTTCCCATTCATCAGAGAAACTGTTTGCTTTTTCCATGTTGATAAACTTTTAAAAATGTAAATCTCCATGAAACTCTAGACAGTAATTTTCCTTCACTTTTAGAGTCAGAATACATTTTAAAAAAATGTGGGTTTTTTGCAGGCTGTGATGGAAGTAAACATTTCAGTCAACATGATTTACCTCACATCTGTAACTAAAAAGTTGCTGTTAAAATTTTTCTTAGCTTTTTGGTTTTCTCCATTTAAAAATGGTATTATATACATCTTTTGAGTTCTTGAACACCAAGTTTCTTCCAAAGGCCAGATTTTATGGTTAAGTTATAATGTGCTGAAATGAGAGATTGTAATGGAAATTCACATGCATTCCTCTTAGTTATAGCTCAAGGATGCACACTCAATTAATTGTTAACAAACCATGTAAAAAAAAAAAAAAGGTCACTGACCAAACAACACCTAATTTATTTAACTGAGCCCTTGTGTATTACTAGCTGAGCTGGTCACTTGTTAAACTGGCCATATTATTCCCTGGGTGGTGAGTTGTACAGATCGCCTTGGCTTCGTGATTCAAAAAATATGTCTGGAAGACATTTGCCTGTGGAAAGCACACTCTTAATCAATATAAGTAGGGGAAATTAACCCTGATTTTGTAAGATATGTTTGGAAGTTAATAATGAAATTTGAATATCTAACATTTATTTAGTATCTTTTTATTCAAAGATCAGTCAAATATGTGATTTAAAAATAACCATTAAGTACAATTGCTACAAATTTGGTTCAATATCTTACAATATTTGCATCTAAAGTTCTAAAGTTTATCTAGAATCCCAGACCGTCTTTTACATGTAAATGCCATATTGCAAGTGTCCACTTGAAAAACCTGTCTACAAAATGACAGACAGCATATCTGTGTAAGAACTGGTACTCCACCCCCAATTTGAGAGTCTAAGAGGAGTGATGACTGGGTGCCTTTTCTTGAGTTCTCCTTCCCAATAGGTAGAATTCTCCTCCTACTCCTTTCCTCTGTTTTTATCCTCCTTCCTCTTTCTCCCCCATTCTTGGCTCACCCCCATTCCTCCACTCCCAGAATCACAGGTGATGATATAGATGTAAAACTCTAAACTGTATTTCTCCTGGCTATGAAATTTGGAAATGCAGACTCTGCAAAGGACATGACCCCAGGAATAACATTTCTGCTTGCTGTCTTTCCCTCCACATACAACTTCCAGGACTAATTCCTTGGAGGAAGGGTCTTACAGATGTGGCATGGAACTTCTTCCCCTACAGAGGATAGACCACTCTAAACTAGTATCTATTATACTTGCTGGTGCTGCATACTAAGTGCATACAATGGTATTTCCAATTGGCCATGCTGCCACAAGAGTCCTTCCAGTAAGAGTGTATATAATTGAGTCATATATCATGATGAAATGATGCAGGGCTGATATTTGTTCTTGGGGAAGATGCAGTTCTTTTACTTGAAAATAGTCCATCCCCTGAGGACATGTCATAGGTGGGTGATGGGTAAAAAATCAGCTGTGTACCACATTTTGTGTTACATGCTTTCAAAATATCACATACCAATATTCAGTGTTTCTCCTGGAGCTCCAGCTGTGAAATGGGATTACTTTCTGAGAAACCAAACCTCCCCAGAAAATAAATAACCCTTGCTATTGTGGAGAAAGATTGGAAGTAAGAATTGTAAGCTTTTTATTGAGAAGGTAAAGCATAGTGTTGATTTTTATCTTTAAATCTCATGATTTTTAGGCCTATATTTCAGTGGCTAGGGGGACTTGATAATATTGTTGAACAGAGGAGAACTGTTCAACAAGAACAGGAGAATTGTTGAACTTCTGCAGAAGCTATATGAGTTTTTAAGCTGTGTCGTAATCGATGTCAATATTTGAGGTTTAGCAATGTACATTGTTGTGCTGTTGTACAAGATTTATTGATAGCTAATCTGTGAAGCCACTTCACCCCTGTCTAATATATAATGCAAAATACAGTTACTTCAAGTGTCACAAATGAACCTATATTCAGTTGGTCTGGGAATAATTGACATTATATATTATTGGGGATTTTTATTAATCACCTACTAATAATACAGCATTAATGAGTGTCAGTACTTCCTAAAATAGCAAGATTTTTCCAAAAAATTAGACTTTTGTCACTTGTGGTTTTAATAATGAGACTTTTCACTGAGCTTATTGTTCCATTGGCTAAATAGAAATAAGGTTCAGTATTCTTCCTTTTGACTACTTGCAATTCTTCATACTGTTTTCTAGCTGTATTGGTGAAAGAATAACTACTTTTTACTAAAGAGGTAATGCACTGGAATAAATGGTCTGACTAGTTTTAACAGTTCAGATATCACAGAAGAGCCTACTTCACTGTGTGCAATAGTTGGACACTGATTGTGAAATGTACCTTTCATGTCTTTACGATGTGAGATAAAAATAGCTGTTCAAGTCAACTTACTTTTACCTTCAAGAGAGATGAAACTCTGAGCTGCAGCATGTTTTATGATGAAATTACCAGTAGCAGTGATAATGTTAGGTGTACAAATTAGGTGTAAATTACCTGTATAATTACTAATTTGTTAGCAGTGGTAACAAATCTTAAATTTACTTTGATTAACCAAAGAAGGAAGAGTAAATGGAAATAGGGTGGGAGGAAAGAGGCAGCGGAGGTTTCCACGAGAATGAAATATTTCAACTTAAAATAATAGAGTCTTTAATCAGCGTAGCACTAGCACTATGCATCCGTCTCACCAAAAATTCTGCTGTGTGTCCTCACAGCTTTTTAGGGCTGAATGTTGCATGTTTGTAGTATAAGTGTGCATGTATCCCTTTACAACCTGTACACAGATACCAGTGGTATACTACTTAGTTCTTGAAATAACGTTGTATTTTAATATCCTGCTTTGTGTAGACTTACTAAATAAGAATTCCAGGATGCATTCTGATAACTTTATTTGGACTTCCTATGTTATTTCTCCTGAGCTGGAAGGGAGAGAAAATTTTCCTAAAAGGTCTGTGGAATTGCATCTGGGGTGGTTCAGATTGGGTCCCAAAGCCACGTCCTTTTCCTCCGTCCTCTGTAGGTTTAAGCTGCCTGCCCACCCTAGACTCAGTCCATTCATATTTGTTGGCTGAAATTTTTATTGCACTTCATTTTTCTTTCCCTACACCCTTGACCCTCCACAGGTCTTGTGAGTGGTTTGTACCAGCATCATGGTTAGGTCTTGGGAGAGGCAGAGTAACTGGTTCTCCCTTGACAGGGCTCTTTCTGTCCTGAAGAGTAGCCACTGCAGTGGCACAGGCGTACTTATGATTGAGTTGTTCTGTGCAATGGACCTCATCTAAAGACTAATATACCTCCCTAATCCCTTTCCACTGCTGCTATTGCTGCTGAAGTCACATTTATATTTCTACAAAACCAGTGACTAACTTTTACAGACTGCCCAATTTTGGTGCTGTTTCTTCCTGGGTAAGGTTGTACAATCCCTAGAATAACAATTTTTCAAGGTCTGCACACTTTTCCAGAGAACAGGAGCTGAATGAAGATTGTATTGGATCTGGCTCTGAGCAGCAGAGCCACATGTCAGTGTATTTATTTTCCCACCCAGGCAGATTTTAACTCATGCAAGTCAGCTATATTTTGGAATGTTCCAACCTTATTTTTGTAGTCTGGCGTACTGGCTATTTGAATGTGTATGGTTCATGTGCACTTCTGTAGCTTCTTGAATCCCTTTGTCCCTGATAATGTTGTGAACGTGCAGAAATGCTCACCACTGTGTGCCAAATCCTGCCAGGTGAGCACTGAATGTACATAAACCAGCCTTGAGCAAGGTTCAGTCATTAAGATTCTACCCCAGTACCTAATGATCATCTATATAGTATGTAAATCACAGTAAAAATAGGCATGATATTTAAAAGGTCAGACATACAAGCGTGCATGCAAAGATATATGTGGATTTGCTTTTGTAACTTAACGATATTTGCTAAGGAACTCCTGCACCAATGATCAAATGAATAAATTAATGGTTGGTTGACTGTAATCATGGTCATTGTGTATGCAGAGTAAATGTGTAAATATGCATACATTTTTGTCTATGCATTTTCTTCCAAACCTCCTGGAAACTAGACAATTTTATTTTTCTCATATTCACATTTTCATTTCTAGTCTTGAAGCTGTTTCTCCCTTGTAATTCAAGGCACTAATAAAGGAAGTTATAAAATTTTAAAGAGTATAAAAACCCTAATAGTTTGACATGAAATGAAATTAGTACAATTGATTAGAAAAGGTATTTTCTTATGTTTTCTACTTCACCATTAACAGCATTACTTGGATTCTCCATTAAAAATGGACAAAAATTGTTAAGTATCTTTATACAGTGGAAAACAGGTTTTCAGTCTTACTTATTTTTACTTTCAAGAAGGTCTGACTATAGATTGATGTGTAGATTTCACTGAACTAGCTTTCCTCTTTTGTAGCAATGTAGGTAAGTGAGTAAATCTAAGAGATGAGCAAAGGTTAATGTTCTGTAGCATGTAATAGGATTATTTTTATTTTAAAATCACGGTCAAGTAGACCTGATCTCTTGGCAATGGAATTTCTGTTAGACTGTAAGTCTTTCTTACTTTTCCCATTCAGTATTTCTTTATCAGTTGGGTATCATGTGCATCAGATGGAGATCATAAAAGAATTTTTAGAATAATACAGGCTGAGCTGTAGACATTGTACATGTTCTAATGTATATTTTGCAGAACAAATCAGATTTATGTATTTGCTCAAATATTGTTTCCGGTAGTTGTTCCTGTAGGAATATGTCTAGACTTCCTAAGTATAGGAATTATTTGCATAATGCATATACTTGAATACATTTGCATATTGTCAAAGCACATTGGGTCATGCTATCTGGCATGATTTTTCATATAGTACAGCTGTTTAAACTGAAATCAGTAAAAAGCAAAGAGTATAAACTCCTTGATTTTCTTTTCCAATGTCTTAATTTTTTAAAAAAGTCTGATTAAAACTGGAGAGTTTTTTTCAGTGATGAGGAAATTTAAACAAGCAAAAATTACATAACTACCTAGATTGGTCTAAACATGAAGCAAGACATTTTATCTGTGTCAAATGCAGTCTTACAGGTTTACCACTAAATAATTTTTGTGGGATGCAGAGTATTTTAATTTAAATGCTTGAGAAATACATTATTTAATTAAACACAAACTACATTTTTACCTATTTTTTTTTTTTCACAAATGAATGAGAAGAAAATTAGTTGCCATTTTTTGGCATTTTTTATCTGGTCCTCTTCTGGTTATTGCACATAAACAAGCCTAGAAAACCCTCATAAAGTGCATAAGCTAGTTTTTTAATCCAGAGTATACTTTTTCACTTTTTTGCCTTGCCAAGATATGTCACTATACATACTTGAATACACCTTGCTAGCTTTTAAAATTTTTACATAGCAAAAGTGATCAGGTCTAATTTGAGTCAATAAATTTGTAGGAATCAAATGTATGAAAACCAACAATGGTCTGCAGCATAAAAAATGTCTTTCTTGAAGTCAGGGGCCCAAAAGTGAATCAGTACTCCCTGTGTAGCCTCACCAATGCCAAGTACAGGGTGATAATCACTGCCCTATTCCTGCTGGCCACTTTATTTTTGATACAGGCCAGGATGCTATTGACCTTTATGGCCACCGGAGCAGACTGCTGGCTCATGCTGTCGACCAGCACCTCCGGATCCCTTTCTGCCAAGCAGCTTTCCAGATGCTCCTCCTGAAGCCTGTAGTGCTGCGTGGTTTGTTGTGATCCAAGTGCAGGGATTGGCACTTTGCCTTGTTGAACCGTATACTGTTGGGTTCAGCCTATCAATCCAGCCTGTCCTGATTCCTATGCAAAGCCTTCCTACCCTCCAGCAGATCAACTCCCACCAGTCTTGGTGTCATCTGTGAATTTACTGAGAATGCACTTAATCCCCTCATCCAAATAATTGATAACGATATTGAATATGACTGGCCCCAATAATGAGCCTTGGGCAACACCACTACTTACTGTCTGCCAGCTGGATGTAACTCTGTTGATCATCACTCAGACATCCAGACAGGTTTTAACTCAGAAAAGAGTACACCTTCAAGCCATGGGCTGCCAACTTCTCCAGAGAATGCTGTGGGAAGCAGTTTTGAAGGCTTTACTGAAGGCCAGGTACACACCCACACAGTCTTTCCCTCATCCACTGGGATGGTCATCTGGTCATAAAAGGAGATCAGGTTGGTCAAGCAGGACCTGCCTTTCCTAAACCTATGCTGGCTGGGCCTGATTCCCTGATTGTCCTGTACATGCCATGTGGTATCACTCAGGATGATTTCTTCCATAACCTTCCCTGGCACTGAAGTCAGGCTGACAGGTCTGTAGTTCTCTGGATCATCCTTCTGATCCTTCTTGCAGAGGGGTGTCACACTGGCCAACCTCCAGTCCTCTAGACCCTCCCTACCTAACCAGGATGGATGATAAATGATAGAAAGTGGCTTGGCAAGGTCTTCTGTCAGCTCCTGCAGTACCCTTCAGGGGATCCCATCTTGTCCCATTGACTTGTGTGTATGTCCAAGTAGCAGACCAGATCCCTAACTACTTCCCCCTGGATTGCAGAGTATCTGTTCTGGTCCCTGTCTACTAGCTCGGCAGGTTGTGGTTGCCCTAAAGATTACAGTCTTTCTTTTAAAGGTTGAGGCAAAGAAGGCATTAAGTACCTCTGCCTTTTCTTCATCCTTGGTTAAAATGTTCCCCCCCCCCCCCACCCCCCCTCCAAGAAAGAATGGAGAATTTCCTTGGCTCTGTTTTGTTGTTATTATTTTCATAAAAACACTTACTATCTTTTACAGTGGTAGCTGGTTTGAGATCTAGCTGAGCTTTTACATCTCTTAACTTTCTCTCTACATGATCTATCATCCTTGTACTCTTTCTGAGTTGCCTGCCCCTTTTTCCAAAGGTCATAAACTTTCTTTTTTCCCCCTGAGTTCCAGGAAGAATTCCCTATTCAGCCAGGCCAATCTTCTTCCTTGCCAGTTCATCTTTTGGCATGTAGGGATGACCTGCTCCTCTGTCTTTACAGTTTTCTTCAGAAAGTATTCCCTTTCTGGACCCCTTTGTTTATAAGGGCTGTTTTCCAAGAGACTGTGAATTGGTGTCCTGAACAGTCTGAAGTCAGCCCTCTGAAGTCCAAGGCAGAGCTTTTGTTGACTCTTTTTCTTACTTTACTGAGAACTGAGAACTCTATCATTTTGTGGTCCTTATGCCCAAACAGCCTCTGACCACCACATCTCCCCCCAGCCCTTTCCTGTTTTTAAATAGCAGGTCTAGCAGGGCACTGCCTGAGGTAACCTAATTTATCAGCTGTGTGAGGGAGGTTTGTTTATTGGGTCTGTTATTGCTTTACTATTTGAGTTTGTTTATTGCAATTGATGCAATAATAAATATTATCTTCGTTGTTTGATGTGTTTAGGAATGCCCTTATATGGTATCCACTGAAAGTTACTAAAGTTACATAGAGCAAGGGCTTCCTAGTTTTGCACTGATCATGAAGTGGGTGGGTGCAACTGTAATTTACAACTTCTGAGAAGAAGATTGCTAGAGAAAGTAGCTGGCTCTTTTTCGGATCTTGGTCTTCACTCGTGACTTAAAATTAATCCACTGCTATAATCAATTGCTTTATCAAGCTGCAAATCCTGTAATTGCATACTCTAATCTAGATGTGGTTTCCCAGGATGCTTCCTCTTCTTTAATTTGCTGTTTGCTCTCTGTTCAGATATGCGTCTCTTTTGTTTGCTTTCAAAGCTTTTAACACTGTCCATCCTCTGCACCTTGATTCTTTTTTCAAATCAGTTTTCATGAGCATCTTTATCGCTAAGGTGTATTTTCTCTTGCTACTCATTCATCCAATCCTTGTTGACTTATATTGTGCATATTAAATAAATAAATGAAGGTAATATAGTCACACATTCTTCATTACTATTTCTGGATCTTTTGAGCTGTTTCTCACCGGCTTAGTACTCAGTAGTTTAACTGGTTCCAAACATAAATATTCAGGTGTATTTTCTCTGTATCTGCACACTACTGGATGTACATAACATTCTTCCTGTGTCAGTTCATAAGTTGCCCCTCAAGTCTCAGTTAATTGAAAGAAATATGAAAAGCAGTAGTCAACAATTAAATCATTCTGAACAAGGCCTTCAAAGAAGGATTAGTATTGTGATACTATAATTAAAAATCTGTTAAAATTTCATATTATTGTAGAGCATATGAAAGAACTGTTTTGTCTTTGTGAGGTAGTAGTACAAATGTTGGAGAATTATCCTTTCAGAGTTAAGGAAAAGGATTTATCAGTTCATAAGCTGTGAAATGCTAGGTGCTCTTTCTTCAGTGTGAATGAAAAAGAAAAGCTATCAACTGTCAGTGCTCGGTCCACCCTCTTTGCTTTCAAGTTTTACTTCCATGTGAAAAAATTATGCTCTCAGTCCTTGGGTCTGAAAGGCAGCTATAAAGGGACAGAGCAACTCTTTCACCTCGTGTTCCCTTTCTTCAAATCAAACCAGCTCAAAATGTCAGTGCCTCCAAAGTAAGTCAGTCTGTTCCTTGTTCTTAAAAAAGACATCCCATTCAAGGGATGATCAGTTCACCTGAGTCCTCAAGATAAGAAGATGTTTCAGGAATTTGAGATTTAGCATATAGGATTTATATAAAAGCCAGCCTTAACAAGTCCCAGAAAATCACTGTTAATACTGAAAAATTATGCACTTCTTCACATAGTTTCAATTAAGATCTTTTAATTCCAGATTATATTAAGCAAACTGTTAAAGACAGGGTTTTTTCTGTAGACTTAGTCTCATAACATCAATTTAATTTAATTTTGATTGTTTGTGTATTTGAACTATTTTTTTTTTCCATTTCAATACTACATTTTCCTGAATATAAAATACCTAACCCTGAGATAATTTGATTGTACTACTGCCACCCTTGAAAGGCACAAAATTTCCTGACAGAAGACTCTATTAACATGGAATTAGGCATCTTTGCCTTACATATATGATATGTTAAATCGGAAAGCAGGATGATATTGTATGGTACCTGTAATGTTTTGAAGATGTGACGTATCTAACTTCAATGAAAGTTTTTAAACGTTAATTCTGAGGTCCATCTGCACCTCAGCTAGGCAAAGCACTACACCTTGACAGCCTGTTGCACTGTATTAGGATATGCTTTGTCCCACCAGAAGACCACAAGAGAACACTTACTGTCTCTGAGCATAATCACTTTGTCAAAAGGGAGCTGATGGAAGAAACATGATCCCTGAATCCAGGCACCTCAATCCTCCAAAGGGCTGGTTTTGCCCCCTGTGATGTGTGGCTGTGCCTGCCAGGCTGCAGCTGGGGGAGCAGTGCCCTGCAGAGCCATGCCCCAGGTCACCTTTGAACCCTTGCAGCACAACACAGTCCTTCTTCAAATTGTGCCCATACTGCAGTGGAGAGAGTGGCTGGAAGAACCTCTCTGTGGAAGAGACACTAATGAAGTTGTCTTTGATGCTGTGTGTCTCTACTTTAACCATCTGACTCGACCTCCTGTAGTGTATCTGGTCTTGATATGGTAATTTTTAATAACTTCATTTACTTGTGGTCTCATTCCTTCATATACAGTCTTTAAGACAGTTAAACTGCATTGTTACATTAGCGTTCTGCTGGCGTATGCTGGTTTTAATTGTGTATGTTTCAATACACTATTGCTAAACCGTTTTGGTCTTTTCGACCTCCAGCCTTTTTCATAACACTTCCAGGAAGTTTTGACACCTTTACCACTGTGCCAATTTTTGTTGAGCTTGATCTCTGAGTTCAAATTTGTTGCTAACAGACAAAAAGTGGTATTATATATGCCTGTGTAAGTTTGCCTCCTGTAAGAAGCCAAACTAAAAATCTGTATTGAAAGTACATCCAGACTGTAAAAAAGAGGTGCTCAGAGCAAGGACAGAGTGGAACTAAAGTTGTTGGGGCATCAGCATGAGGAGCTGGATTTTTTCTTCAGTCATTCAAATCGGACCTTCTCTTAATGTAATAATAGCATGAAGAAAAGTAGATGCCTCACCAAAAGTGAGTCTTTCAAAGGGATAATGTTTTGTAAGAAAAGCCATTTCAAATACAGGTCTACATCATTCCTGTTGATACCTTTCCATAACTAAAATTCTCAAACATGTAGAAAGATTCTGCAATATGATAATGTTTTCCTACAATTAGTGTACTAATATCAATATTTTAGTAAAAATCCTGCATTTGGGGAAGAAAAAGTGTATATTTGACAATATATGTGTTTGTGATAATTTATTTTATTATTTGGTCAGTAATTTCCATGTACATTTTAGCAAAGCCTGAAACAGCAACTGCATAGCCAGGGATCATGTATTTAGTCACCTGTATTCAATAGATTGTTCTATTTTTGCTAAATCTTAAGCAAAAATGGGGAAGCTTAAAATGAAAAATACTGCTTTCTTTTCACTTTTTGTCTTGGAATGGATTTCACTCCCTTTGAAGAGGCCAAAGTCTTCCCCTGGGAGTCTTGGAGAATAAAATGAGAAATGCTATTTATTAGCTGCAGCCTTCTGTCTTTTACATATGGTGTAAAAAATAATTATTGCATTTATAACAGTTTTAGGAAAGATGTTAGCTAAAAATTAACCTATTACCTGCAGAATGGATTTTTCTGTTTCACTGTAAAATTGTAAGTTACATTGAAATTGCTTTTATTTTGACAGAGCATTAGACTGGATTCCTAGCATCATAAACTCTTGGCCCATATTTGATTTAACTCACATTAGACTCATGTCTTTGAGGCCACCTGTATGCATGAACTTAAACATATATGTAATTATTTACACTTTTGTGACTAAGTGATCTTTTGAAAATAGTCCACTTCTAAAATAATTCCTGCATTTTGATTTGCCTTTTATTAGTGTTTCAGTGAGTCCAAAGACTGAAAATACAAAGCAGAGAAAGAAGATGCAGGAATTAAACTCTGCACCTCCAGTACAAAGTGATACACATTGTATTTACCATTTGTTTCACGTTTCTTTACTGTCATCAAGTATTTATTTTCCTGGAGGAAATTTTAAAGGAAATTAAGTCTGTGGCCAAGAAAAGGGATGGATAACTTCTTTCAGAATATCTAGGATTGTTGGAGGACTTCTGGGGATGCTGTGAAGCACTTTCTACTGACTGACTCCTTTATCTAAAGGTACCTACAGGAGGCCCTGCTTCTAGCAAAAGCTCTGTGAACTCTAAGGAGCTTTGTCTGTCACCATAGTAGGTTTGGGGACATTGGCTCCGGCTGCCTCTGAATAGAGAGGGTAGAGGATGCCTGAAGGTAGTACTGGGGAGTGGCCAGTATAAGAGCCATGACTTGACCACAGTTCCCAGCATGCAGCTGAAGGATGCAGGACCTTGTGACTTCTGACAATGGAGGACAGTTCTTGGCTGCCACTGGATCTGTATCTGCAGAGCAGATTCAGTGCCTTGGTTGCAGATGAGGGGCTGGGAGCTGTATGGCATCAGGAGAAAGTGGCAGGGGATAGTTATGAGTGATTCCCTGCTGTACAGGATGGAAGCTCACATTGGCTGACTGGATCTGCTGTCTGGAGAGTTTGTTGCTTGCTTGAAAATCAGATCCAGGATGTGGAGAGACTGCAGAGGCTTTTCTGATCATAGGATTCTGGCACCACTTTCTACCAGAACAGATCTGGAATGTATAAAGAATGACTACATGGCTCGGGGGTGATTTTCAAGGGTCTAGGGGTACAGGTGGTCTCTTCTTGATCCTGTTGCTGAGGGGCAATGGCTTCAGGAGCTCTTGAAATCTAACAACTGTCTTCATAACTGCTGTTGACAACTGATATGTGGGGGTTTATGACCATGGGATCATCTTTGAGGATCAAGGTCTACTAAGGAGAGGCAGGACTGATATGGTTATGGTGATTGAGAGAGGCTTCTGAGGACTCAAAGAATGTAAGTTCACTCAGGATAGGTAACCAGGAGGATTTAGGACCAACAGGACAGTCAGCCTCACTTAACCTCTGGGAAGCTGATGGAGCAAATAATCCTGGAAGCCATTTCTAAACATGTGAAAGATGGGAAAGTGATTTGGAGCAGTGAGCGTGGATTTATGAAGAGCAAATCATGTTGGACCAACATGATAGCCTTCTATGTTGAGGTGACTGGCTTGATGAATGAGGGAAGAGTAGTGGATGCTTTTTATCTTGACTTCAGTTAGATTTTTATCATCCTCACAGACAAGATGATGAAGTACAGGTTAGACAAATGGATGGTGTTTCTAGGTACTTAGAGTTTAGGTAAATATGAGCAAGTAGAAACACTACGATACTTTGACAATATTGAAATTGTATGTGTATAGCCTAGATTTTCGGTGATCCTTCTGCACCATCTTATGTGACTGGCTTTGCTTTATTGTTAGAAATTTCAGGAATGCAAATAGATCTTGTAGGATTTTATGTTATTTCCTTTGAAGTGACCTATTCTCCCAAATGTTCCCTGCTTTAAGATGTGCCTGTGGAATATTGCTGAGTTTGGGCCTCATACAGGTTCAAGAATGGAGCAGGTTTTTTCCTATGCCTGAAGCGCCACACAGGGTGACATATGACAGCTTTTCCTACCTTGTTTGTGATCTGCATTCTAAGTTTATCTGATATACTGAGACTAGCTTTGATACTTCTGACTATCCTATCAATATGTGACTAGAAGGGACATGTTTCATCTTAACAGTCAGCTGTGGAAATAAGTGTGCTTAACTATCCATCCTGTTAAGAAAATACCAGGATTTATAGTTTGGAAGACAGAGATCCTCAGGTTATCTGGAGGCAACAGATAACTGGAGACCAGTGTGGGCCACAGAACACTTTACTTGCATTTGAATCACTATGAGCTCTGTCTGTGTGCTTGTGGGGAGATCCAGCTCCACTTGGTACATTTGGTGAAAATAGCAGGGCAACTTTCACCCCTGCCTCAGTTCCTCATTTTTAGGCTTGTCACTTGCCAAGGGAAAAAAGATACATACAAGCTTGAACTGCTTGTCTGGTTATAATCTTTTTAGTTTAGTACCTTGTGAGCAAACTTCTTAATTGTGGGGTATCTCATATGGATAAGCAGTCAGAAAGTTGGATGTCCTAGACGGGCTCTGAAGATTTCTTTGAGCTCTTCAACATGTCTTTCATACTTTTGTAGCCTTCCCAAATCCCTCTAGTGACTTTAGCCCTGAGTTTTTCTCTTGTCCCTTTTTACAGACATTTTCTTCATTTTCTCCAAAGCAGCTAGCTTTGATCATGTCGTTAGAGAATTGCTCTCTTTGTTGGAGGCAAGATGTTCAGGAATCTCCTCCTTTTTCATCTGGAGAAGAGAGAACATCAGAGGGTAGATTGTCTGTAGTTACCAAAGATGGCAGTGAACCTGAAGGTGTCCAGCAACCCTGACAGACAGTATGCCAGCTGCCATGAGGATGTGTAGCTTTTGGTCACACTGTATTTATATTCTGCTTTAGCTGGCTTTTTGACTTCATATAGTTTTGAAAAGACTGAAATTTATCACTCTCAGTCATGCTGGGGAATGTCTTACTGGGTGGATGATTTTAGACTTTGTCCCTGGGATATATTTAGAAATGATTTGAAGGCTGGACTCTGTGACTTATAGTATGGAAGACAGCAGCCAGAGGATCATTCAGTGGCATTTATTATTCAGAATGTCAAGCTAGATTTTCTAATAATGCTTTCTGCATTTAAAATGAAAGAAACATCTAGTCCTATAGAAATGTAAAATTCTTATTTTAGTAACTTCTTAAACCATTGTTTCAGTCTATACTTCTGCAGTGCCACCACACTGAATGATCCTGGTGTAGTCTCAGAGGGCAGCATTTGACCTTCCATTCATTGCTTTATAACTGGATACTAATTCAATCTCCACCCTTTGTGTATGGTCTCTGTTATGTTTAATGCTTTAAAACTGCATATGTTACATTGGTATTCTAGAAATTATACAATTCTTGTTAGATTTTTAAGCTAACCTCTTGCAGTAGTGCTCATTTTATGTCAACAGAGCAGAGGATTTAATAAGATATTGTGGCACTTTGACTAATACTTTTTTATTTCTTTCCACTAGTTTAATGAAGACAACCATTGGAGCCTTTTAAAAAGCATGATCAGCCTTAAGTATCTTTAAAGGTATGAGTAAACTGTCAAGTATGAAACCAGAAGGGGGAAAAGAATTTTCATACTTGGTTTGCAAACCAGGAGGACTGGAGAGTGCTTTGAATAAGCATCCAGAATATCTGTGCAACAAAAAAATGTATAGGCAACTAAAAAAATGAGTATCAATTCAAGTCTGTGTCTAGATTTCATGGTTGGAAGCTGTAGAGACCTGAGATTGCAAAGAAGTCTAACATGGCTGGAGAAGAGAGCCATTTGAGGCAGGCAGAGGAGACTTGTAAGCCCAGTTTCCTACCCAGCACCTACAGTTATGGACGTTGAAGAAAGTTGATTTAGACAAGTTCCTTTAAACTTCAGCAGTCCTTTTCATAGCAAAAGTCAAATGGCAAGAGTATAGACTTACTGTAGGACTACAGCCCATTTAAAGGAAAAACATTCTATAGAGCAGAACACTATATTTGAATGAAGGCCCGGGGAGTAATGCTAATGGTCCCACAGTGATGAATAATGATCTGCCAAATTTACATAGCATCATAGGATGGTTTGGATTGGAAGGGACCTTAACGATCATCTAGTTCCCACCCCCCTCACCATAGGCAACGATGCCACCCACTAGATGAAGTTGCTTCAGGCCCCATTCAACCTGGCCTTGAACATTTCCAGGCATGGATGTTAAATTTCAAAGTTTCTTTAAATGTCCTAGTTCCTGTTAAATTGTGGTTTGGGTGGCAAGATGAAGTTTTTGAGTCCTACTGTGAGAGATGTTTTTTAATAAAAATGTTCAACATCTTAAAAATGACCCCAAACAACAATGAAGCTTGTTGTCTGATTTAATTGGTAACGACTTCCACTGACTAACTACAGTGTCCTAGTGTGTTCTGGATAGAGGTGTAATTCAAGATTACCTTTTTCTTTCTACTAAATAGACCTTATGCAGAGAAGATACTGGCGTAGTGGGATACTGTTCTATCTCTTGGGTTTGCACTCTAACTAAATATTTCTGGGAGCTTATCAGAGCATTGTAGCCTGGATGTTGTGATCTGGAGAATCCGCCTGCCCTGTCCTTCCACCAGATCATGTGTCCATCCTTGTGAGCATTCTAATGTTTGTGTCCAGAGGTTCATCCAGTTGATTCAGGTTAAAACTAGCTTTTTTTTCTGGCCGGAACTAATTTTTTCTGACCTGATCTAGTTCAATTAAGATTCACTTCTTCATGGCAGCACAGCTTCACAAATGTTTGTGTCAGCAAGAAGGAGAAGGCCATGTAAGGTAGGAGAACCCTGAATGAGGATGGAGGATCCTTACAGGGATGTTGCAGGCCTTGTGCCTTCCAGGCATCCTTCTCATGTAAACTTCAAGCCAGAGATGACTGGAGCAAGAGCTTTGCTGGGCTGGCTTGTTCCTGTATGGCTGCTGACTTGTCCAGATTCCACACAGAGAGGGGAATGCCTTTCTGTTCTTCTGATCTTTTCTGTCTTATAACCTCAAGTGTGGGAATTCACACTGCCCAGCTGTGAAGGCTCTGAATATCACCTAAATATCTAGAGTAGCCTAAAAGCTGTAATGTGTTATGTCTCAAATATTACATCTCAAAGAACTATTTACATTAAAAATAATATTGAGAGACAACAACATTACAAACATGATAAAGCAAGTGGTCACAACATTACTGTTATTGTAATGCTTTCATGCATCAGAACTGAATTGAGACTATATCCAGATTTAGGTGTTTTCTGACTCTGGAATTGAACTGTGTATACCACAGCAAAATGTTCCATAGCACTTGATATGCTCCAGTATGACTCATTAGTATAGAAAAATACCCAGGAGAAAGTATCAAATTAGGTTTTATTTTAATATCTATTTGCATTTTCCTGGAATGGAAATGAATACTGTGTAGATTCATTGTCTTCATTGTAATAAGCTATTTTTCATTAGAACTTATGCTGTCAAGAAATTAGTGTTATTGGTTCCTGAGTATTGATTCCAACAGCAGGCAATATGAAATATATTTAAGTAATAGGTTTCAATTATTTATCCATGAAAAACTAAAACAATTTAAACATTATGCTAATTTGTGTTATTAAAATCCTTTCATTTCTAATTGTCTATGCAAGTATAGAATAGATATGGGGAAAAAAGTCAATTTTGCTATTCAGCCACAGTGCAGTAGTTCTTAAGCTAGATAATTGCATATAGCTTTCAGATAACTCTGGGGTTTTATCATCACTTTCTGTTTATAACTTGGCTTTTTATTGTGCCTTGAAATTCTGAGCACACATAGGTCTTTTTGCAACAGAAGACTTCATAACAATGCATTTGACAATAGAGTACTTCAATTCATATTATGGTTCTCATAGCCTAGGATCTGGCTGAAACAATAGTTCAAAACTCTTTTTACAGGTTAAGAAATCGTTGATCATACTAGTGACAGGTGAAGTCAACCAGCTGCAGCAAAAACAAGTATCATGTCAGTTTGCAATGGGATTTCTTATGTGGCTTTAGTGGATAAGAGGTCCCTTGTGAAGCCATAAATATTTGCATTTTAAACTGAAACCATAATTAGAAATGCTCTTTTAAAAGACATCAATAGCACATTTGTTTCTAGGTGGGCTTTGTCTGATGTAAGAGCTTTTAGTGTAAAATCTTAGGTACTTTAGCACAGTGATTTGACAGGAATGCAGTTGTAGTACACAGGAGATAACTAAATGACCCAAACCGTGAAAAACAAGACATTGTGCACGCTAGCGATTAAAAGATTTTGAGGTAGACCTCAAGAAATAATAATTGTTGTTACATAAACATTTTCTTCACTGACTTAAATATAACTATTCAAAGAAGAATGACCTTGAGCCATAGATCATCTTACCTTGATTATTAGCAAGATACTGTAAAACACATTTATTGCTGTTATAGACAGAAATTCTGAAAGTTTTAAGTTTTCCTACACAGAAAGGCACAGACTATTCATCAAGTATCGAAGGGAAAATAAGTGGTGGTGAACATGGTAATTTATAATATAATCAACCTTTCAAACCTGCATATGCAAGAAGAATGAAAAAGCTCCTCATTAAAATGCTATGTATAGGCAAATACATGCAATTAACCATACTTGGGATCTAGTCAAGAAAACCCTGTAGGCCCATGTTTACCTTCAGTAGGTGTTTAATTTCATAGTTATTTAGCAGAGCACATAGATGTTCTTTAAGCTGTATTTGTGGATAGTTTTCTCTGTGCAGACTCAAAAATTCCCCTGGAGAACAGCTTCTAGGGAATGACTAGACCTTTAAAGATCATGCACTGATGGAGTTTGCAGTCCTGAGGGATGTGGACCAGGTAAGGAGTAAAGGTAGACCCCTGAACTTTAGGAAAGCAAGCTTCCAGCTCTTCAAGGAAGTCTGTAAGGTATTCTGGATACTTTTTATTAAAAAAAAAATCTTGGAAGGGCATATTCATTCCCAGCCTTGTTGCTTCATCTTCCCTGCCTTAAAAGCTCTCTTTTGAGTGACATCATAATTTAGATTTAAATCTGAATCAACTTGATACTATTTGATCATTGTATTGCACAGTTGCCTGTACATTGTCACTGTCCCCTGTACCTGCCTTTTTCATTGTCTTCATGGAAGCTTTTTTGTTATCTTTAGAATAGGCTTTTTCAAAGCTCTACTATTGAAAATAATGATTATTTTTCTTCAGTGTTACTGCTTCTTCTACTGTCATCTTTCGCCTCTCATGTTTAGATGTCTTTTTCATGAATCCCAGATTTTGTTAGTCGGCCAGAAGGCCCTCAAGGCTTTCCTGTTTGTATCACAGACATACACTGTTTTATTTATAATGCATCTTGCACTTAGATATTGAAATTCCAATAAAGTGAAGTCATGTATTTAAGCTGCTCTTTTAATTTTCACGTGAAAGACAGTTTACAATGTATCAGGTAATGTGTCATTGACTCTCAGTTTGTAGTTTATTGAGGTTCTCCCTTGTTATTTAGATATGCTACTGCCACATGTTTGACTGGACACAACTGTCAAATTCATCTGTCTTTTCCTGATTAATTCTCAATGTTTTTTAATTGAAAAGTTTTGAATCCAAGAGTTTTATGTATGTTAAGCACCCAGGCCAACTGGTTAAGAGCCAGTAAGTCTCTTAGAAAGGGTTTGGTTCTGCAGAGGAGGTGAGCTTTATTAGGCTGTGCTGATGGCTCTCAGGACATCCAGACATACAGCATCCTGCAAGATCATCTAAATATTTCAGTTTTTCTCATTAAAAATGTAACCTGTCAAATGTTGTAGAATGTTGGTATGAGCTTCTAAACCACTTTTGATCAGTTAGACCAGTTGTTCTACAATATATTTTACTTAGTTGGAACATTGTTAATAGATCAGAATTCAGTAGCTTGAGGCACAGCAGAAACCGTAAGCCCTGCTTGAATGACTGACATGGAAAGAAGATGGTAATGAGGAGATACGAGAAGCACCAGGAGGCTAGAGGTGATGGTGAGCAAGATGAGAAACAGCAGCATGGGGAGAAAATCTCAACAACAGTACAAAATGCATACCTAACAAAGGGCAAACATCATCAAAATGCTTCTGAAAAACATCTGATACTAGTAAGATATAGCTCTGTCACAGGCAACTATTTTCACCATAATATTTTACTGTTAGAAGACCATGAAAACAGATAAACTGTAAAACCTCTGTTAAGAGGAGAAAAAAGGCCTTACGTTTTTTCCACAATAATGGAGAAAAGACCTTCATGAGGATGGGAGGGAACACTTGGAAGTCCAGCCTCCTAAGTTTTAACTGCCAGCTGGACAGTCAGAAGGAAATACCAGAGAGGGACTGCCTCTCTGATATCTCTGACAGATACAGATGTGTCTCATATATAGTTGACCCCCAGCATTTTATTAGGACCTTGCTGATTTAGATGTCTGGATGAAAGAGCTTTTATATATCTTTCCAAGGTATACATTTCCTCTAAAGCCCAGATGTGAGGAAGAGTGTATGTTGCCATATGTGTAAAAAAATGATTGATATTCTTGTAAAACAATATCTTGACAGCCAGTGTGATATTATGCAGTCACTAACCCATTGTCTTTTAAAAACACTACAGGAAATTCCAGATTTTTTTCTCCTTTTTCATGTAGAAATTTAATTTTGTATTTGAAACCTACAATCATGTTATGATTCTCCATTTGCAAATGTACCAAATTGAGAGGAAAAAAAGCATGTTCAGAGATTTGCATTTTATAAGGTCACCTTTTCTGTTCCAAACCTATAATTGTTCATCATTCCTAATTACAGTCTGTAAATTATATGAGTAACTGCCTATTTTATTCAGAAAAACACATGTTCTGTTCAATTGAATTTCATGTTTTTGGGACTGTAACCCCAAACTGATGAATTTTTTCCTGCTCAATAACTTCATTCCCTTTTTGAGCTTTTGATTCTCCTCACAAAATATTCATGCAGTCTATACTGAAGCTTTCATTTCAATGTGAAACATCATCTATTAAGTGTGCAGAAGATTGGGAAGATATATTCCTTGAAAGACCTGTACCTTAAATTCCCGTGTTTTGGACTGTACATAGGAACCAGAGAATTTATTTTCTAAAGCTTTATCTGATATAGCAGCAATTTAAGATTTCTGATAGCACTTCAGGTCGACAAGATATAGGTTAAAAAAAAAAAAACCAACTAGATTACGCTGAAAATTTGCTTTAGATTTAGGGCTGTAGGCTTCCCTTTGATCTGTTCTAAGTATCTGAGACTCAGTGTATGAGGGAGCACAGATGCTGCTTGAATATTTTTGAAGTGAAATATTTAGTGGATGATGAAACGAACCAAACTGTGGCACCAAAATTAATACCATAATGTACTTCTAAATAAACTGAGCTAAATTCAACAGGGAGTGATAACATTTATCAGCTGCCTTTTTGTTAAATTAGTTGAGTTTCGAAAAAAGAAGCATCACACAGTTTTCATCAAGGACCAGTGAGGGAAAGTAGCTGCTAATTATTGTGCCTCTTTATAGCATGTTTATAAAATGTACTCTGGGCAAATGCAAGATCTCTTTGAGCTGACCTGTAATTGTGCAATTGCCAAGATAAATCTAATAATTATTGGCAGGAGAGTTTATCTCAGTTTATTAAGTTGAGTTTGGAGTCACACTGCAGTGGTTGCACAGGATTGTTTTGACTCACAAGAAAGTCAGATAAGGTAGTGACTCCCTTGGTGGACAGTGACATCAAATGCTCTACCTTGGCAGTATGTGTATACAGCAAGAAATGAAGTAATAAAATATCCTGCATGAGAACAGAATCAGCTTTCATTTCTGGAATTCTTGAACACTGTGTTTACCTTATTGTCATGCTAAAATTAACATAATATGGTGAACATAAAAAACCTTGAGAGGGCATGTTCCTAAATGTAACTTTTCCTTTTCAAGGGCATTAGATATCCCTACAGATAGCAGTCAGAGAGGAGCTACGGGTCGCCTGATCTGACCTTTTTAGGTATGTGCAAATATGTCTCACACAAAAATAGAGAACTGCACTTTTTGAAAATCATCACTTCTTAAAAACTTACTGGTTTAGTTACACCATATTGATGATTATTATGTCTCTCTCACATGTAAATATAACTAGGTGTATGTAACTATAACTAAATGTATGCTTTAATACTGCACAGCTTTTAGGAAATTAGGATCCACAAGATGTGGTTTAGGTCAAAGGTTTTGACCAGGTTGCAAGAAAAAGCATTGCAATTCTTCAAATGGCAGAGAAATTTCATCTGGAATTTTTCACCCAAATTTGCCACATGTAACACTGTCATATGAGATTGATAGAATTAATGGTTTGGATAATAAATGTTATATATTGCTCTAATTGTACTAGTAACTAGTGCTAATGTATTTATTAAACAAATTCAGTAACATAATGGTGGTAAAATGATGAAAATTAATTATGATTGTTTTCATTGATGTGATCTCTTTTCCTTGCTTTAATGCTGAGGAGTAGAGAATGAAACAGCGAGTCTCACAATTAAACCCACCTAAAAGTAATGACAGAATTAGCTGTCTTTATCATATAATGATCTCATTTTTTAAGCCCTGAATCCACCAGTGGTGAGAAAATAATATAAAATGTAGCATTCTGCCATTATTTGTTATGGCCTGTCTCTCAAACAGCCACAGTTACACATTCATATGTCTGTACTGCTGAAATGTCAGCTTAGATGTTTTTTTCTTCTGCCTTATGTTCCTTGAATAATAAAAATATTAATATTAATATACTGACCTCACTAAAAGTGCCATCACTTTCATCTGGCTAAAATGAGTCACTGACTTTTCTTTTATACACTGGACATCATACACCTCTAGAGATCAATTTATATGACAAATTAACTGTCAGTCAAGTAAAAATAAATCTTGCCAGAAATGCCTTCCATGCTGTTGTCCATGTGGACAAATAATACGTCAGAGATGACAGATAATGTAAGTTCCCATTAGATTTTTATGATGCACTTATATCTTATCTTTGGACTTTCTTCAATAATTTCATCCTGTATTCAACTCAGGTTTTACCCTCTCCTCAATATCCACAGCTGCCTGGCTTCAGTCCCTGAAGTCCAAGAGTTACTGTGTGAAATCAAAGATTACTGTCAACTTAAGCTAAATCCTAAACTTCATAGTAAAATTGCAGTTGTCTTTACCCAAGACATGGAAAGCAAAGCATTGAGCTCCCATTGGTCAAGCACTTTGTGCATGAAAATTGCAATAGGACATTACTGCTTTTGGTGAAAGAAGTGTTAATGTGTGGCTGCCCCACACCTTCCAGACTCTTTACAGGAAGAACCAAGCTTTGCTGAACATCCTTTTTGGATTAGGTTTCTCTTTTTATATCAAATTTCACTCAACAATGTTAAAGGGCATCAGAATGAGAACACCAGGCAAAGTATGTCCTTTAGCAGTCAGAAATCACTGGTCAGGTGGCAAGATACCCTCTCTATCAGCAAGGTCCAGAAATCAGCTGAGAACAGACCTATCTGTAGCAGTGGTAGACAAACTAATGTCAGAGGTTTCTGTTGTGGTGATATAGTTGAAGCATAGCCAGAAATCCCTCAAATCTGGTTTTGATCCATCTGTTTTACCTGGATAGTAGAAGAAATGGCCAGCTCTCAATTTGAAGATTAACAGGTAATCTGAAGTGGTACAAAACATGAATTAAAATTATTTATTTTTAGGAAATAGGAATAAAAAATGAAATCTTGTAAGGCACAGGCCAGAAGAAGTAGTTAAAATACTAGAACAAAAAATGAAGTAGACGATCTGCAAGTTTTTAAAATAGATTAAGCAGAAAGGCAGTATGGATTCATAAAAATAAATCATGTCAAGCTAACTTGGTTTCTGCCTTTGATGAGATAATAAACTTCATAGAAAAGAGGAATAAAGCGGACATATCTCTTGACTTCAGCAAAGCATTTGACATTACTCCACATCAGTAAAAAACCCCGATGTGGTTAATGCTTTTGAAATTGTTAGACAGATGGCTGACTAACCACAGTTGAAGAGTAATTATTAATGCAGTGTGCGCTCACATCATAGAAGAATTGGTGCTTTATCTAGCATTAAACAGATACAGAGATTCACCATATTCCCACAAAAATGGCTGTAGAATGTACTAGTTCTGGCCAGAGATTTTAAGTCACACTGTACGTCTAGTTGGATCTGTACAGCAGCATGCCTGAGTATAGCAGAGACAGCAGAAGGCAGGTTAGCGAGACACAATAGATTAATTATTAACATAATTGCTAACTAACCTTTTCTGAGTTAAGGGAGACTACAGTGCACATTTCTCTAGGTTTCCTAGCAGCAGTTTTAAATCTGTCTTCTGGTTTGCCTATCAACTCATTTTAGTCTGATCTTCTGCCTTGCCCATTATCTCAGACACACCATGAGTTCCCATGAGTTATTCTCCTTTTCTTATTGTATGATTTTTTATTGCACTTCATTCCTGATCTTTTCCTAATTTACTGTATTTTTCTGTCCTGACTTTGTTTACACTTGGTCCTCACAAAGTTCTTCTGTCCCATGAATTCATGCCGTCAGTGATATGTGAGCCTCCCTGCTGTGCCCTTATGCCTTTCTAGTTGCCTTTCACTTCACCATCTCTGGTACTCCTGAACTTCCTTTAGGGCATCAGGAAGCCCCATGAAGCTCCAGGAAGCTCCAGGAAGCCTCACAAGAAAGCTCCACCACCACACACTGCCATGCTTTGGATTAGAGGAGCAGATGCTTGTTCACCTGCAGTATCTGTCATCTGGGGCTGCTCCATGGCTTTGTCCAATTGAAGAAAATAGAAAAATAAAAGTATGTTTGTTTGCTACAAAATATAATACAATAAATATCACATTATATAATATTATATATTGTATAATATATAATATATATCTTACAATATTTTTATATTATATTATGCCACTGAGGATATCAAGGGATACAGAGCTGCTTCCCATATGACTGAGACGTGGGTCCGTGCCTCACATCTTCCAGTAATGTTGCTTTTACGTATCAGTGTAATCACTTTAGTTTATGATCCCCACTGTTAAAACTCATAAAGCTTTAGGGCCAGAACAACTGTTCCTCTGGTACTCCATCTATTTTTTTACTGTATATCAATTTACCATATTTTTCACATATAACTTACTCGTTGGCCACTGTCCATCATAAAAATCTCTATCAGTTAAAGGGTAGAAAGTTTTAATCCTCTACAGATACTTTTCCCTAGAAAAACACATAATAAGGTCAAACATCAAAGGTTCTTGTAATAAGCATCTCTTTTATTTTTCATTTCTATGTCACACATAGTTAAACATTTTCCCTCAATAATACCACACTGCACTATTGTTTTGCTTTTTATGTTCTCCTTAATCTCTTGTTTTCTGCATCTCAGCTGTAAATTCATTAAAATGACTGGATATACAGTGATACAATTTTGTATTTTTTCCCCCTAAGGAGTCTTTTCCATGCCATTGCCCTCTTGAAGATCCAATTTACATGCTTAAGTTACAGCATTTGATTTTGATTGAAACAATTGATTCACATGAATTCTAAGATAAATAGCTAACAGCCTGAATTCAGATTTCAGAAGAATATATTTTGAGATGTGTTAAAAACCAAAAGTCTTCCCACTGACAATGATCTGTTAGAACATTGCCTTATAATCAACAGCATGAAGGTATTTATAAAATTATTTAATGGTTTTTATTTTAAGATTATTTACAGTATTCTGCACAAGTTTTCAATGTATTTTCATTGACTGATGTAGTTTCATTATGTTTTGTCAAGAAACTGCTCATTGTTGAATGTTGATTCTTCTGCCTTCAAAACCTTTGAGATTTAACCCCCTCAAAAGGATTTATGAAATTACATGAAAATATAGAACTTGGTCTGTGGACTTTCTAGTTTAAACTAGTTTAAACTGAATTTTGGGATTGAGAAGGGGCTAAAATTTCATATAGGATTATTGTGATCATTTTTTTCCCATTTTCCCAGAACTTACAGGCCTCTTCTCTTGCCTGAAGCATGCATCTTTTCTCTAGTATTTACTGTATTGTTCTGTATAACAAGTATTTAATAGAGCAGTTCATACAACTCCTAATTTTCTGTTCTTTGATGATGAAATCTTTCCCAAATAAAGAAATATTTTTAAGGGTAGGTGCTTAATATTCAACCAACTGTGCTGGCATCATTCAAGAGAAGCTCAAGAGTAGCTTTTGTTGCCTGAACCAAATTCAACTAACTAGATGAAGTGCTAAAGTAAACAATTATTTCCTGGGCTACTGTTTTATTTCCACTTTGAGAATTTGTCACTTGTCAAAGTAGCTTGATTGACAGACCAAATATTTCAATAGCACTTAAACATCGGGTGTCCAAAGTTGCACAATGCTTACATATTGAACTGTCATATACCAAACTATCAATTTATGTTTTCACTTTGTGCTTAGGATCCTATTATTGATTGTTGTTCAATTTCTCACTGACTAGTAGCAAATAAAATGTGGGATTGTTAATTTTAGAAAAACTGCATTTAAATTGTTTCTTAAAAGTTTAATTCATCTTAAATGCATTTACTGAAAACTCTGGGAATGCTCAGACCTTATAAATAGATTGAACTGTCATTCAGGCAGTAGTTGCAGTTGAGCTGCACCTTTTCTGCCTTGAAGCAAGTAACCACTGCCATGAACAACATTATTTTGTGAGAAAATAATAATTTCAGTATTATGAAGGAAAAAGAAATTATTATTTGTTATATTAAATACTAGAATATTTAAAATAATTGTAATTTCAAAGATGCAAGATAAAAGTAAAAAAAATCCCTTGTAACAAGATAAGGACATAAAAACTTAGGTAAATGACATTGTTACTTAGTATAATACAGTCAATTTGATAAACTATTGTGAGAAAGGCTTAACAGTGAAGTTTCTAGGCAAAATAGGTCATATATAAGCATTTCCATTAGGAAAGTTAAGAAAATATTTGTTAAAGTTGTTATAATTGATTTTAAAATGTTAGTGTTCTGTATTGCTTTTTGCATATAACAACTAAGTAAAACATCCTAAGAAAGAGACAGCAAGACAGTAGTATGTGCTTGATCTCCAAGAAAGGAGAGATGGTCAAATATTTGGCCTTTTTCTGAAATCCTTTTGTCCAGGTTACAATACTGGGAACTCACATCCCGTTGAGCTAGTTCTCTCTCTTTGTTCAAAATAAGAAGTGAATTAAGAGCAGAACTTCTGATACAGGTGCCATGTCTAGGAGAGCTTAGAGAAGAACAAGAGCTGGGGCTGCAGAGGTTGCCTTTGTCTCATCCCACACTGCTGCTGTGGCAGTGACTGAAGCAGGAACAGGTCAGCCACCTGCAACTTAAAAAATGGATTGCAGCCTTTGCCTCCTGGACCACACACACAGAAACTGATGACGGAAACCTGATGATGCTGAAGGGGAAGCCTGGCCAGGGACTATGCCAGACTCCCCGCAGTCATGCCAGGTCCTGGCCAGAGAGATTTGAGGTTAGTGGAGAAGGTGGCTCAAGAGAGGTGTGGGTTTGCTGGCCTCAGATCTCAGCTCATGGGACAAGAGCCGGCAGTTTAAACACCTTCATACAGTGCCTTATCTGTAAACCAACATCTTCTCTACACACTTCTCCTCAGCATTCCCTCCTGCCTGCACTATCCCTGCTTGCTTCTTCCTCTGTTGCAGGAAGATAGTAAGAACTGTGGGACCACTTGGAAAGCATTATCTTATTTCTCTTGCATTACATTTCCCTACTCTGACCTAAAGAAAAACCTTCATAACCATCATTGACAATGATTCAAACTTCTTCTTCTGTCTCTCTAGTAGAGCAATGTGAAAAATTTTCTGGGGAACATTTAGGTAAATTTTTCCTTTTCAAATTTCAATATATTAATTCCATATTTTAGTCTCATTTAGTTCAATACTTCTTAATGGCAAACTACACTGCCTGAGTTGTACTGAGAGGTTGATCTCTTCCTGTGATTATAAGCTATGCTCTATAGTCTTTTTGTCACATCATTCAATTTTGGTTGGTGACTGGTGCTTTTCCATCTTAGTCCCAGTACCTATACTGTCATTTGTTTTTATCATTTACTGTTTTTTTCACAGAATGATATATGTGGGTGATTTTGTTCAATATCAAGTCAGAACACTGCAGTCACTGTTCAACCAACAAGTACCTCTCCCCTTTATTTGGAGAACTCAAAGTTGCTGAATGCAGACATATGTGCTTGATAGCATATTTGCTGTCTGTACACACAGCTGAAAAGAATCTGGTGCCTTTGCAATTGTAATTTTTTATTTTCAGTAATTCTTTTCCAGATGCCACATTCTCTTGGTAGAAGGCAAACATTGCTGGGAGGGTGGGGGTGGGGGGTGGAAAGGAAGTGGGAACATTATGTCATGAAGGTTGGAGAGCTAAGTCAAACCCCACATGGTCAGATCTTTCTTAAGGCAGCCTTCAGGTCTTTCTGTGAAGGTGAATCCTGCTTTCCAAAAGATCATTAGTTCCTTTGGAATTTAAGGGTCTAGCCTATTATTTGCACAGCTATGTGCTGTGTCTGCACTAGTAAGTAGTGAAACCAGTGGAAGTGGATGAGTAGAGTAAAACTACTGGTAGTACAGACACAATGCCCACACTACAGAAATTTCAGGAATTATACAGAAAGAAAACTATAGTCCAGTCCAGTTGGCCTGTTCATCCACTACAGGCTGGAGTACAGTGCAGGCGCTCCTGAACAGTGTCTTCAGGTCCATGTGCTTTAGGACTGTAACAGGAATCAAAGCTCATTCCGTGACTAGGAGATCCATTTCAAAAGTGCACTCCTAAATGAAATGAGAATTCTAATGCAGATGCACAGTATGAAATCTTCTGTGAGGTCATGAACATCATAAAGTTTGAGGGCTAATCACATCCCAGTGTTTGGGCTTAAGGTGTAGTCTATAATAAGAAAAAACCTGAGAATATACCTTAAATCATGCCACCTCTTGGGTTTAAAGAGCACTTTAGAAGCTGTACAGTTCATAAGATGGATTTTGTATTGTGCTATATTTTAAGGCCTCATCCATTTCTCTATGGGTGATTTTTAAGCAGGCACGGTAATTATGCCTAAGTGCTAGTAGTATTTGAATCACACGGTAGACATTTTCATGTCTTTATGCAAATACAGATCACAGCTTATCTCTATAATTTAGAAAACTGTTTTCTTTGCCAAAGTGGTTTGGAAATCTGACTCCTAATGGTACTTTTTTCTGTAATTTGCCTTGGGTGTATATTGCATCTTCAAGCTGAAGAAAGAAGGAAGCACAGTGTTGAGGGCCACCTGAAAAGCTGCTCATTTGTAAGTATATTCACATTAGAAGGGTGCCCACCCCCTCTTTCCTGGTAGGTGAAGGCATACAGCTCACTCTTCTAACACAGGAACTAACACCATTATGGCTCTAGTATTTTCTTGTTTAGAATGCAAATGTGTTATATTTACAAGTGATCTCTCACCAGCAGTTTATACTAAGTAGCTTTTATTTCCAAAGCCCTCTGTAAAACAACTGGCAGGTGACTACCTCTCTTTCCTTGCACCTCATCCACTCTCACAGCTAGTATTTGGATTTTCTTTTATTCCTAATTATGAGGTGAAGACGGTGGAAGGTCAGTCATTAAGCTCGCTCACACTAACTTCTCTGAAATGCACAATTTAAAGGAGCAAGGCTGGAAGGACATAGAGCTTTTCAGAGCTGTAAGGCACACAGAGGGGATGTGCCAGTTCATGCACTTTGTAGCCACAGTGATGTCTTTCTCCTGTGGCCCTGTGCTCAGCGCTAGCTCAGGTGCTAGACTGAATGCCAGAGACAAGGTGTGTAGGGTCCTGGAAGAAATGCTGGGGGACACATGTCAGGTATTGAGAAGAGTTTTACCCCTGCCCTATTTCATCTTAAGTGTTCGTGATGAATCATGTGATGTTTTGGGAAGCTGATGTGCCTGGGTCTGTGTGGGTTCAGTTTTGGTTCTGCACTACATGTGCTGGTGGTGAAGATGAGGGACATGAACGCATCCTTTCAGCAGACATCTTAGCTTTATGGTAGATGTGTGAGACTTGTCTGCTAATGAATAGTCTTTAAGCCTAAGTCAGTTTTAAGATTTCTTTTCCAGCTGGTACCAGTGCTGGATGAGTTTAGGAGTTCTCTCATACTCTTCAGTGAATTGGTAACATTATCACATAACTTCCTCTTCTTTCAGTTCAGAGCATTTTAAATCCTGCTATGAAAAGTTTGAGAGCAGGAGGATTTCTTGCACCGTATTCCATGTTTCATACTCAGTTATGGGCATTTGTACTTGGGCTGCAGTGTTACCTGTGGTCCTTTATTTTTCAGCCTTGTCATCTTTGATGAAAATACATTGTCTTACACTTGGGATTCCTGTCTTTCCTCACACGGCTACCCAGTGTTGCTGTATAGATTCTGCCTTTTTTGCTTTTATAGCTAAAAATAATGTGAATTTTTCTCATCTAATACATTAATGCTGCACAATTCCATCCAGTAACCTCAGACATAGCAGGATATAAGCACTTGAATGATAACTTAATTGCTTTAGATATTCATATTCTTGAAGTTTTGTTTTTCTTTCCAACCATGACCCTGAGGCTTGAAAGGATGTTGAAGATATTGCTGTTAGGAGAAGGTTTTCTGAAGCGTGTTAATTTTCAAGTTTTTAATGCCATGTTACTATTTGGAAGTCTTGTTTAATTGACCAGTGTGGCTGTTTATTTCTGGTGCTGTTCTGTTACAGAAGCAGACACAGACTAGTTTGACAAGTTTTTCCAGCTTTAATGTTTTATTTTTTAATCTGTCTTTTAATTTTCTGTATGACTAGTTGACTTCACATATCTTGACCAGTATTTCCAGTCACTTCAGAAGCAGAATAATTGAAATTGGACTCAATAATTCTGATTCATACATGCTTTTTCTAAGAAGACTTTTGTATCAGGTACTCTGTGGATAGTGTTTATTAATTTTTATGTTGTTTATCAAGCAAATTAAGTGTTGGTAGGATGTATGTAAAGATAAAATAGGCTTCTAAATTCTTAGGCTAAAGTTTTTTGCATATAAGACAGAGTAACACACTTCGATTATTAAAGTGACTACTGAGATAGCTCCAGGGTCTTTTGCAGAGTGTTATTGCCAAAGATGATTTTCAGCTTCTAGGGTTACCAGATAATGTTGAAAAGCTCTTAGGAAATTATCTCCGAATTCTCTATTATGGTTACATTATCCAGTGAAAAGGAAAAATCCCTTTTTTCTCTCTTCTGGAGAAATAATGATGATAATTGATGGTCTCTAGTTGTTGTCCCTTCATTGTGCAATGTAGCTTGTAAAAAATAGAAACCCACTCTGTTCTGGTTTATTTGGTTTTCATTTTTTTAAGATTCACTCCTGAAATAAATGCAAAGGACTTTGTAAAGTGAACATAGCTAGACCCTTTTGTTCAGGTATTCACATTTGGGTCAGGTGAACTATTTTTGAAATGTACAGATTTGAGAATTTTATATGAGCATCCCAAATATTTTGTAAATGTATTGTCTAAATTTAATGTTTTAATTTTATTATTAAGAAATAGTTTACACTTTAAAAGTAACTGCTGAATAATATTGACATGCACTAGAAAGTTGAAACATCAAAAATGCAGTGTTTTGGGTAAAATTTTTGTTTTGAACTAATTGTGTTTTTAAATTATCAGCTATTCAAAATTATATTCACCAGTCAACCAGAAACAAATTCTTTTGTTATTCAAAAGAATGTTGTTCAATTCCTGGTTTAAGAATAGACCTGAGTGCCTTTGAACAAGACATACCATTTTTTTTTGTTACCTCTTTTTTCCATTTTTTGAGAAGGAAAATGCCAATAATCCCTAACTGCTGAGAGTATTGAACACAGTAATCTGTTAATTGTGTTAATACTTTAAGATTCCTAACTTGTAAATCAAGCAGTAGGATAGCATGCCCAAGAAATACTTTACTCTTCAAACTGCAGTCTGTACTATTTAAGTGAAGCAAAGAAAACAATGAAAAGGTACTTGCTTATTTGGTTTTTAGTCAGGTTACATTACCTGTAGGAGAAAAGGAGTTTGCAGACTGATATGCAGAGAGGAGAAAGGTGGTAGTGATGCATTGGGAAATTCTTTTAACGTTAGTGGAATTGGTCCTACGCTTTTCTTCCTAGAGTACATTTTCAAGTGTTTTATTTTACAGCCAATGCAGGACCTGATATTGTTCTTATTTGAACTGCTTCTTATTAGATGAAATACAGAAAATCCAAAAGACTGTGAGATGATGACTGTTGTTTGTCCTTTTGCATAGCTGCCCTGCCATCTCTTCTGCCCTTCCTTTCCCAGTAATAAGCAGAGGCACTGAAACCACCTGAGAAAGAAAATAGATGGAACCTGTGATCATGATGAGAAGTGTCCCGAGAGGCTGCACTCATCCTTAGTTATGTCTCAGATACTTCAGTATCATCCTCAAAACATGGCAGATTTTCTCTGGCTTCATACAATACTGATACACTTTCAAAGGGCCTCTTTAATTAATGCATTCGAGGAATACAGATGATGTATCTTCCTTGAAGAGGATTTTTCTTTCAGTTGTGTCAAATGAGTAAAATCAATGAGCCTTATTGCTCCCAAAATCAAGGAATGCTGGTTCCTATTGTTTTGTGGGACCCTAATGCTGGTGCTGTTATTGCTACTCTTGTGACTTCAGGAGCTTTCTACCAGCATGTTATTTATTGTCCTTTCTAGCGTGAAGGGCCAGAGAGCCTTCCTAATTAGACCTGGGAGCTTATCCTGGAAAATGCTCTGTTGATGTAAAATATATATCTTATTTTTGGAAACTGCAAAATGTTTCCCTCCCTCCATCTAGTTTTTTCCAATGGAGGAAGTGGTGTTATCTTTAAAGTTCAGTTCACCCAGCCCTTGTTTCCTCCCACTTTTTTTAAAGGAAACAGAATTCATATATTTGAGGTGGAGGTTTCATTTTCATAATCACCCCTTTTTTAAGTTTTTCATTCTCAGGCTTTCTTTGCTACTGTAGAGAGCACAGGACTTTCAACGTATTGTATTTTACTCAGTATTACTCAACAAGTTCTCAAAATTGAGGAATTCTTAAAAGTTAGTAACATAGCAAGTGAGGGAATTAGCTGTGTCCATTCCCTATCAATCATAGGTAACTGTACAGGAGCTGTCTAGTCCAGAAGGGGTTGCTGGGCATGTGCCATCAGCACTATACTTGAAAAGAAAACAAAGGAATGATGGTGAGAACAACCTGTAAACACATTTTCCAGACTTCTAGGTCACTTTTAGAAAAGAGATGTAAAACCGGATCAAAGTTGCCATGAAGAAGAGGAAAAAATATTTTGCTATTTGTTTCCTGAATAATTTTAAAAGAATAAGATGGGATTTTTTTTCTTGTTTTCAGGGTTTTGTTGAATTTGCTTCTGCTTTGCTTTGAAGTTACCAAGATCAGGCTTGAACTATGGCAGCACTGTGCAAGCTGAGCAGGGTTTGAAGCACTTGAGTCTCATGTAAGGGACTCTCCCATGTGTACCATAAAGACATGAGGTCTGGGGAACAGCTGGATTACTTGGAGAGTGAGGATTGCAGAGCAATTCCGGTCCTTCCAAAGCTGAATGGTGACAGCAGGAAAAGGAATAAGAATTCTGTCCCCATTAGTCAGAAGGCAGAAGTCCTGAGATGAATTATGACTGCAAGGAAAGGATGTGTACTTGCAATGTAAACTGCAAAGATTGTAACCTGCTGGGAAATGTGAATGCTATTATAATGCTACCTCCCATACATAATACATAAAATAATGCATTAATTTAATTATTTATCTTTTAACATTTTCTCACCTGGCAGAATGGAAACAGTGGTAGTAAGTTTGATAAACACAAGAAAATGCTATTCTTCCTTTATTAATGACCTTTAGTGACTGCAAAGTCTCAGACTATTAGGATATATGGAGTTATCTTCATAAGAGACAGGGAAAAATCCCATGGCGTTGTTATCCATTCATTGATTCAGTTCAAACAGGATCTCACATGAAATTGCAGCTATTGAAAATTTCTCTTTGAGCTTTCTAAGAATGTTGCTAAATTTTTTTCTTCATGCTATTTTCAGAAAATTGCAAGGTACCAAAAATAACCAAAAGCAGGAGGAAAAAAAAGCCCCAACAAACACCTTATGTTTCTGTTCATTCGTTGGAGGCTTTGATTGCTGTTTTTCATTTACGCATTCTCCTGCTGCATAGACCAAATCTTGGAGTCATTACTCAGTCATTCACTCCTCCAGTGGCTCCTAATAGGGTAATTAGACAGTGTAAAGACTTTGGACACAAACTAACTTCGGTAGTGAACTGGAGCATGTATGGTCGCATTGTGTCAAATTGATAACACCCGTCATTTCTCAGGCGTACTCTGAAGGTTTCAACCAGAGTTAAAATGCAGAGGGTTTTTTTTGTTCATTTCTTCTGCATGACCATGACTTTGCTAATATTCTGAGCAGTATGCAATATCCTAGAGCTGTCTGTGACTGTATAAATAATGGAGGAATTTGCATGGTGACCTGCAGTTATGTCTGTTTAGAGCAGACAGTGAACTTGCTTGGCTTGTTAATATTCTAGTTCCCCAGCAATCAATCTGCTTTGATATTTATGTGACCCAATAGAGTTTATTTTTCTTGGGTTTTAAATTATGGTTTTGCATCTCCCTTTACATCTCTAAAATTCAGGCTGGCTTGATTGCCATTTGGATCATAAACTGTGGACATCATGCCTTTATTTCGCTGCTCTAGTCACTTGCCTGTGTGGGCATGGAGGACCTACATTGCTTTCCTGGACACTGTGAGATGGTTAATCATTGTTAAAATGCACTCTGTTGACCTCCATGTATCTCTTGGGTTTGTCATTCTCAGGATGCTTTCTGCCTTCTTTTTATTTATGTAATTTAAAGCTCAGTTCCTATGTACGGAAATTAACATTTTGATATAAAAATGCTGCTGTTCTGAACAAATACCTCAGCTACTATAAAATAAACAGATAAAAAAATAAACATACTGAGTCAGTGGAAGCTGATAAAGTTCAGACACTGCCTTAGGCTATCTTTACACAGTGCAGGCGTAACCTACACATCAGATTTATCTATTTATCTCCTTTTTTTTTTTTTTTTACTAGGTCACTAAAGACATTCTCTGTTTCCAAAAGTAATTTTCGGTCACCACTGATAAGCAGAGCAATCTTTCCCAATATTTCTAGTCATTTGGAACTTTAACTGGAGGTGGTGAGATTATTTGAGCAGACCAGACCTGCTCCTGCTCCCAGACCTGCTCCTGCTCCCATAGTGGCAAACTGCTGACTCTCCACCACCTGCAAGCTTATGAGCAGGCAAAGGGGATTTCTTTCCAGACCTTGTACATTTAATAGCTCTGGGAGGTGCTTGAGTAACTGTCTTCTTGTCTGCTAGATGAGATAAATGCTGTGTTTATCACATTGAAATGTCATTTTATAGTAGATATTTAAACATGTCAACAATTCCAAAGAATAGGTTGGAGCGATGTACTGCTGCCATACCAAAAAAAAAAAAAAAAAAAAAAAAAAATTGTATTATACACCAAAGCATTATTAAGTGTTTTAGTAGATGACAACAGGTTGCGAATTGTCTCCCTCTGCCAGTCTGAGATGCATGTAATGTTCCTCCTGCATGTCCTTTGCCATGGCAGACACAGCCTTCTCAGGAATGCTTGCTGCAGTCACACTAGGGCTTGAAAAGGGGAAGTCCTTGGCTTGATCCAGCCTCAGACTTTTCTCCTTTCTTCTCTTCAGTGCATAACTGTGTAGCAGTGGGTTAAGTGACAGCAGAGGCACCTCAACAACTGGGTTGTGGTGGGGGCCATGGTGGAAATACATGTCTGGGCTGAGCACTCCTTGGAGCTCCTGCTTCAGTGCAGCAAGCAGCTGCTGCCCTACATGCCTGGCAGAGCTAGCCACAGGCCTGCTGCCCCTCTCAAACTGAGAGGCAGCTACCCTGAAAACATGAGACAGTAGCTGGTTACCCAGAGGTGGAAGAAAAATGGGCACCACACCAACATGAGGAAAGTGCGTTTATGTAAGAGACACACCAGGCCTGCAGTTCATCACTCCACCACTGCACATCTATCACTCCACCTGTGAAACTTCAGCAGGAAAAGAATTACAGCTGTTCTGGATCTTACTCTCTCCTTTTCCAGGCCTGTGTTGCAAATTGAAAATATAAAAGGCATTGGTGAACTGTTTCTGTCCTAACTTCCAAAGAAACAGAATTTTCTAAAAGCTGTTTTGATCTTTGTGGTGGACCATCAGGACAATTTATTGACCCAGAGTTATGTATCATGCCTTTTCTCAGAAAACTTCTGCTTCCCATATATTTTTTAACCTCTTTTTTTAGGTGTGAAATGACTGAGCTGTCATTAACATCAATGGAATGTTTCCTCAGCATTTTACTAGAGCAGGGTACAGTCCTTAGCATCTATTCAAAGACCGCAGAAATCACTGATGTTGATAGAAATCCTCTTACTCACATTGCTGAGCCCCTAGACCCTCACTGGAGAGGAGAGACAGGACTGTCAGCTAATGTGTGTGTATGTAATCTGTCAGGGAAGGAAAGCTCGTCATGGCATTGCAGTTTTTCCTCTTTTTTTCATGCAGATTCATTAATTTGCTAACCCAGATGTTTCTGAGCCTGGCAGATCTATTAATCTGTATATTTTCCAGTTTGCCAAACATTAAATTACCAGAAAAGTAAATGGAAGCTTTCATTTACTTCTAGTGCTTAAAGTCTCCTAACACAGTCTAAAAGCGCTTCAAGCAAGAAACAAAAGGGAATATCCAAAGCCTACATCATCCTTGAGGTTCCATTCATCTCCCCATAAGGGAGCAGCCTTCCTTTTCTGGAGGACCTCTGTGAACACATATTAGAGTAATTTCCTCTGACAGTTCTCCTGATAGAGAGGAATATTCCTCCAGTTATTGTATCTCCAGAGGCATCCCTGCATAAAAAGCATGTCTGCACTATTAGAGGAATCATGTTAATGGGCCTAAAATGTTTCAGTCAGGGAACTGAAAAATTTAGTGAGGATATTACAGTGCAGAAGCCTTTTATTGTTGGGATAGATCCACATGTGGTCTATTGACTCATCTGTGTTTAACTTCTCACAGCCTTTGACTTGACCTTTCACTTAACTTCCTGTCCTGCCATCTTCTTCGTAGGAAAAGTTTTAGCCTTTCATTTGACCTCTGTGAACTTATAAATTCTGGTTGCTCACACGTGTAATCACAGAGCAAACAAAGTGGATGAAAACATGATCCTGCTGTAGGAAGTGAGGTTTTTACACAGCAGAGAGGAGACCATGCAACGTCCTGCTCCTCTCCAGCCAACTTTTGTTTCTCTCACAAACACCCTTCCATATGTCACCCTATCTGATATGCCAGGCGTAGCTTGAAACGGGCCATGTTCTCCCAATAACCTGGTCAATACCTGAGTAAGTCCCAGTTCAGCCACTTCAGACTGAAATATTTTTGAGAGATCTGCTGAGCTCTCATTCATCTCATGGGCCCTGTTCTAGGCCCATACGCTAGATGAAAATCCAGTAAAATCAGTCTTTAAGAAGACATTAGTGGGTCTGGTGCCTTAAGGCTTAAAATAGAAAGATGTCCTTTTATTCTGAATTTGTTTGTCCTACCTAGTGAATTTTTTATGCGTTCAGGATTAAAAAAAAAATGTGTATGAAGGATTCACAAATGTTCATAAACAACTGTTAGAAAAGCTGTTTGGATGTTCTTCTGGTTGGGAAATTCAGCTGAATTGGGCTATTTCAGTCACGCTTGTCTTCAGGCACAGAGGAGTCTAACATTCAAGACTGTCATTGTGGTACCTCTGTGACCACTGAACTTATAGGTATAAAGAAATCTCAAGAAGTATTTGTAGCTACCTGCTTAACTTCTACCTTTTTTTAAATTTTTTTTTTTTATTTGACAGTTTGAAACTTATTATTTCTGCACCTACCAAAGTGATTTTCCTGAAATTAACACTTCAGACAGGTGTAAATGGAAGGATTGGTATATTCAGACCATAGAAATGTTCTTCAGCTACATTAAAAATCAACAGCTCCTTCTTTCTCTATTGGAATAAAAAAGAGAAAAAAAAAAAGCTGAGTAATATACTCTTCATTCTTGTATCTCTGCTGTCTAAAGTAGTAACTAAAATTACACTAATCTTTGCAGATTGATTGTTCTGAACTTGCTTAGCAAGGATGGAAACTCGGGATTCATGTAACATGAAAACTGATTCTGGGTCCATCATTCATATTATGTGGTTTGTGTTTGTTCTATAAAAGCAGAAGACTCGTGAACTGTACAGCTCTGGTCTGAAAAATTTTAGCAGGACTTCTCTTCACCACCTGGGGTAGTGGAGTGAGTGAAGTGATGGAGAAATTCAGTTTAGCATGCACTTCGCTCTTTTTCTGAATAAGGCAGCTGGTAAGGACAAGAACATTAATTTTTGGCTGTTGCTGTCTAAAATATGCAGATGTAGAAGCATTAACTTACAAGGGGCATTACTGGTTAATTAAGGAGATTCATTGATTTATTCTTGGCAAGGGACTGTTAGCCAGTATTCACTTGCAGGGAATTATTGAATTCAGATAGAGCATAAGATAGATGAGAAGATATACTTTTCTTCCCTGGAATAACGCCTTTGTTTGATTTGCAAAATAACACGTATACCGTCTATTGTTACATTATTGCAATTATTAATTTATTTTAGTATTGAAACAACTTTCTGTAATTTTATATCACATATTAATTACCATATTTAATAATAAAGTATCATTGTTCAACAAAATATTAATGAAATTTTGGGTTCATGAATGAAGCAAGTTCAAATATGAGAGTCATCTTGCCTTAGGAATTATTTTTAAAGCAACACTTGGCACATATTTGACAGCTTACAATTATATGTATCATTTTGAATCATCTGCTGTTGGTGTGGATTTTCAGATTGCATTGTAGCAACACATGTGCCTGGAATCCCAGCCCTCATGATGCAAAGATTCAAAAATAGAACTAGTACTATTTGTACTACCTATTTGACTATGCATGAAATGATATTGAATAAAAGGCTTTTGTAGAAATCTCTTTCATATTTTCATAGCAAATAGTGAGCATACATTAAGAACAAATTATATGTATCTGAACTTAATGGGTTAGATGACCCAGGCTTCTACAAATGAATACTAATGGAAAGAGGCCATAATATATATTTAACATTTAATTAACTTTTGGAGCAAGACAGTCAGTGCATGACAGTGGAAGTATGTGTAAGAAAGTCAAACAAATAATCTTTAAACCTGTATTTACATGCACAGTTCCAGAATGCAAGAGACATTTTAGCAGCTATTTTTCTGTGGAAGAATCCTAGTATCACCATGCTGCAGCAGCTGGTACTTACACATGGAAGAAATCCAAATAGGATTGTCCTCCTTTGGTCCCTGCTTGTGTGGCTGTTTTCTGTTTTCTTTTTAACTAGCATTTGAATGGACTGTGATTGAGATGGCCAAGGGTTTGCTATACTGTGTCAGGAACAAAATTGAAGTGCCTGTACTGTGTCCAAGGATGGAGCCATGAGGTGCCTGGTTGGGCTCTGTGTGTGTGCAAGTCTGTATGTACAACCAGAGTCAACCTACACACAGAGGCCCGAAGTTTTGTAAACCTGCACTGACTGCTGATATGTAGCTGATACAAGTTGGTGTTGCCTGTAAATGGCAGAGAAGTGGATGTCAGTGTTTCCAGTCTCTCTAATTCACTGTAATTCACATTACATTATCACTTTAGGAAATGTATATAAAATACAACTTGGGTTGAATCATGTGACCTTCTGGAAAACCAGCCAGTACCTCAGTGAAAGTAGATGAACCCCAGGAAACTAGGATGTTTTCTCACTGGCTAGGCTAATTCCCTATCATACAAGTGATTCATAGCAATGTCAGCTACTTCAGTCTATGACAATTCAGTCTTTTTCTTGTGAGTGGCACATTAAGATATAACTAACTAATATATGTATAACTGGTGATGATAGCAATGCTTGTAGTCTCTAACAGGATGTTATTAAAGAGTTTTCAGTCAGTTCATTACAAAGTAGAGAAAGTGCTACTATTGAAGAGGGTTTTTTTCACAGTACATACAGTGTTTGGCTTAACTACAATTTTTAGAGTTTGTTGGTGCAATGGTGAAATAATACTGTGTGTTTCTCGGGAATTGTGATGATGTGAGAGCCAGCTCAAAGACCAAATAGACTGATTACCCTGTATCAAAGCTGAGTTAATCCCCTGATGTTTAGTTGGTGTACAGCTGGGAGTTGATCAGCTGGAGAACTGCAAACAAATGATAAGTAACACCTATTCCTGAGAGCTAAATTTCTTCTCTGTTGGATTTTCTAAGTAGGATTGCATTCGCCATGAGCAGCTGTCAATTCCATCTTGGCTTGTTTTGTTCCATTTGGAAGCTCTAATTTATGCTTTGGGAGAACTGCTACATTTTATCAACCATTTCTAAGTGTGCTAAATTTTGGCATACAGTTTGATCTTTGGATGTAGGGTAAGTTTCCCATTAAGTGTGAGTGTAGTTTTTGTTGTTGCTGAGTATTCATTTTTGCTCCAAGAGATTTTGGTCTTTTGGACTCAAAACACTGCATTCTTAGTTGTGGTGACTGTTGTACTGCTAATTCAACTACTAAGGGCTGTGTCTGCCTGGCTGCAGTCTGGCCCCACTCCATCTCCTGTAGAACTGCTCTGGTGGTGTCGAGACAGGGAGGCACAGTGAAACTCTCCAGCCTCAGAGGTCCTGTGTCTTCTGAGGTTATCTAGTACTTTGAGGACGTGCAGATTTTGGATATCCAAACCTTTGCCCTGTTGGGGCTGAGGAGAGGCAAATCCAGCTTTCTGCACTTGCCCCACTTTGCAAACACAAGCACCAATACATGTGCTCACAGATGGACACCACCACTCTTTCCAGCTGCTGCATAAGGAATATTTGTACCAGAATCAAACTGTTCTTAGCAATCTGCTTTTACATCTGTATGAAAGCTACCTACCCTTCTTTTTGTGCAAAGTGCAGTGACTTGGGTTTACTTTGTGGTGTCTGGAGCTTGAACTACATCTCAGGAGAGGTTCACACTTACTGTTCACATGCTCCAGACATAGCAGGTGCTGTAGCAGTGTGGAAAGCAACTTCCGCCCCCAGAGCAGCGCTTTCTGCCAGAAATGTGGTTTGGCATTGACACAGTTGTAAGCTTGGGCAGGTTTTCTGTTATATTAACTCAGAAAAGGAAAAAAAAGTTTTTCCTTTCTGGCATTAACTAGAGCAAGTCAGAGATGGGATAACAGATTTTTCCTGCAGTAGGGAAAGAAGATAGTAATTTGCTGAAAAGAGTGTTATTCCCACCATCAGTAACAAGCTTCTAAATACCGGTGTGGGAACTGACCCTTAGCAGTTTCCCATTACCACGTGAGTGTTTGGAGTGAGGCAGAGAGGGACAGATTCAGTTGAAGGAGATCACAGCCTCACCACCTAAAATGTGAATTACATCATATCAGACTGGTAGAAAAGATAGCAGATAATAAGTTCTATCCCATTTTGTTTAGCTGGTAGGCAATAAACAATGGTGAGCCTGCTGCCTCATAGGATTCACTTTCTGCAGAATCTGTGGTTTGAGTGCCTTTTATTACCCAGAGGATTTTCTGCTGGTTTCATAACATGTGATTTTAAGAAGTGCCGATGTATTTCAGGGACTTCACTATGTATATGTGATCTAACTTGGTCAAATACAATGAACTGTAGATGCTGTGAACTTGTGAAGTGTGGAGAAAAACAAATATTGAATGAAAAAGAGAAGGTAAGTCAAGTCTCTGCTAAACTGACAAGGGAGTACAGAAAGGGAAGAGAAATAAAGCAGTAAAAGGTCATTTAAAGGCCACAACTTATGCCACAGAGGTCAAGAGGGCAATGATATTTTGATGTGTCAAAATACCCGTAAAATTATAGTAGGTGAGTTTATGTATTTTAGAAAACCTCATGTTACATTGGCCAACATACATGTTGGAGGAAGATTTCTCTGTCAGCATATCTTCTGATATCACTGTCTGCACACAGAAGTCATCTCTGGTCCCTGGGACATGGGTCCTGGCAAGCTTCTGCAAATGGTGGGAGTAGAGTCTAAAGAACCAAAATAAACCCTGGGTTGTACTCCATTTGTCTTCACTGTGAATTATATCAACTTTTGCTGCTAGGTTCAATTGGATCAAGGCTGGATTTTTCACTTTTTGAATTAAATATTTTCCACCTACAGGTATGCCAGATACTGGCTTACAAATGTTTCCAATCAAGACAAATACATGATAGATTAGATGAGAGATTGTAACAGCACTAAGGGAGAAAAAGTATGAAATAATTGAGTCCTTCCTGTGTTTTGAAAACAGTTTTTTCTTCCAATTTAACTCATTAATATTATGATTAGGTCCTTTAGGTTTTTTCCTTCACTGTGAATGTAGAATTCAGTCATTTTTCTGTTTCATAAAAAAAGCATCCATTAAGATAAATTTCAGTGTGGCTCTTGAACATGACTTGTGATTGCCATGGGATATCTCTTAATTTGTGTCATCAAGGATTTCTTTTTAACAAAGTATTTGCTTAAAATGGTTATGTCAGAAACATTAAGAAAACTGGTCCTTTTGTGGAACAGAGCTTTAGATAGCACACTACCCCTTGTCACTGACAGCTATCATGAAAATAATGATGGATGAGGCGCTATCAAAACTGCCTCCAGAAGCTGTAATTTATAAACTTCACCCCAGAAAGGTGGGTGTAATCTGGTAGTCAGTGGAGCAGCAGCAGCAAAGAAGTGGCTTCATATTCTGAACAAAAGGGTGTACCATGAGTCCTGAGCTCCTGTCCTTCCTATGGGTCATGGTCCTCTGAGTTCCCCATCAGAGTCTTCCACAGCCTGAGGTACTTATCCTACATCCTTAGGCACCGTACACGCTGCCAGATGTGATGCTCTCTGTGTTTCTGATCCGGTCATTTAATCTGTTGGTTTGAAATAGACTTGTCCGTGTCCAGTCTTGAAATTTCTAGGAAAAGCTTTATTTTCCATTTCAATAATGGAGGTTAAGTCAGAGTTACAACCTATAACTGATGAAGATAAGATACAAGTGCTCAGTATTGGTTTCTCCATAACTATGGAAATCAATATTCACCTAATGTTTTTACTAAACAGTAGTGTAGACTTAGGCTTAACCTGATTACATTTGAGAATCTCAGACATTTTCTGTGAGACAGCATGTTCACAGCTTATACCTAATGTTAGATTCAAAAGTAACTGTTAAGAAAATTATGCTTGACTTTTCCAAGGTTTTGCAAACATATTCGTCATCGGAGCTGTGAATCTCTGGAAAGCAGAGTTACATAAAAACCAAACCTTAATTTTGCAAAATTTGGTTTGAAGAATATTGTCTCACATCTATGCAATAAAACAAAAACATTTGTTCCAGTAATCTCAGGTGAATGAAAGCTTTGTACATTCCAAACTATCTTTAAAAAATATGGCAATAAAGTAATGGAAAATAACTGGCCAATAGGTTAAACTCTGCACAAGAAATAAAACTACCATACAAAAAAAGTGATGCAAAAATTCTTGTTGAACCAATAGAGTGTAAATCTTGAAGATTTTCTTTCACAGGTTGAAATTTATTTACAGGTTAACCAACTGTAATAGCTGGGTTCTGCAGAACATGGCCCTTCTGCACCACATTTTGAACATATCAAATTGCTACAGAACACCTAATGAAATAGCTAGAGCTTGTATGATAGCCTATGGTGTAGCTGAGTTTTTTCAGTTGTGTAGAAAGTGATTCCTAGATTTAAAATGCTAATCTGTAGTGGTTTATATCTGTTGCAGGGTATCAAATTTGGCACCCTCTGCATATAAAAGGCACTCAAGTCCTTAACAAGTTACCCACATTTTGACAAATGCACTTCTTTTACCTGCTGCTATTTCTGTGTGAGGAGGAAGGTGACAAAATGCTTCAAGTTAGATGACAAAAATATCTTTCCTACTGTTCGGTAACCTCCGTGCACCTGGTCTCCGTGGTGCTGTAGGATGGGGAGGCCAAGAGGCAGGCAGCTGCAGTTATCAGTCTCTTCAGCATGCCTCCCTGTGTGGAACTGGGGCAGGCAGAGGTTAAGCAGCAACATTTCTGCTGTTAGTCCAACAGCATTTCGCTAATGCTACTCTGTGCTCAGGTACAACTGAAGAAAAGAGTAACAAAAAAACCCACTGGCAAAACTATAAAGGCTTTGCTGTTCACTTGCAAAAGAATCTCTGCAGTTCATTTTGCAAAACTTCCATAGGAAGAACCAAATCTTAGAAAATTTTCTTTGTTTTTTTCACCCCTGTCTGTAGATTTACTGAAGAAGGACAGAGGGTGTTCCTATGCTTTTTTCTCCTTTTGAACATACACATTGTGTGCACACTACTGCATCATACACTATGGCCACAGACCCTTTTCTGCTCTTTTCCACTGTCTCAGAGCTCAGAGCAGTACTTCAGGAGCACGTGGAGCACAGTCAGGACCACTTTGGAGGAACTTACCTATATTCCAGTAGGGTTATATGGCAGCAGTCACTCAAAATGAATCTTGCTGCTTGCCACAAGCCACACTGTTCCTCCATTGTCCCCCAGCTTCTTTGCAGGGCTACAGGAGCCCAGGTGAAGGTGAATCCTGCAGGCAGTTCTTCAACAGACAGAGACCTCAGCAAGGTCTTTAGGCTGGAACTGGTCCTGATCCCTCATCTGGGATGCTCAGTTGCTGCCTTGCCACTGGTCAACCTGGCTATGAAAACACTGGTCTGCTCCCAGTCTGTTTCTGCATTAAAATTTTGTACTTTATTTTTCTGCTAAGGTTTTTGTTTGTTTATTTTTTTTCAAGGCCCTGATAGCCTTGAATTTAAAATGAAAAGCCTAGTATTTACCATTCTGGGGAAAACAGCTAGGGCATATATGGAACTCATTGTTCTTCAGAGGTGCTGGTGGCTGTAGCTGGTGCTGAGTCTCCAGATCTGATGTGCCACAGGGCCGGCTCAGGCACAGCAGATGCAGTTGCAGAAACATCTTCCTGGCACAAGAGCCATCTGCATGGTCCTTCATCAAGCTTTTCCAAACTGCTCAGAAGAGATTATTGTGGCTTGAGTAAAATATGTAACATCTTTTCTTCCCGAGAAAATTCATGTAAGTTTGGGGTGTTTTACTAAAATTCCAGAAAACACGGATGCATCGTTCAATGTTATTAGAAAAAGTCTAATGGGCTTTAAAGAAATATTTTGGCACAGGTTATTGTACATTATTTTTAATATAAGAAGGACCTTTGTTTCTGTCATTAACTGAAAATATGAGAGACCACTGGCAGGTGTAAACCAGATCTGCCATTGTATCCCTACTCCCTGGTAAATGCCTAAAGCTGTCCAACTGGCTTCATTCCAAAAGAGGTTAAGGAGTTGGTGAGAAATACGCAGAGAAATACTGACTAGCATCTCAGCACTGTTGCTGGTGCAGAATCACAGGCGCTGAGAGAAGTGCAGCTGAAGAAGGACATGGGCCCAGCAAGGAGCACCTCACTGTAGTCATGCTGCACACATCACTCTCCAAACCAGAAAGAAGCCTGTGCAGCAACCCTAAAGTTTAGAGTGGTTGTGATAACACAACATCCCAACTGCCATCAGGTTTACCACAATTGTAATCTGTTGTGATTATTACAAGTTAAAACATATTTTACTTTGCACTCTAATTCTTCCTGTAGTCATATTTGCACTACTCTGACATCATGGAAGTGCTGGAAAGAAAACTGCAGGGTGGCTTAGTCAACTGGTATTTTTACTGCAGAGCAGGATGCATCAATAGATAATGCAGCCCTGCCTGTGCTTCCCAAATCTAGATAGTGCCTTGTTAAGTCAACTCTGACCCTTATAATTCAGTAGAGTCTATGCTCCTCTCTGCTGAGCCACTATATCAGGCAGATTAACTTGCCGCTTTTAATTTTTTTTTTTTTAGCTCCCTTTATTCTGTAAGCTATATAGCTCTATCTACAATATGAAGGACTCCCAACAGAAGCTGTTTCCTTTACATGAGTTTTAAGTATAAAACTTTAACTAGAATGTTATTCCTGTCTTCTCAAACAGAAGGATTGCATGGCAGTTTCAGGGAGAGTAAAACAAACATAATTCTATTTTGTGTGGGTGAATTTCCATGGAAGGCAGCTTACTTTGCTTTGGGCTGCATTTGGCAGCATGTCAATGTCTGTGTTGGGAAATTGGCATATATTACCTCTTTATTCACTGGATCTCATTTATGAAAGGGAAAGGCAAGTCCAAAAGCTACTTTAGCTACAGCTAAAGTCCAACTGGAATCACAGAGATGTCTTAGATTATTTTAGAGAAGATTCTGTTATAAACTCACATTCAAGTTTGGGTTGACAAAATATTGTTATATGTTTGCTCCATATGTTTATAATTTTAAACAGCTTGGGAGAAAACAAACAAAAACTATGCCTCATGCTAGAGGGACCTATTGGCAATATAATCCTGGGCAGAAAATTCAAAATGGTGAATTGTGTCTCTCAGCAAAGAAGAACTAAGCAAATATTTTATTAACCTGAATTTAGCCAATGATACTGTCTTAGTTTCTTTAAAAGAAGAATTTGAGAAACAGGTTATCAGTTACATTACATTCTTTTTTATCCTAATAGCACATTTTCTTTACTGTAGTTTACACTTCTAGTAAGGTTTTCTTTTAATATATTATTTTCTACATTCCATACTTTTTATACAGTCCATAATGGACAACTTACTTTAATTTAAAAATCTATATGATATACCTTACCTGCCCAAGGAGATCAAAGGAAATAATTTTTATCAGTATTTAGTGATGGAAATATAATGACAAAAAAAGAGATTATTTAATTCCTGATGTTGCAATATAATTGATGAGAAAAGTAGTTCTTTTACCCTGCCTCTCCTTCCATGGTGCAACATTCATTGTTTCCATAGGGAAAAATTATATGTGAACACAGAATAAACAAGATGTGAGAGCATGTTTTATTTCCATTTTCATATAGCTCTTAGACACATAGAGAAGAAGAGATCAGAAATATGATTATTTGATTATCAGGCTATTTCTTATGGAAAGAACTACCTCCAAGCCTGTCCCCTACAGTCACTAGAGTTAATTTTTTTTTCAGGGGTTGATGACTTCTGGGTGAAATTTTTTTTAAAATCCAACCTTTTCATCCTCAGGTTGTAAATTAACATGTGAGATAGTTCAGTTAAGGAATGAGTGTCCTGAGAAACGCTGAGCTGTTTCTCAGCTGCACCACCTCTGTAGTCAGAGCTGCAGGCAGGTCTCTTGGCCAGCCCATCTTATCCCATGTAGCACTGTCTCTGAATTGTAGAGATTCTGTGCCTGGTCCTCACAAAAATCACTTTAGGCTACACCAGGAATCACCAGGCAGCTAAACTTCACCTCTTCGTTATGTTAAGACTGCATTTCCAATATGAAACTTATGTGATTTTGTTGTGATGTTTTTAATGAAAAGCATGCTTGATTGAAATACAATCTTCCATCAGCTTAGAAGGGTGAGAATAAGTTCATTGATCTACAGAACCCACTCTTGTGAAGCTGGTGTTCCCAAGGACACTGCATCCCTGCCTGCTCCCAAGAGCACAGGAGCTTTGGGATATTTTGTTGTTGTTAGTGTCATTTAAATCTTGTCTTTCTGCTAGAGTAGTTGATGGAAATAGCTCCGTTGTTTGCTATTCCAGTAACAGACAGATGTTACCTAGAGTGGGAAAACAAAGCTTCAGTGCAGTGGGATCTGAGGCTATGGGAACAAAGGACACCTTGCTGGAGGATTTCTACTAAACTCGGGTTACATTTTAAGTCAGAGATAACGGTTTTGCCACCAGTTTCCCAGCATCCCATTTTGACATTATTCCCATTTCCTTAGCATCTAGAAAATACATCTGGGAAAAACATACAGAATTAGGCTTTAGTTAGGAAAGCACCAAGGCTCAAGGCAGGTGTTTAAATGCTATGCAGAACTGCGTCCTTGCAGGGAAACAAGTATGTATACATGTATATATGCATATATAAATTATTTACACCTGTATTTGGGAAACATACAAATACAAGCTACACAATATTAGATGGTCTGCCCTATTGTCAGACTGTTTCAAATAATATTAGCTGCTCAGATTAATGGAAAGCAAATGTAATAATTGGTGATTCAGAGAAAATTGTAGGAAACCCCAGAGTTACTCAGGGCATTTGTAAGGAAAGAATAAAATTCTAAGATGGACAAATTGCCTTTGATGAATACCACAGGTGCAACACTTTTCAATACACCTTTGCTGGGCTAATAGCAATCAATGAGGCTCTGAGCTCAGTGAGCTCTGCCAGGCCCTCTTCTAATAACAGTAATTCCAAAATAGTAGGTGATAATGAGCTTAGAAATGAAAAAGGGAAATCAAAATGCTGTCTCAGTCTTGTTGAAAGAAGTCTTTACCTTTTATAATTTCTAACTAAAACTTCCCCAGACCCAACCCTGAATTATACAACTTCTTGCTGTATAAGTTACCATTGCATAAATGTGATAAATATATTACAAAACAAGCTTTGGAGTACTGTGGACTTTGAATTAAACCTGACAGAGGATTTCAGGGTAATAAATCCCTGAGGAAGGGGAGGATCACAAAGGTAGCACTCCTGTGCCTAGCAGAGGTAATGAAAAGTTTCAGGAGCACCTGGTGGTCATCAGAAATTATTTGCCTCTGGGAATACCTACATCCAACTGGCTATATGACCTGCAATATCTACATTATAAGATTTAAAAACAATTTTGAGGGAGTAGCTCCTATATATGGGGGAATTTACAGTTTTTTCCAGTTTAAGCAAACCTAGCTGAACTATTTATGTTCTGCCATTGTACCACAACTAATTTATCAGGAGTTTTTGTACAGGTAATAAATAAATGTGAAGGATAGCAACACGTTTCACTTAGCAATATGGTGAATTACTCAGCTGCTTTTGGATACTGTGGATGATCACATTTCTTCTTCATGTATCTAGTAATTTAAACTGATGAGCATAGTACATCTGTTCTGCTAGTAAAGGTAAGCTTTTATCTAGCTGAAAATAGTGTTGTCATGTATTTGAAACAGAAAAAGGAATGAAAATTAAGGATTGATGCAGTGGGAATGTGTGGCTATTGCTGCTCTTCAACTGCAGGTGCAGCACAGGGCTGCCCAGACTCTCTTTGTGAAAAGACAAGGAAGAGCTGTTATTTTGATCATCTCTTCTGACTTTCTGCCTACTAAGCTTTTGAGTTTCACATGATTATTCTTTCAGCAAACCCACAATTTCCCATGGACCTGGAATATCATTCTGCATTCAGACTTCAGGCTCACCCAGGATTACCCTGTTCCCCTTATGTTGCTCTTTTGGGAAATGCTGCTTCTCCCAGTTTGTGCCAATTGGAGTTTTGGTGTTTCTACTGTGTGGGTCGCTGTCTTCAGCAACTACACAAGTATAGCTTATTCACTTTACAAATTTTGCTTTTGCTGAATACAGTATCCACCTTCTGACTGTTCTTGTACAAAACTGTGCAGGATTTTTTTTTTTTTTTAAAAAGTACTACTTTTGTCCTTTTCAAAATCAAATTGTTCAGGAAAGTAAGTACACCATCTTCAGAAAGACATTTTTTCAATGTTTTGTTTCTCCAACTGTTTGGCTGCCATAGTAGAATGGCAAATGTAGATAAGGAAACTAACTTGCAGGCGCTTGCCATCTGCATTTAACTGTAATATAAATGCCAATTAATGCAAATGTTGACAATTTGTTAGATCTTTAATACCTGCCTGAACAATAACCCAAAAAAGTCAGATGGGAACCTCATTAAAACTGCTTTTCAATGTAAGATAAAGTAATTCATCACTTGCATAGAGGGACTTTCCTTTAACAACCTGGCTGTTCTCCAGGTTATGGTTCAGAGGGCTTTGCAACTACTTTGAGAAGAGCTGGTTTTGAAGAAAGAACAACAGCTGCCAAGTGTGGAAATCTCACAGGTGGAAGGTATTGGCGGATGTTCCCCAACTTGTCCCTCTTCCTGCCACCTGGGATACAGCACACGTCCTGAAAATATATGGTTGATGCCAGGAGGAGAATGGATGTGCTGCTGCAGAGCTGATCTTTTTGGTAGGAAACCATAGTCTCTCTGCCATAACTTCGCTCATAGCCTTCTCCCAGTGCTTTTCCCTGCAGGCAGCACTGCTAATCCAGTAGTTTGAGAATAATGCTGGATATCTGGATTTGGGCTGCTGCAAACTCCCTCAGAAATTATCTATACTGGGTGTAATAAAAGTGCCTACATAGTTCAGTGCTTCCATGTCCTGTCAGCAAGTGCTGTCCCAGATCAGAGCTACTGTCTGCCAAAGGCACAGGCTCACAAAGAGAACTGAGAGTGATCTGTCTCTGCAGCAGTGTGGCTGCTGCTTTGTATGTTGATACTTTGGTTGAGCAGGTAATTTGATAAAACAGCAAATGAGAAATCTGGATATTGTCTTCTGTGCTCTCAAAGATATGTTCTGTGTAATCTGGAAGCACTGAGTATATGGCTTTGCCTCAGATACACAATAAGGATGGGTAATTTAGATTACTAGAAAGAAAAGTGAGTATATTGGGGGGGTTTTGTTTAGGTCATATAGGTGCATTGCCACATCCAAGCTTCATTTCCAAGTTTTTAAATTTTGGTTATTTGTCTGAGCGTGAAGCTATTCTTCCCAGATGAAAAATCCTTCTCAAATACTTGCTCTCTTCCAATCTGAGGTAGAGCATAAATAATGGGTATATCCCATGTCTTTTGTAATCATACACATTTAAAATCTGCATGCTAAAATTAAGAGATCAAACTCAGCCTGTGCAACAACCAGCAGCTAAAGAGCTCATAGTGCAGAGCAAGCAGGCAGGCACCTTATTTTTGATTAACTACTGACAATTGCTGAGGCTCACTCATATTTACTGCATATGATGGAACAGATTTGAAGTATTGGCAGTATTCTGTGGCCTGCCCTGAAGCACTCCCTCCATGCTGTCAAATGTGGCATGAAACCAGGCCTCTAGTTTTGTCTGGAAGAAAGAAAAGCAGCAGATATTCTTATAGAGGAGTTTATTTCTTCTTTGTTCTTGTCTTTTGAGGACTGATGTCACTGAGTCTCTACACTGTGTATGCTGTAGAAATGGTTTCAGCTTATTAATTCCAAAAACATCAGAAAGTGTCATTGAATTTACCCACTTAGGGATGTGGGTTTAGTTACAGCCTAAGTGCATTACAGAAGTGAACACAGATTGATGTTGCAGAGGGAGGCTGCAATGGCAGGCAGAGACAGTTTAACTCCCTTGCTTGGCAGGTGTTTGATGGGAGGTAGCTCCAGGGACAGCAGTGGATTGTCAGCAGAGTGTTCTGTGTTGCTGCTAACACTTAGCCAGGTGGCCTTTGGTGGCATAGTGCAGAGCCAAGTGCTACTTGTGGGTGCCAGCGAGCAGCCCGCTCTGTGCATTCACCTGGGAGAGCTCCTGAGCTCTCGAGCACTCACCTGCTCACTGCAAATTCAATTGTTTTACCCAGACTCTGGAGAGAGGATGTGCAAGATCAAAGTAAAAAACACTGCCTTGAAGTTGTGCTTTTCTTGAAGATTTTCCTCACTTGCAGCTCAAGTTACTCCTATCCTAGACCTGTGAGGAGTCTCAGAAGTGGGGAGAGGCATCTTGCCTTCATGATATAAAGATAGAAGTTGCTAAACTATGCAGGTGTGCTTGGGGCTGGGGTGTAGGGGAAACTTCACTTTCCTCACCATGGTTGCTGGCAAGAGAAACCTGACATGCCTTTCTGAGTGGTGTGCTGGCCCCAGGGACCTGGTCACCAAAACACCCAGGGGCCACATGTCCTTGGCCACACAGGCCATGCAGGCGCGGGGAGTTGTGTGGTCATGCACAGCTTTTATCTGCTGTCCAGCATGGTATGAGCTGCCACCACTGCCCCAAGACTGCTTTTGAAAACAGTGACATGTTATAGGAAAAACACAGCAGATTTAGGCATTTGCTTTACTTAAACATGGCAAAGATAATAAGAAATTACAAGTTTGCGTTTAGTTGCTGAGGAGGTAAAAAAACCAGTACACTAAGTTAAATTTTGCAAGAGATAAATGTACAAAGAACACAACAGGTGTACAAAAAAAGGAACAATGAGTATCTATAGAACATTTTTAGCTGGCACTAGGTATCGTACATGCCTGTTTTCTTTCTTTGTTCAGTATCTAAAGTGTTTTGGAGACAGCATGTATAATATGGCTTTTTATTAGCTCAACACATTAATGAGATTTTTTTTTTTTTGCACAACCTGGCTGCAAAGGACTAATACACTAATGACTTTGATTTGCATTCCTCTTTTTTGAAGTTTGTATTTGATACTTCTCCTTGACACCAAAGCAAAAATTGTCAGTATTATGCATTAAAAACGTTTCACATATTTGTATGAAAGAAATCTGTGAGTTAACAGTATTGCAATAGGTTTATTTATGAGAATATTCTTTTTAATTACAATAAGCTAGTGTTTCATCTTAGGATGATGAGTGGAGAGCATTTTCGTGAGTCTTACCACAGTTACAAGTGTCTTTCTTTGTTCTGCATTGTCAGGAGAAAAATTGTTGGGTTTTTTTTAACCTCCTCTTAGAGAACATATACAGAAAAAAACATTTCATAATAGTATCATGTTCAGTCCATGAAAAACACTTTTGCTATGTTACCAACTATTTATGAAGGAAATCTTGGAGAAATGTTCTGAATATTATACTTCCTGCTTTTCTATAGTGCCTGTATTTTGTTAAATAACACTATTATCTTGGTCTGAAGATAAAACACAAACATGTGCACCCAGATAGATTAACCTTTTCAATGGATAATGGAAGGCTTTTTAATCTAGTGAACAGCACAAAATAAGCCAATATCTAGAAGATGTGGCTTGTTAAATTCAAACTTTAAATAAGTATTTTTAGCAGTTTTAAAGAAGCAAAGTAGGTATTGGTGCAGTTTTCTCAGAGAAGTGCTGGATTTTCAACTGAAGATATGCTCCCAATACAAAGAAAGATGATTGCAAGTGTTGGACCATAGGCAGGAATTGGAGAGTTTCTCTGGGATTACAGTGTTATGCCTGTGGTTATGCAAAGAGGCCAGGGGACAAATTGCTGTGGCTACTTCTTTTGCACTCAAGTCTATTAATTTACTCTGAGTATTCAAAATACCACAAAATCCTTGCAGTTTTTAGTTCTGCTCTGCATTCTTCTTTTGTTTGAGCTCTCTACAGTTGTTACTTGGTCTTTCTGAAATTTCCAGGATGCAGTGGACTGTACAGTATCCCCAGCAGAGCAATAGTCAGCCTGGGGATTGTTATAAGGCAGCTGTTCTTCAGTAGTCAGTCGTTCTTCTATTTGGTTTAATACTTCATGCTCCTGTTTTATATTCTATAGGAATAGGTCTACTCAAAGAACAGTTAGTGTTTTTTTCTTCAGAATAGTCTAGATGCTGTTCTCTAGTGTGATCAGTGACAGTCTGAATGTCTCTGCCTTGTTACATTAGGAGTGCCCAAACACAAGCAGTAAGGCAAGCAAATAGATCATGGCTACTTTGAGCTTGGAAAATAAAAACACGGCAGAACAAAAAAGTGCTGGTTGAGCAACTGGGAAATTTAATATCTTGTTTGACATCCTTCAGTACATTAGATAACTCAGGGACTAATGGTGTCTATGAGATAAATGGTATGTATACTCTTAATTTTTTTCCCAGACATGGAAAATTTTATCATGTGCATTATAACAAGCAAGAATATAAATCACTAACAAATAATCCCTAAATATAAGCTAGGAGTAAAGGATGGAGTAATAGCTTAACATGGCTAAACTGGCATAACACCACTGTATCATTTGTTGTTTTCATTAGGTGTCAAATTCGGTTACTCTTGTGTGATTGCAGAGAATAACTAGTTGCTCTTGAAAATTTGAAGGATTCTTGAATACTACCTCACTGAGACATAAAGTACACAAGTACAGGCAAAAAACTAAGGTTGAATACTCTGCAGTTGAATCTTTTCTCTACCATAAACAATTGGCCTTCCCTATAGCAGTAGCTTTCTCTAGGCCTGAATTGTGCCTGGGATCTGCTACCTCTCACGAGGACAGGGTAATGTAACACCACTCACTTTGTCCCAGTTCCAGGCTGCACTGCCCACAGGATTTCGCCTCCTTCTTCCATGCTCCTGTGCTGATGGATCTCCCCTCAGCTCCCATCGGGGTGTTTTGGGGGCATGGAGACACTGGTCACAGCCAGAGCCAGTGGCCGCCTAGTTGTTTGACAAATGTGTGTTTGTAACTTTTGGCCACACCTAGGAATCTAACACCATTTTTTCTAAGGAAAATCACCTCATTTTTTTTCCGGAAAAAAAAAGAAGTGTGGGGTTTGGGTTTTTTCCTAGCAGCAAACTTTAAAGAAACATGTATCAGCAAGGTAGGGAAAAACCCTCTAATAAACAAAATTTGTGACTGATTCTTATAATCTATTAGAATGGGCTACTTATATGTTATAAAAAGCTTCAATAGCTGTTTCAGTAAATCAGGTCATGGCTATGTGTGATTCCTTTTTTGGTTGGTTTTTTTTTTTTTTTTTGCCGTTATAGTCCTTTCTGGTATTCTTTTATACAATATATAAATCACCAATAAATCACTTTTGTCAGTGTCTGGGATTCATGTATGTGGAAATGTCAGATTCATATGAAAAGTGATTAAAATTCACCAGTATTTCTTCAAAACAGTCCAGATTTTTAGAAAGCTGGGAAGTCCATAATCTCTTCTTATTTTTTAAAACCTTATCTAGAAAGTATGTAATTCTGTCTGCAAGCAGCACTCTTCATTTGCCAGGCAGAGTAGCCTGGGATATTTGTTGGCAGGGGTGAAAGAGGAAAGTAGTGTGATGTTATCAAGATGGTCATGGCTACTGAAGTAAAAATATTTCATTCTCCCTCTGTACCACCTGCAGAGTGAAGGATGGCACAGAGCAACATACAGCTCTCGGTAGCTCCTCTGCACTGAGACACAGAAAATCCCCATCAGAAACAGGTACATGCTTGAGGATCTGCCAAGCTGCATGAGCTTGTAGCCTTTCCTCTGGGAACATCTCAGGTTACTGTTTTCTTTTTGCAAGTTTCTGTGGTGTACCTGGGAGCAGCAGGACCTCTCTGGTGCTGGTCTTTGTGTGACCCTGTGTGGCTGCAGATGAGGTGTAGCTGCTTTGTGGCACTTGACGTTTAAACTGCTTTTCTCAGATCTGCTCGGGGCTTTCCCCCACCTTGAGTCCTCAGCTCAGCAGTCAGCTGCTCTTCGTGCCACATTTATCCTGCTCTGGGTGAGCACCTGAAATTGGCCCTGTAGAGGTCTCTTTCTATACAACATATATAATTTATGCTAATGTGTTGTGGTATTTTTTGCAGCTGTTGATGTACAGGTAAAGCCTGATAATGTAAATTTGTAGTTAAAATTATGCACAGATGCCACAGTCCTACCTTAGGAAGAGACAGCCTCACTGACCTGATGTTCTGGCTCTGTTACACCTGAGTTTTATATGGTTCTGTTTTACTGCTCTTTAGGGGGGTGGGTTAGGGTCAGGTTGTTATCTTGGCCGTGTCATCTACCTTCACTTACACAAAAGTAAGTAGGCCCAAGAAATTTTCTCCTGGTGTTATTATTCTATATTTCAAGTCATTCCACTGTAAGCAGCTCTGAATGTAGCAGTGACCCCTTTACTACTTTCAAAATGAAAGATCTCTCAAGCCACAGGTTTTCCTTTTTTCTAAAATAAAAAAAGGTGTGGGGCTGAAATGAAATTCCCTAAGCACAGCCAGTGTCTCCTGTTCTCCTTTACACTATTTTATATTTGAGGCACAAAATAAAATGTGTATCTTGGCTGTGTATAATTAATGTCATGGAACTGTGATCCTGGCATGACACGAGCTGTATCACTGAGAGCAGAAGGTAAGAAGAAATCATGATTGCTCAGCAATTTACACGGGAGGATGAAGGGGAAAGGCATTTTAAATTAATGGTTCTAAGGCCTTGATGTTGCCCTGCCACATTTCATAAATCTTTTCTGAGCAATATCTCCTGTGAAAGGGACTTCACAGTCGCTTAGGGAATACCAAACAGGTGCCCATTTCAGGAGGAAACTGTTTTTACTTTTGCTTCAAAATGCAACCTATGGAAAAGAATAGCATTTCATCTTGTAGAGTAGCACTAAATGTCTACTAACTGCAAAGAAGAGTCCTTTTCAAAGCCATTTATCTTTGAAACAATACCTGTCCCCTTTGATAAAAGGGTGAGTTTTCCCCACTGTGCTTGAGTGCCTCAGCAGAGGGTTGTCTGAAGGCTGGTCCTGTGTCAGTGAGGTGGAAATGCCCCTCGTCATCTCTCAGCACAGCTGTGAGCTCAGACCCCAGCATTCCATGACCCTCACAGTACATGGGTGGCTCTGCCTTTACAGAGAGCTCTGCAGCTCTGCATGCCCTGCAAATTCATTTTTCATTCATTCCTTCCTGCAAGCACTGCAGCACATCTCAGCCTTCCTTTAAAACAACTGGGCAGCAGGTTTGGGTACTTCTAAGGTTTTGAGCACATACCAGGGATGGGAAATCCTGATATATGTGGTATTTTCAGTGGTAAACTTGCATTTGGAGTGTTTCAGCAGCAGCACTGTTTGACAGTGGCAACTGCTTCCCGTCAACATTTGCTCCCCCCCTGCCCCAAGGCTTTCTGCATCTTTTGGCAGAGCTGGAAACGTGTCTCACAGCATCTGAAGTAGGTAGCAGGTAACCTTACATGTTATATATGTTCCTCTCAAAGACTTCAGTGGTGAAACAAATCAGTCTTCAAGTAAACGAATTGCATTAATTGGCATTTATAACACAGTAGCTAGTACATAGTGAGAGAAGGATAGATTACCTGCTTTAATATATTCAGTAGCTGTTTATGTTCCTTATAGTATTGCTTCCAATGCAAAAAAACCTTTTACCTCACGTTGCCTGCTCTTGAGTACTAAAAACACTTGAGTGATAGCACAAGTGACTCCCTTATGACAGTTATTTCCCAAAAATAATTCCTTATGCCTCCCTCATGACTGTCATTTGCTACAAAATCATTTCCACTATGATCTGTGTGGAACCACTAATGCATTTTGTGACAAAAAGCAATCACTGCTTAGCACTGAAATCCTAAAAAGATTGCAGAGGAAAAACAAACAGGAAAAAAATGGCACCATGTGTCCACAAGCAGTGAAGGGGTTGGAAGTGGAGGGCGAACTTTCCCCTGAGCTGGCAGGGCTGGAAGCAGCTGTGAAGAGGTGACAGTGCAAGGGCCAGAGGCCGCTGTGCCCTGAGTCACAACAGCCACAGCAGCCACTGCTTCTAAGGGATGTACATGGAAGGAGCAGTGTCATGCCCAGGGAGGAGAGGGGATACTGAGAGGTTTGATTTGTGTTTCCTGATAAGCCTGGGTGGAAATGGCATGTACCTAACCCTGTACAGCGTACCTGGGGGAGAGCATAGCCCCATGTATATATTAAGGCTGCCTCCAGTCATGCCCAGCAGCTCCATTTCACCTTCCCACCCTGCAAGCTGAGAGGCTGGTGCAGCAGCTTTGGTCCTCCAAATATGTTTGCAGGAACAATGGAAAAATTATTATTTCTCACTTTATTTAATTGTGGATAAATAAATTATTTGTTGAATAGTGGCCAGTTTGTTCAGTGAATGTTTAATGCTTTCTATTTGATAGAATCTCCATATTATTTAATACCCCCCATTTTTGTTCTTGTCAGGCAGCTTCGAGCAATGGCCAGCAATCTTTCTGCATTTCAGCAGACTGCATAATAACCGTTTTAAGTAGAGTGATCTGTTACTTGGATAATATACTCATTATGGGTGGAAATTACGAAGCTTTTTTGAGAAATGTGAGGTGCATTAAAATGAAATGAGCTCCCAAATGAGATCTGGGTTACACAAAAGAATATCCTTTCTTTAAAAGTCATAATTTACAAATGTGCAGGGACTGTAGAATTTTGAAATGGAAAGTATGACTTTTACAAACGTGATATCAGCAGGGCTAATTGCAGATGATTGATTGAGAACATACTTGCGCTTGGAAAAAACTTTAATATAAAAATCCTAGTGCAGGCAATCCCAGGGAACCTTTATTTTCTTCTCTTTTTTTTTCTTTTTTTTTTCTTTTTTTTTATTGCTTAAATACAAGGGACATTCTGAACCTATGTTGTCTCTAGTAATAACTTCAATGACAGCAGCTAAAAATAAGCACTATGTAAACACAATGGAAATCACTGGTGTGAGAAGGCATTTGACTGCAGCATGGTCCTTGTAAATTAGGATTCTGATCTACTACCAAAATAACTCTCCTCTCCGGTTAGAAGTGCTGTCCCATAATGTAAAAGTCAAATAGATCCAGGGGGCCAGTCCCTGCCTCTTCCTGATCTTAACAAGAATGGTCTTAGCAATAAAAGGTCTGCAAGGCTGTATAGTAAGATTTTAAGATTTTGTATTGAATATGTAGGCTTTTCCATCAGTGCAGAGTTAAGATTTAAAAATAACTTTTTTTTTTTTTTGAAGAGTCAAAATTGAACATGACTTGGGGATAGTGCAAATATGGAACAAGAAACATCTTACGGAAAACAGTGTCCAAAATCATAACCATCTAGCTGAGATAAAGTGACTGTGCCAAGACTGTAATGCAATTATGGTTTTTAACTTTTGACGGCATTTTTGCAAAGAGAAATTTTTAACAGCATCTCAATGAAGATAATGATGAAACAACACAGAAATTACTACAAAAGTTGTTTTTGAAGGCCAAATCAAATGAGGATACAGACTTGGCCAGTCTAATTCTTGCTTCTCCCTCCCAGTTCAGTACTGTTTTTGCTGTTCTGTATCATTCATCTGAAGCCTCTCCAGGTCAGTTACTGCTTCACGTAAGCTGTGCATCAGCTGTGTTGCTGGATCTGGTTAGAGAGTTGTTTCTGACTGTGCAAGTCTAATGAGCAGAGCTCAAAAAGCCATGTGGCCACAGCCCAAAAAGGGTCCTGCCCATGCATCCAGCTGGCTTTGAAAATGAGCTCTGAAACCCTATAAAGATGTACAGCAACTGGCTTGGTGCAGAGGTGAGAGCAAATATTCCTCATAGGTACTGGAATAAAAGAGAGGCAGTTGTTTTAAAAGGTGTGTGACCTCCAGAGGAAGCAGCAGCATTTTGAAGAATTTTATTCAATGCCTGTGATTTCAAGAAGCTATTTTATTCATTGCTGAACACCAACTTCAGTGTAAAAGATAAAATGGATCTTAAAAAATGACAATAAAACATATCTATATGGGAAAATGGAATCCATTACATGCACCTTATTAGTAATGAGGAGTAGGAGACTTGGTTGGATCTTTAGATCTACCACCATGCTATCTAAAAGCATGGTAATTGTTGATTTTCAAAAGGTTTTCTTTTACCTTCAGTAAAATGGAGACAATAATGTTCCTGCCATTTTATTCTTAGTTGACTTTACTGCTTCTGCAGAAGTATGTTTCTTAACTAATTGCTGATAGCACAAGAGCAGAAGCCCTCAGAACTATCACTGTGATAAAACAATTTATAAAAATAATAGATCAGATGCTTCCTAACTTTCATAAAGTGAGTTAGTATAGTCTAACATGAAAAATAATAGTGCTGAAAGGCAAGTCTGTAAAAAGAGTTGGCTGAATAATTCATACTTAAATTGAATCTGATACATTTTGCTCATTTTCTCCATTGACAGAAAGCCCATATACAGTAGACTATTTCTGCAGATTTCTCCTGTAATTCTATGATTCATGTGGTCTATAGATCTCTTTTGGAATATTGTCTCTATCATTTAACTGTGTTGCACAAGACACATGTCATTGTTTCTCATTCTTGATAGTGCAGTGCTAATGCTAACAACTAGGAATCTGATACTAATGTTTATAGAAAACAAACATAAAATTCACTTTCTATAAATATTTGAGCATAAAAACTTAGTGCTTGCTTTACATGAATATTGATAGCAGTAAAATATAGCACTACAGGTTTTCCAAATGTTCATGCAAAGTTAAACAAGGTCGAAAGCAGATTGTTTGAAAATGTGACTGAATATTCAGGCTGTTTTTTTTCCAGAGTTCAGAGCTGATACAATTCTAAGCTGTGCTGTTGCCGACAGGATTCTTTTGTTCTTTCTTCACCTTAATTTGTTTCTTATATGTGAATCCTGACACAGGTTTGCAAATGGGAGACTCCACCTATTAGCATTGATGGTGTAAGGTGTGTGCTAGGGACACCCAAAACAGTAGAGCTTTAGTTTAGATCCTTAGGAGCTTATTTTAGGGAGTGCCATGATGTTCCTAATGGTAACCTTGGGGCCACGTGTTCCCAGCACAAGTCTGCTGGCGAATCAACTGGGAGGACATGATTCCACAACCTTATTAGTATTTTAAGATAACCACTGGGATACTCGCAGTGGGTCGCTGGAAAATACACTGTGTCTGAGTTCACTCTGTTAGAGTGCCAGGAAGTGCAGCTAAGCTGTTTTTAAAATACCATCATAGAACCAGATTTTTCTAAGTCCCCAAATAGCAAAGCAATTTCAAGAACACGGCAAGATAAACAAGGAGGAAAATATGGAAGCAAAACAGTAAGTGCAGGATGGGTATTCTATCAAATCATCATGTGTTAATCATAGACCACAACCAGGAAAAGGAGAACATAGGAAAATTCTGAATAGTGACATTTTGTAATTGCAAATGGTACGGTGAGTGCCAATAACCTTCATCATACTCAGAAACCTTAGAAACACTATTTCTGAGTGATGCTTGAGAAAATGAGAAAAAACTCTTTTCCTGTCAAAGAGAGTGCTTTTCTCTTTTGATACTCAGCTTCTGCATGAATAGGCTGATGGTGGAGTAGAAGATGCCTTTTGTGATTTTATTTTAGCTCCTGGGTTACTCATATGGAGCCGCATGGTCCAGCTGGCAGCTTCTGGGCTGAGTGTCATGTGCAGGACTCTGCAAGTCTCCCTTCTCACCAGTGCACCAGCACTTCAACTGGTTTAGCAACTGCCCCTGCTGCTTGTGCCCTCACCTGCAGACAATGGGTAGAGCATGAACTGGTGCCTCTCTGGCTATCTATGTGTGTGCATGCATGTGTATAGGAGAGGACAGAGGAGTTTGAAGCACACATATTCACATGTCCACCTGGCATCACTAGAGGAACTGCCTTCTTTGCATTGGTCTAGTCTGCCTGGATCCTAAAATTGGAGTCCAGTCCCTCTAAATAAAAAAGAGCACATTTTTCCACAAGCAATATATCCCTCAGAGAATTTTTTTTAAGAAGAAAAAAATTTGTCTCTAGGTACTTACAAAATAAAATTAATCTGATGCTTCATTTTTTTACGTATGGATTTTTGAGAACTTGTTTGTGAAAACAGAAGTAGAGGGTGAAGGAGCTGACATTTCAAGGATGTCTTTTGTACTCAGAAGAAATCAAGTATAAATACATTTTGGATTCATGAATTTGTATACTTGGATGGAGTGGTCTTTTTGATCAAAATACAAGGACTGCAATTGTATGGATCCTACACTGAAATTCAAAATGCCCTTTCTGCTGGTGAAGAGCAGGTGCTTTTTCCTGTCAAAATACCTATAGCTTTAGTACGTAGGAAATTATTGTTCATATTCTGCTCTTAGGAATTTTTTTGTGCAAAAGCAGTATATTTTTAAATTAGCATTCTATTTAATGAAATAATTCCCTGTTAATAATGACAGGGTTACCAGCTCCCTTCTCTAGTTACAGAAATTCTTCCACATTCAAGCTAGAAGCTTTTCTCATTGATATTAATACATCAATCTAATTATAACAGCCTTAGATAAATGGGCACAGTAAATGGATTTTATTGTGCCCTGTCTCACAGTCACACGAACATTTCTTTTCAGTTCACGTATCTTTGCTTTGCAGGTCCTGTAAACTTTCCACATAAAGCCTGCTTATTACTAATTACATTTGCTTTCTGCAGTGCCATCAAATTCATTTTCAGCTATGACACTATTACAAATATTCCACTTTGTTGCTAGCACTGAATATCCTTATGAAGTCTTTGTCGACTTGTTATTACAGCAACATGTGGCTTATGACAACATGTCTTTTATGTTAATGTTTACCATGTTTAAATATCAAGTTGCCTTTACTTTGCCCTAGGTAATAAACCACAGAATTTAAAGGAGAAGGTTAATGTAATAGGCAAAATAAATCAATTTCAAGTTGCAACTAATAGCCTTAATAGTTGGGCAAATCTCATCAAAGTTTTCTGTTTGAGGCTAATTTCATAGTGGGCCTAACATCAAGAAACAATTACTTGGCTTTAAAGTGGTTCTTGTCTTTATCTCTCATTTTAAGATACTTCTAATACAAATTAGAAGAAGCAAGGGAGATGAAATATTATAGTTAACAGTAGACTCCTGAGCTTGTGAGTCAAGTTGATTTTGCTTGCAAAGCTTGAGAGGTCAATGAAGTACAAGAGCTAAGACCTGACCTCATTGCATTGTATTTTGTAATTACAGTTTATTGGAATTCATAGGATTTTTTAGAGCAAGGATGCTGTTGGGTTGGATGCTGTTGTGCGAGTGAACTTACTTGTAGTTGTTCTAATGCTTTTGCTAAAGCCATAACTGCCAACCAGCCCATGTGTTCCTAAAACGAGACTCAAAGCAAGGAGCTTGTCTAAAATGAGATATAATGATATCACATTTTTGGCTTCATCAAGAAGCTTGGTAGAAGTTGATGTTTCCTCCTGATGGGAATGATCACCTGGTGGCCTGCAGAGAATATGATTTAATTCAGAAATGAACAAAGTGAATGTATAAGAGGTATTGATTTTACCCAGTGTGCTGGTTTAAAGGTAAACCAGCAGGAGAAACAAACCCACCACAAGAGAGATTATAAGTCAAGTTACAATTTAACAAAAATATTACAATAAAAGCAATAGCACAAAGAGAAAATGGTTTAAACCCACAAAACCCATGTGTAACCCAGCACCCTGGGGCACAAACACAATGGTGTTTGTTAGCCCCTGTGCTGAGCCCCACGTGGTTCCCCTGAGTCCAAAGTAAAGAAGGTGAAAAATCTGTTTGTGTGGATGATGGTCGCAGCCTGGTAGAGAGCGGTGGTCTCCGTCTGGTTGAGAGTGATGGTCTCTTCCTGTCGAGGTTCTGGTCCTCCCCTGGATCCGCCAAGTGATCCCCCAAGTCACAAATCCCCCAAGATTATATCCCCTCAGGTCCAGGTGGGAACACCCAGTACCTCCCTCAGGGCGGGGAATTACACAATGTGTGATCTGACTCTGTGAGTCATGGGGTATTTTGGGATCATTGATGGCCCATTAGCAGATGTGACACCTCAGGCTGGGTGTGGAGGTGCTAACGACTCCCTGGAGGGGAGTTATCACAGCTCTTATCTCACAGGTGTCTTTCACACTCAGCTCACATCCTGAGGGTCAGGTGTGCCCTGGGCAGCTGCTGCAAATGGTTCATTGTTAACAGTCCTTGGGAAATGGCATAGAGGGTTTAGAATACATAGCTTTGGTCACACCCACACAGTGATAAACTGGTTCCAGCTTGCTAAATTAGTACAACCAGAAACCTGTGTCTCTTCACAGGGTCAGATGAAAGTCCCAGTTCCTAGAGCTAGGTGTCCTCACTTCAATGATTTTCCTACTTGTTGTTAATTTCCTGCTAAAATGGGTTTTGAAATCTGACGAAAATAAACAGAGCTGTTTCAGGATCCCCATAATGGCATGGCTTTGTTGGTTCAGTAGCAGGACATCTATCGCCCTTGGTTGAAAGGTGCTATGTGGTTTATCAGTTGCAAAGTACCACCAAGTTCTTCTCCTTGCAAGGATTTCCACAGAGCCTGGCCATGGTATCTCCACTGTGCTTCATCTTTAATTCCATCTCTCTTTGGTAGGTGTTTATGGTTGTAGGTTTGTGTGTGGAGAATCATCACGGAATAGGTTTTGAGCATGCCAACTGCATTCCATCCAGGGAGTAGCAGCTGCATTTTACCCTATAATTTCCATACTGTTATAACTTAATGTAACTTCTCGGTTTCCTCTAATTTTTGCCCTCAGCCATCTTCCCACAAGTTCCCATGGAAAAAGGATGGCATCCGGTACCACTTTAAGAAATATCACTTGTGAGTTTCTCTGGCATGGGTTAAGCAGCAGATCACAGTGGATGGTGTACATAACACCTTTCTGGCTTTAAAAGCTGCAATAGATCAAGAAAACGTAGTGAAAAAAAAAATTGAGGAAATGTGAGAAACCATGTTACTACACAATTTTAGTGACTGCTATCCAGTTGCACAGATATTTCTTCAATTTAATTTTTAACAGTCTTTATCTCACCTACATAACTGCCTCTCTAGGAGCATGATTCCAGCATTGAGATAATTAAAATTATTACCATTTAACCTTAGAAGTGTCTCAAATCTGTAGTAGTCTGTAACCTGATACATCTACAGGACACAGTGAAGCATTGCCCTTAAAGCAGTCAGATTTATATGGAAGTTGCAATGCACCTGAACTAAATATACTGCAGAAGTTTTACAGTTGGCTTCATTAGTCCTATCTGAAGGATTTCTGCACCATCTCTGCTAATAAAATTTACCTGTCACTTTTTTGGTTCTGCATGTGTGTGTGACTAAATCAGAAAAAGTTTAGAATTGAGTGAGAATTTGAATACTTCCTATTTGTTTTTGGGGGGTTATTTTTTTTTCTCTGTTTTTCTTTAGCTATTGCTGTTCTTGTGGTTGTTATTATTTTTTCATTGTGTATGTCATCAAGGTCCATTTGTAAACTCTCATTTTTAATTATTACATCCAGTTTTCAAGAGAAAGATTTGAGGAATGGAAACATAAAAAATATTATATATATGAAAACTGCTTTTCCATTCAGCACAGTTCAACAGTTGAGACCTATTTAATATATGTTTATATAGTCACATATTTTCTTGGTTTGGATAAACAGAGAAACCTGGTGCATATTTACAATAACTTTGAAAGCTCAGTAATTATCACTGGAGATCATCATTAAGCCTCCAGATAAACAATGAAATGTCACTTGGTTTGACAATAGGAATAATTTCTAGTAATTATTCTTGTGATGAATTTGCCTCACTACCTTTTACTAGAGGAAAAAGAAACTGAAAAATCATTATTTCAGTTCACATTTTTTTCATCTAGGAATGATAGTTATATATTTTGCACAATAATAAAGGGAACCAGAGGGCAGTCAAGGAGACCAAGAAATATTAAACTTAGAACCAATTGTGATTAACAATAAATGCAGGTGTTATCAGCATGCAAAGAACTGCTGATTCAGAGGAAGGTTCTGTCCCTTACAGTCTTTCTTTACAGATTCAGTTTTTCCTTTCCCTTAAAACAATGGTATTGATGTCTCTTTTGGGCAAATTATATAGATTAATTTCTGTGTTGATTCAGCATTGTGTCTTTCTTCCTTTGCTTATATAATGTCAAACCATAACCCTTGTTTCTTCTCACGTTTGCTGTTTAGCTTTGCATTTGTTTTACTTTTTTCAGTGTCATCACTCAATCCCATTGATGCTGATGTGAGATGTTTCCTTTGCTGTCTGAACACAGCCAAAAAAGCCAATGAACAGTCTAAGCTTTTTGCACACATTTTTAGTTGGGAAAATCACTTTGGTTGGTCCTTTGGTCAACCGTTTTCAACTTATACTGCAATTCCATTAACTGTGATGTCAGAGTAGATGTCAGGATTGTGGTGTGCCAGGAGGAGTCACTAGCTGGTTTGTGTCTTTAGAGTGTCTATGAGGCTCAGTCAAAACATCTACTCAATCTAGAATGCTTTGCAATTAATGGAAAAAAAGAATCAGTGCTGTTGAAGACTAGAATTAATCTGAAACTTCTGACATAATGTTTTGCCCTTCAAAGACCTGAACTCTCCGGAAGAAATCTTCCATGGTGTGTGGCACCTGGGGAAAGGCCAGCTTGTTCACAAACCTTGACCACCCGGGTGCTGCCTAGAATCCCACCTTTGAGCACCAGAGGCTCTGAAACTTGGACCCTCAGGGGTGATCAGAGAAAGTCAAAGAATAGGATTATCTTAAACTATCTTGGCTGTGTAAAGAAAGTTGACATAAAGTTATGTATGGCACTCTTTGTAATCTTTGCAGAAAATGGGTAAACCAGAGAATGGTTTCATCTGTTCTTTTTTTTTTAGGGTACTTTAGGTGAAAGGGAGCATCCCTTGGGGATGACTGCTTCCTTCCATTGTTCAGAAAGCCTAAATTAGATTTCAGTGTAGAACTTCTAGACAGAAAAGCTGGGACAGATGAATCCTTCTCAAAATGACATGTAAAGCCATATATATGCTTATAGTTATAGCTGTGTGTATATATAAATGTATGCATATATAAACACATATAAAGATATATGTAGAGACAGATTAATTCAAATTCTGCAAGAAATTTTGATCATTGATTTTACCCTTATTTTAAAGATATAGTTTTGAAATCTGTCAATTTCTTGCAAAGGACAGTTACAGTTTTCATAGAATTCTGTGTAAAACAAATATTTTGCTTTGTCTTTTCTGTAGATGATGAAATCTGAAGTCTGCTAACCGCAGATGTGAATGACGTTACATTCTTACTGAGTTTCAGGGAAAATAGAGCATGAAAGTCATAGTATTTCTGCAGTTTTGATAGAAAATCAAAACCACTTTCTTCGGCTGAAAAATAATTTTTTTCAGAGTCACACCTTGCTGGTTATGTTCAGATGCTTTTCATCAAAAGCATGCACATAACTTAGAATAAAATTATCTAAATGCAAAGCCTATTTTCCAGTCTTCCAATGTCGCTATCATACTACAAGATGAGAGGTACAGTAATTTAGCATTGCATTATTTCAGTGTGACAATGAGTAATTGGTTCATAGGTTCTGAAACAGATGTAAGGTGGCAGTGCAATGTTTCCAGTGGGGTTATTATAAAACACTTGCTTTTTTAATTTCCAGTATAGACACCTTTGGACCATATAATCCATCAAATAAATTGTTAACTAAGTGAAATCCTTTTGATATCTAGAAATAAAAATCTGTTTATGATATTTAGAAGGCCCTTGTATCGTCCTGTCTGAGCACCTCACAAGCCTTACAGTAGCTTCACTTGTGTATAAATTGGAAACAGAAAACCACTGAGTGACTTGTCCACCCTCATCAGAGAGGTCTATGACAGAGGAGTGTTGGACACTTAAGTCTACTCACCTTCAGGCTAATGGTCTAAGTACAAGATCCTTTGTCTTTTCTCTCAGTGGAACAAGTATAACTGCATGCAACCTAAAACTGTAAAGGAACTTGATATAAAAAAACTGTAGGAGAGATAAAAGAATCAGCAAATTCAAAAAATTGAAGTTGTATCTGGGCTGAACATCTTTATGACAGCAAAGAAAATAACTAACTGTGAGCGGCTAAAAGCTAAAGGACATTCTTCGGTTTCCGATATGTATGCTGCTCCAATTCCCATTTCCAAGGTTGCTTACAATTATGGCACCATGGCTTGTGATATCAACTCATCTCATATAATGCTACTGACATTTCAGTGCATGTCAGATACATTTTAGTGCTGCATGAAAGCATGAGATTTTAAAAGAATGTATGTCTCAATGTATTGTATTGCATTTCAGACATAGAGCAAGAGCAGCATTGGAAATGTGTCTTTGATACCTTTTAAGAAACAGAAGACTGAATTCCATGGTTACACCCTGGCATCTGCAGAGTTTTCTTCGCAATTTTGAGCAAAATTGGGAGCAAAATATTTTAAAGTGTTTCTCCATAATTGGACTATGTTAAGGGTTTGATCTTATTACTGGAGCATACAGAGTCTTTAATGTCTGTGGCTGACAGTGAATGCATCTTCCACCTATTTGTATGGTTATAGCATGGTGGAAAATGTGGCTAGATAGAAGAAAGCATGTATATGGCTGGCTGGTGATATCTAAAGATGTGATATCTAAAGAGATGATATCTAAAGAGTGTCTAGAACAAAAGTGTTCTCTTCTGTTGAAATGCTGATGGAAAATCTATGTTTTCAGCTGGCTGAATCACATTCATTAGCAGTACTCAGGAAAATACACAGAATGCAAAATAGTGTTAGATCCCAAAGAGCATGTAGTACATATTTTATTTCAGAACACCAGTTACACTACAAAAGTAGTATACTGACTTTGCCAGTTTATCAGAAAATTATGCATAACTCAAAATTTCTGAAAACTTTAGTCTCAGGCTTCTTAGTTAGTTGTTCAATGACTAAATTTTTTAGATCATTGCTCTGAGTTTGGTGCCTAGTTTCAGTACAGTGCTTCAGGAGACATAACTGTCATATAAGAAGATTTGCAAACTTGCTGAGCTACTTAAGCTAGCCAGCAGAAACTGTTATGAACAATGGTGGGCTTAAGCTGTCCTCCAGTACTTACAACTTTAGTGCCTGTGGGACTCACAAAACTGAAGCTCTACTGTGTAGGAAGCTATTATTCATTCCTCACAAAATGCATCTGAAGAAGCCAACAGTGATCCTCCCCTAACCTTTTATCCAATAAGTCATGATTAAAGTACTCACCCAGGTTGCAGGAAAGGCAGATTCAATTGTCTCCTCTACTTAATAGGATTCAACCCACTCCGACATGTCCCAGAAGAACATCATAATGGCCAGACTATAGGCTATTCTGAGTACAGGCTTTCTCAGTCCCATGGAAGCTGTTTCAAGCTGTCTGAAATAATTGAAACTAGTGGCAGTGCTCTTGTAGCTGTAGTGGTCTAAGAATAATAATGGAAGACAAGCTTAGTGTGAAAAGGAAATGTCTCCTCTTAGAACTTCTTATGTACATGAAAGAAAAGGACAAGCTCAGAGTCATCTAAGACATTCCCCAGATCTACAGTAGAAATTTCATTTCAGAATAATACATTTAATGTAAAAGAGGTAGAACCAAAGAGAGAATTATTATGACACTTGGGAATGCAGACTTCAACCCTACTCACATGACTACTTAATATCTATTACTTATTCATGGGATTAGAACATGCCATTTAGGTAGCTAAGTTAGATGGCTCCATTGTTGTTTTATCCATTCACCATGTAAAAATGGATAAAACAGGACATGCAGCTGAAAGCTCTAAACTGGTTGTTTGTTTGTGGTTTTTTATTGTTGTTTTTGTGTGTCTGTGTGTTGGTTTTTTTCTGGCACAATTATTAAATACTGTTCATTCCCATCCATGCATGTAAATTTGGGTCCTAATAGCTTGGGAAAAATGTCCTTATCAAAGGCAATATCTCAAGTTTTTCACATGTGTTCACTGAGTTATTTAAGACTGTTTTACCTCCACTTTATGTGTAACACTGACCCTTTCATGAGATTTCTTATACCAAGTATCTTCCTGCGGAAAGCACCTGTTTTTCATTAGAGCTTCTTGAAAACAGTTTTACTTTTCTTGGCTGGTTGCTCTGGTATCTGCTTTTCCATGGTGGACACCTGCATGGCTCTGCACAGGGAAACATGCAGACTGGGCACACCTGGGGTCCACCAATCTGTCTGCAAGGACAATGAAGTGATGCTCATAGCCCTGCCTCCCAGCTGTTCTGACTTCAGTTCAAAGTGGCATCTGTTGCCTTTATCTTACCCCTTTCCTACATTATTAATTTTCACTGGAATGTTGCACAAGTTCTCTTGTGAAGTCAGAGGCCATGTCTGGTCTCCATGAGAGAATAACTCAGGAGGTATTAGCTGCAGTTTGGAGATTACACTTTTATTGTTTTTCACAATTGCATAAAAAATGCCAGTTAAACAGTGTCCCATAGCCAGGATATCATCCCAGAGGTCCATGAGTACAGCTGTACTGTTTTCCAGACCACCAGTCTTTCATTTACTGTTAACAATCTTGTCATCATTGCTAAAAAAATATTCTCATTTATCTTGTAGAATTGAGTACTGGCAGCTGTAGCACTTCAATTTTAGGGTGATGCATAAAAGCAGAGATAATTCATTGATTTTCTAAAATATATTTTCTCTAGAATTCTTTTATATTTTAGCCTCACTTTTAACTTGTGGCTTTCAGTTATAGTTGAATTATACCCTTCCTTCCTGACCTGTCCTGTTTTGTCTGTCATAGACAGAAACTTCTATACTATAGGAGAGACATGGGGTTGGGGGAATGAAATAAGATAAAGATTAGGGCAAAAAGTAAAAATCCTAATTCAGATTCTTTGGTTAATCAGGTGTAAAAGTTCAATTAAGCAGTAAGATTTTGTAGGGAGTCTTTGGCTGGAAATTCCATATTGTAGACCTTTAATAATACCCACAAAGTGTGAAATTCCATCACATCAAGGCTTAGATCTAGCTTAAAAAAGAGTTTGCCTTGGAGGTCTCAATTTTCTTGTTGCAATGTTTATTACACGGACGTTTGCCATTAATGGTAAGTATTAAAATCAGAAGAAAACCCCCATGGATTGGTCAAAAGTTCACGTAATACACATTTATACGAAGTTCAAAGAGGCAGAGAATGTATTTCTTCTTGGCATTGCAGTGTGATTAACAAGGTCATATTTTTGCAGAGACTCCCCTCACTGCTGCTTGAAGCCAGCTGTCAAGGAGGAACCTGTTACCACTTAACATTTTCCAAAGTTGGAAATGCTTAGACCACTGGAAGTCTTGTACTACTCACTTCTCAAAATAACGATGCTTCATTACAGGGTGTACTATCCTGCTTACAGGGATGGCAGACACAAAAGTATTGCCACAGCTTGTCAATGTACTTAGAGCTGAAACTTGCACCAAATGGACTCTGAGACAGTCTCATTCAGTGAAGACTGGGTGTGAAGATGGCACAGCACAGCATGTAACCAAGAACCTCAGGAAGAGCTATAACCAAAACATTTAAAAGAGAGATGGGGGGAAATTTGTAGTTGAATATACAGCTTTGTCATGTTTGGGTTTGGTTTCTTTGTTTGTTTTTTTTATTAGATTTTCAAACAGGTGTTGAAACTGCTGCTCTCTGTTCTTCAGAATGTGTAGTAGGGAAAACCCGTTTCTGCTCTTCTGTGATTCTTTAACTTCATATAGTTTTCTTCTAGTTGCTATACCAGGAATGCTATATCACTTATGTGGAGCTGTTTTCACGTTGACAGACTATATTGTTAATCTCTATCATAATTCCTACTAATATTTTGTATTTTTCCAGTGCTATTGAAATGCTTTTAACCTTTTGAGATATTTTGGCATTAGCAAAGTGTGACAATGGGACATGATCAAAACAGTTCAGTATTTCTGAGTCTATATTTCTGGAAGCTTCTATTTTTGTGAAATTGATGACATTTTGACCTTTTTCTCTGATTTAGAGTGAAAACACGTTTCTATTTGTAAAAAATTGTCATTGAAAGGCAATCGAATTTATGGATTGGACATTGTTGTAAGTCTGATACTATGGGGAGACAGGTAGCCATCACTTAGAAGAAGCAGGCACCTCCAGAAGGTGTTTAACCCAGTTCTAAAAATGATATTTAAGATTGTTGTGATAAATCATCAACTGGAGAGGCCCATTTCTCTGCACTGATTGGTAAATGTGTTTAGGCAACTAGTTTAGACTTTGACAGAAAATTTAGATGTCTGAAATGGGGCAGAAGTCTCATACAAAATGGACTCAAATTCAGAAATAATTTATTTCTAGTAAATACTGCACGTATAGTAAATACCACAAGTAAGTAACTCTAAATAGTTAAAACTAATGAACTACCCGTGAGGTAGTTTAGATTTGAGTAAGTGGTGAGAAGGGAGAGTTATTTTAATTTACTCTATCTTACAGTTCTCCAGTAGGGTTTCTTTTGTTTCATTACTGTATTTATTCTGTTGCTTCCTTTTGTAGGCTTATATGTTAAGAAATCTAAAAACACCTACTCCCTTGAATGTGTTTCCATCACTTCTGAGTTTGGCTTAAAATTACTTAAATGCAATCAATTGCCTGACCTGCAACAAACATAGAGTAAAGAATTCTTATTAGCTGGTGAGGATATTAGCTCTCTGTCTTGCTGGATGCTCTCTAGGTGTTTATGTTTTAAAAATAAACAAAGTCATGAGGAGACTAAACTGTAGGAAAACACTCTTTCTGATCAATTACTCTTTTCCCAGGAACCACATATGATAGATGTCATTCTTCTTGAATTGTGAAATCTAAATATCCTCAGCCTTGTTTTGGGGCTTCCTCTCTGACTCCATTCAGAAAGCTGCTCTGAGTATAATTGGGACCCCTGGTGCCACCTTATACTCCAAAGAACTACAGCAACAACTAAACTTGTGATTTGTACTGTTCTGCATTACATACAGGCTGCATTATGCAGCATTATTGTCAGACTTATACAGCAAAACTTGGAGTTTTTGTCAATTATTTCTTTTCCCCATTATGACTCTTGCGTGATCTGAGCTCTCCTGAATTAAATAAAGGATTCCTGCTGGTGACAATGACTCACTCCATGGTGAGCAGTACCTCCTGGCTTTTACATATGAGCAAAACCTCACAGCTCTATTCCTTAGGAGTTGGAACACTTACTTCAGGATGCCACTAAAATATTCTCCTTCCCTTAGCTGTACCATCAGTAGTCTGTGCTTCCTAAGCAAAGTACATCCAAGATTCATGTATTTTGGTTGAGAACACCTAAGGAAAGCAGGAAACTTATCAATATTTTCACCAGTGTGAACTGAAACACAGAAAAAGTTAAAGCATTGCTACTCAGCAAAAGCAGATATACAGATACCTTTCTCCAAAGCAAGCCCTGAGCCAGGCACAGTCCCAAGGCTGTACAGCTGCATTGCTGTGGCTGGGAGCCATCAGCAGGGTCCAGCTGAGAGGAAGATTTGTCTGCTAACTGGCTGGTTTCCTGGCAGCCACACTACAGCTGTGTCATGGCCCTCAGGGACAAGATATGAACAGGAAAAGGCCGGGACTGCCTGCCTTTGGTTCAGCAGCAAATCCATCTGGGATTTCCTAACCACTCATGCAGTTTGTGGAGGATTTGGGCCAACTCTGGCACCCCTTATGCTTTGGAAGGTAACAGTATGCCCATGTGGGTTCACTGAAAGTCTAGGGAAAATTACTTTTAAAAAGTACTCAGCAACTGTACAAGCCCTAAGAGTTTTGTAGCATGCATTTCTGAAATCTATCCTATAAAACAGATATTCTGTAAATGCCCCAATTCATTATGCAAAGCTTGTAGGCATTATACAGTCCATTAATGAAAGACCAAGGACACTGGCTCACCATGATTATCATATGAACTATGAGGAAATTGAGAAGTTCAATGTGAATTTGTGAAACCAAATAGAATTATTTAGCACTACTCATTAGTGGAATGACCTGATATGAAAAAGACAATCCTGGAGTTTCTCCCTCAGCTTGCTTGCCTTTTTACCATTCCTGTGATAGTTTGCAAAATTTTTCCTTAAGCAACAAATTAACTGATTGATTGTGTTTCTCAAGATGTGTTTCTAAAATTGAGGGTGTACCTGCAAAGCAGTCAATCTCCTCCTGTGGAAACCACAAATTTCCAAGTGGCACTGAGTGTCTTGTTGATTCAAAGAGTTGCAGTGATTTGCCTCTTCTTGTTTTTCCTTCCAAGACTAGCATTGTTTGGGGTTATACCTCAGCATTTCAATGCAGTTGATGACAGAACCATTGTCTTGTGACTGGGGGGCTGGTGTGTGTAACCATGGCTACTACCACTTTTCAGACCATTTTTTCTTCTGCCTAGCTGCTGTCATACTTTCGGGGTTACATTATTTGGGTTTCCTTTCTGAACAGGAGCCTTTGAAATAGAAGTCTTCTCTGATATAGACTTGTCCACCATCTCCTGTCTTCCTGATTTTGTGAAAAGAAGTTAGAGTTGAATCATTCAACTTAGACTTTACAAGTTGACTGAACCTGTTAAGTTGATCACTTCTAGGCAAGTCTGCAAGCTCAGATTTGCTATTGACAATGAAAGCTGGTGTTCATGACACCCTTCAGGAAAAGCATCTTTCCTTGAGATAAAGCCCTGCAAAGCAAACTTCACACCTTTCATCACAGTGCACAGTGGGAGCAGGTCCTGAGTCAAAGTCTGCTGACATCAGTTAAATCTTTTCATCTACTTCAGTTCTATTTTTCAAGCTCTACAGAAAGTGAATCTTCCCCACTGTTAAGCAGCAAGCAGGAGGATCTGAGCTGTGATAATGCAGAAGTATGGGGACACAGTGCAGTGCTGTGAGGTCTGTCAGTGTATTGAGGGAATGTCACTTGGGAGACCCTATCTGAGGGGCAGAATTGGTCTCTTAAAACCTGATTTTTCTGCCTTAGATGTAAAAGACACCATCACTTAACGTCTTACCCTTTCTTCAACCATCCCCCTTCAAAAAAAAAAAAAAATTAAGCAAAACCAGTTTTTACAACTCAGTCAAGCAGCAAAGCTGTCTACCCTCTCACAGGAAAATACTGAAAGCACTAAAAAAATCTCTGCTGGTGTGATAACTGCCACTGTTTCCTTCAGATCATTTAAATCAGAATGAGACTGTATGTAAACACCAGAGCAATGCAGTATAAGCCTGCAAAAATTCAGCAGAGCTATTCCAACTGTGAATCTGGCCCCAAAGGCACACTTTGAAACGAGTAACTAATTTTTTCAGGGTGGATATTAAGAACAATCCATGACAACAATGGCTGATGGAAACAGCCAGTTCCAAAATGTAGAGCTAATGCATTGCCTTCAAGAGAAATGGAGTTAATCAGTAATCACCACTAGCTGCCCTGCTTGGGCACAGCTGCTTTGGAATGTGCTGTCTGTGTGGATTCATGTAGTGTATCTTGTAAACTAGAGTGCTAAGTAGGTTGTAGCATCAATTTTCATTCTGCTTTTGGAGAGGATTACTTTTTAATTTGTTTATACATATGCATGTTTTATTGATCCTTCCTTTTCACACGACAGATGTCAGTTACTGATAGTTAAAAAAAAGAAACCATTGAAATACTAGACCAGCATGTAAGGTGAGATGATAATGTAACTTATATTGCCTAGCTGTCATACCCATTTCCTGGCCAGGGAGTTGCAAGGATTTGTTGAAAAATAGTAATTCTAAATTTGCCATACTCATGAGTGCAATTAGCTGAGAGTAGACTTCAGGGAATAAGGAGTCTGCTGCTGCTGGCTAAGAAGTGATTAGTAACATGCATAAAACTTTACTGTTCGGGTAAATACAAAAGTGAGACATTAAATATGCTAGAGCCACCTAAGCTCTCATTATCACTACTTAGGACTACTGACAACAGGCGTGTTTGTGATAGGACATGAAGCCAGAATTAACTTTACATATAGAATTTTCTATTCTGCTCACACTCTATGGAGACAGTATTGCTGTCTGAGTGATTGGTTATCACTGCAGCTTTTTGCTTTGATGCAGTCTTCTCAAGTCACATTTGCTTTTCACACAGTCTGTTTCCTCATGGTGCATGCTATCCCCATTAGTATTTTAATCAATGCTCAAAAGAAATGTGGAGGAAACTGCTGGTTAGCTAAAGCTAATGTTCAAATATCCAGACCCTGGAGCCAGGTGCACCTAATTCTGCTGTCTCTTGAGACCTGCTCTGACACCACATTTCCCAGCTGCTCAGACTCTTCAGGCAGCAGCCCAGTTGCCAGGCCTTGATGGCAACGCCCCAGTGTGATTGGTATCCAGTGTGCACACATACACTCAATCCGCTTACTACATCACATCCCCAGAGGCTGTCAAAGACAGTCTGTGAAGCAGCTGTGGGGATGGAGGTGAAGGAGCATGTTCTGCCTTTACCTTATCTGTAGACTGCTCTTTAGCCATGGTATGGATATAGCCATGTAATCTTCTAACCTCTATGTTTATGCCCCTCTTCCCCCACAGCCAAAACAATCCTTCATTTAAGTCTAATTTCAGTTCCAGAACCACCCAAGATACTATTTTATCTGGGTTTTTTTATGCATGCTGCTGAGGCATCCTGTTCTGGTCTCACTTTCTATAAAAATTCATGCCCAAATATCTTCCTTTCAACCATAATGCCCTTTTTTTTCTTCTGTCTTTTTGAGTATCCCATAATTAACTTTTCTTGCATTCCACATATTTTTTTCTCAAATGTCTTTCTTTCTCAGAGCAGATTTTTGACTTTCTGGTACTCAAGACTTTCCCTTTCCCAGATTATTTCTCAGTAATTTTACCACCATCAACTCCTTTCAACTTTCTCTTCCACTGCAGAAACAGTGTCTGATATTTTCCTCCCAAGAATTTTTCTCATTTGAGGCTGACTGGACTTTATGATCCAATAAAGAATATTAGATGGTATGGTATCAGAGGATGGATTGTAAAACAAGTTTTGAGACAAATATGTCTTCCAAGCTCAGTCTGAGTGGATAGGAAAAGAAACACCGGTTGACTAAGCACCAAATTTTTCAGTTTCTTTAAGTGCAAGTGCAAAATGTTTCTGCCCAGGTATATGGAAGAATTGTTGAGAGAAACCATGCTTGAAGTCGAACTGCCAAAATTAGTTCCTGGCATGATAAACTACCATTTATGATGATGTAGGCCAGTAATGTAGAAAAGTGGCAAGTTAAGGCAGGTCTGCTGAACTTGTGGTCAGCCCACCATTTCAAAGTACACCAGCCTTTGGAATGTGACTCTCTGCTTGCTGATAGAAACAGTTATGGGTGATCCTATAGGTAACTAATGTACCCCTGCTGATCTTGAGCTTGTGCCAAATGCTTCCTTGTCATGGACTTAACAACTCAGCATCTGGATCTGTCCATTCATGCTACCATTCATGCTATTTTCTAATTAGAAAGCAGTCAGGTAGAGCTTGTAGTGCTTGTAGGCAACCCTTTTAGAGTATCATTAATCTACAGGTCTGCACAAAAGCTTTGGTGAGAAGCATCACTCAGTCAGAGTTCTGGTGGATTTGGGTACTTGTCATCTGCATAAATAAATATATGTCTTTATGATTTAAGAGTATATCTGCTTCTCAGTCTCTTCCCCTGCCACCCTTCTTTCAAGACACAACAAATAAGTGATTTCCTAGGCTGCCAGGCTAACTACTGGTTCTGTCCAAACTAACAGCTGTTTCGTAAGGAGGCAATATTTACTCAGGAAAAGCTGCCCCTCTACCTCAGACAAGTTCCTGTGGACTTCCAGAAACATTTCAGGAAATAGTAATTTCCTTTGGTAAACTAAGAGAGAGAGTCAGGCCCTAAGCTTTAATAATGGTGGCACATCACAAGTCTTAATCTGCCATTCCCACCAAAGCATGGCCAGGATGAGGTTAGGACAGCAGAGACAAGGTGAGGAGACAAGAAATTGCAGAACTGGGGCATTGTGACATGGTCTTCCCCCATGGGAGGTGGTGGAAGCTCAAAGGGAAAAGGGATCTCCAGAAAACAGCCTCATGAGCATCGGGCTCACAGTGAGAGGGCACCATCCGTGCAAAGCACAGCAGGCACTCCTGAAATGTTTGTCAGTAGACAGCCTTAGGCTCAAAGATATTTCTCAGTGGCAACCATATTTTTATTTCATAATTCATTAATAATTTCACTGGCGTTGGTGTACTGCAGTTTGCTTAAAAAGGAGTCAGTTTTAGAACACTGCTGTTCTAAATAAATAAATATCAGCCTATGTAATTTAACAAAAATGAAGGAAGGGGAGGGGATGTTCAGAGTGATGGCATATGTCTTCCCAGGCAATTGTTATGTGTGACAGGGAGTCCTGCTTTCCTGGGGATGGCTCAGCACCTGTCTGCCCATGAGAAGTCATGATCGAATTCCATGTTTTGCTTTCTTTGTTAAACAGTTTTTATCTCAGCCTGTGAGTTTTCCCCATTTTACCCTTCCTATTCTCCCCTCCATCCCACTGGGGGAGTGTGAGCTAGTGGCTCTGTGGTTAAACTACCATAATAAGTGTCAGGAAAAAGTTTGAGGACTTGATTTCATCTACTAAGGGGAGAAGTTTGCCCAAAGCCATGAGCATTATGGCTGGAGAGCTGTCAGATCCTTTTCTGCTTTGGCTGTGAAAGCAATAACCACTTCTGCTGGATCAACTAGTGTGGGATTCATGGATTCAGTACAGTTTTACTTTCTGTAGCTCTTTGGTCAATGAATGTAGGTGGAATATAAATCATTACATTTGGATATACCCCTAGAGTATAAATGTTTCTAAAGCAAGATGTTAATATTTCAGAATCTCTCACAACTTCACCCTTTAATCTATACCTGAGTATGTGAAATACCAAACATTAAAGATAAATCTTGATATAGATGTTAAAAGAAAAAAAAATTCAAAGTCATCAAATGTATTTATATGGATTTTCTTGGCCAGGTAATCCTGCTGCTGCAGTGCAAAATGTGACAGTGCATTCATCTGCAGCAAAGGTAGGGATGCCATGGATCCATGAATGGGCACTCAAGCAGCCCCATTGGTACTTTGTCTGTGTGAATTGCTGGTCTGAGGCATGTGACATTCCAGAGTTGAGGCCAAACACCCCAAAATGCCATACAATGTACAGAAAACTCCATTAGTAGTCAATGTGTAGTAAAGGCAATCTGGACCTTAACACTATTTTTTTCCACAAAATCTTCATTATGAAAGGTTCAGCAGAGTCCTGTGACTGAAGTGATAATCAGCTCTGAGGGGTAATAACCCAGGTGGGGTTTCCATACAGGAAAGGTCTTTCTCTGTGTATAAGTATGTATTTCTTTTGAGGAGCTTGGCAAAATGAAGCAGACACAGGTGGTGTGCTTAGTAAGGTCAAGGGGTTGATAACTCTCTATTCCACAGTAATGGGGTGAAGCCTGTGCTTTAGGAATGTGCAAAATACATCAAACACTGATTTTGGTCTAACTACACAAATGTCAATAAAGAAACCCTGCCTGTGGCTGGATGTGGATCTTCTGCTTCTGCCATCACAAAAAATTTGGATTAAGCTATCCTTGCTTTTTTTCTGCCTTTCAGACAGATAGCTCTGAAACAGTCCATTTTGAGAGTAGAGTTTGAAAAAGGCTAAACTTAGCTCCTGCTAAAAATTTGAAACCCAATTTAGAAATAAATAAATAAAATCTAACTGCCACTGCATGCAAATACCCTGTTTATAAGGAGATAATAGCTATGATTACAATAAGGAAATCACATCATCCTAAGTTTTTATATAAGAAATTTTTTCTGGCTAGCACTTATGTTAATTTTGCATGTCTCCTCTCATTTATTTTGACCACTAGCCATTTTCTAAGTATGGCACAGCACCCAAAGCAGCATGAAGTTATTACTTCAATATTGAATCCTAGTTTAGGCAGCCAAAGCTTAAAGGATGATAATCTACAGTAGTTTTCCAGTTAATCATCTACCATACAGGGAATATGTAATTTTCTTTACGTCAATCTCTATACAAATGTCAGATTATTCTGGAGCAGTGCTTTTCAGCTTCTGACATGCAGACTGCTAGGTCTAAGGACTATTTCTAAATATTACATGGAGGACATAAAAAAGAAACAGATACGGTTATTTTTATTAGGCTTATGTTCACTATTCAGCAGTCTCTTTATGATAATATTTCTTGGAAATGTATTTTAAAAAATATTTTGCAGGTTAGTGTCCAGTCACTTAATCTCTGTGTACTGTCAAATCTAAACACTCTATAGCCATTTGCACAGAATCCCTGAGAAACATAAAACAGACATTTTGACTGTGTTTATATCCATACTGAAAATAGTGTCAGGAAATCTGGATCACAATTATCTCTGCTATTAAATTTTAGAATTATTCCTGGAATACATTTGGGCCCAGGCCAGCTTGCGTTTTCCCGTACAGTTCCTGAGCATGTTTGGACAGTTATTGGAAGGAGGAGGCTGTATAATTTCTGTCTTGGAGAATAAGATATTTATTGGTATGGGCACAGGCAGATTCAAGCCATTGAGTTTCAGTGACAGAGAATGTTCCTACCACACTGAATGTAACAAACAAAGGTAGTCCTTGTGCAGTTATCTCACTTCAGTTTGAGTAAAGTATCCAGTTCCCATCCTCTCTTGTTTATGAGTGTTTGTGTGTATGATTGAACACCTACCTGGTTTTTGCCCTGAGGTGACTGTCTCCAAATAGCAGCAGAGATTACAGTTAGGAAAGAGATGTAAATATCATGGATGTTTTTAAGTTTCTATCTCCTTAGTAAAAAGATATTGCTAGCCTGGGTCAAATCTGATATTTGTCTTGTACATGTTACTTTGATTCAGATTTTTGTTCTGAAGACTCTCTTTTCTGATTCTTTCAGAATTGAGCCGTAAATAAATTTCAGTTGATAAGCAGACATTTTTACAGTGCTTACATGTTTATGTATCTTCAGTATTTATGCAATTTGTGCTCCTATCTTAGACACCTGCATATCACCCCTCTTTCTGATCTGTGCTTCCTTTGTGCAACATCAAGAAAACACTAACTTGTGGCCCCAATACATAATACCATCCCTATTTGAAAGATCCCACAAGTTGCTACATTTAACTAGAAAGATCACAAAACTTTTTGAAATACTTTTAATACAGCTTTCAGTTTGAAAATAATACACCACATTGTCACAATCAAGACTGTAAAGCATAGAAATGTCAGACTTGGGGTCTTGGGAAAATGTAAATTTGAAACATTCCTGCAATACAAGAAATTGTGGTTCCTTAAAGGTCACACAGATAAAGGAGAGAGAGCAGGACTGTGAGTTTGAGCAGAGTGGAGCAGAGAGGAGAAAGGGAAAGGAAGGATAGGAGGAGTTATTTGCTCTGCATAACGGGTTAGCTGCTTCTCCTAAGGTTCCCCTTGAAGATTGCAGCTGGCACATAAGACTCCTGCTGTTTCTCTTCCTCACTCCAAGCTATGGAAATATATAGTGATGAACTTGACAAGAGAAAAATTAAATAACAGAAGCTGGAAAAAAATGTAAAACTGTGCTGGTGATGATGAGACTGTTTCCTCTATTATTTTTGATAGGGTTTTTCTCAAAGATTAACATGCATTATATTATGTAGGTTGTTGTTTAGCAGTTAGCAAGGAGTTAGAGTAGTTGAAATGCAAATATCTTCATGCCCAAACCCAAACAGTAGAGCACAGTTTGTGTCACTAAAGTTGTTACAATCTGTGCCACAAAAAGGAGAGTCATTAAATACCATTTGAACAAGAAATTACTGTAATGAGCTAATAAAATTAATTTAGTGTGAAATTCAGTACATGTGAAAGAGCTAAAATAAATCTCATTTAGTGGTGTACAAGCAGTTGTCATGGTTTCAGCCAGGTGGGGCCTAAATTTGGGTTTTAAAGTTTGGACTAGGCCTGAAAATTGTCAGGT
>JAWWEV010000083.1:21270128-21303211 GCA_035583235.1 Hafferia zeledoni
AAGTCAGATGGTACCTGTCCCCTCTAATCTGTGTCATATCCTTTGGGGCCTGCTAAAAACTGAGGCCCAAATGGGGCTCTACGCTGACTAAAGCCAAAACTATCACACCACAGTAGCACAAGGCAGGAGAAGAAGTAGGAATTGTCAGACATCTAAAATCTGAAGGATGGGACTACTTTTAACAAAGTAAAAGGTCATTTAATCTTGGAGAAGTTGCAGAGGGAAAGAAAAGGGGTATTACTGCCTACCTTGGTCAGATCAAACCTGACCCTGCTCAGATCATATAATTCATTTTTTGCTCAGTTCATGTCAAGATAACAGATCAAGATAAAGGCATTGGAATTTTTAAGACTGACTAAATACTTTCACCTCTGTAGGTCTCTAGTATTAAAAGTCATCTCTCATTATACTAATAAAAGTCTTTCACTGCACTTTAGAATTACAATGTTCCTAAGATGAGTGTGAATCAAAGTGAAGGAAAAAAGTATCTACTGTAAATGGAAATATTAATAATTACTTTTCCAGTTGATCTCAAGATCCTAAAGTGAGTCTATTTTGATAAATATTAACTTCAAAAATAATTCATAAGCATTTACATTTCTTAGTATAAGAAATTAGCAATTTTAAATGACCTCAGCTTTTCATTTAATAAAATTACGTGCAGAAGATACTACACAGGGCAGCAGACCACACAAACTAAAAATATAGTGGCTCAGTAGGTCAATATGAAAAATCTGAAACAAAGAACAAGTCAAGATTGCTTATATGCTTCCTGAAAGAGGAAATCTCATGTTGGTAATGTTCAAATATAGAATCAGAAAATCACAGAGTCATGTAGGTTGGAAAAGTCCCTAAAGATCATCAAATCCAACCATTAACCTTACACTTCCAAGTCCACCACTAAACCTTGTCCCTCAGTGTCACATCCACACATCTTGTAAGTATCTCCAGGGATGGTGACTCAACCACTTCCCTGGGCAGCCTGCACCACTGTTTGACAACCCTTTCAGTGAAGAAATTTTTCCTAATATCCAATCTAGACTTCCCCTGGTGAGACTTAGACATTTCCTCTCCTCCTGTCGCTTATTACCTGGGGAAGAAAAAAAAAACCAAACAAAACTAAAGCCAACAAACAACAACAAAAAAAACCCCAAAACCAAAACAACTCTTACCTGACAACAACCTCCTTTGAGTCCTCCCTGAGTCTCCTGTTCTCCGGGATCAAAAGCTCCTTCAGCTGCTTCTCATAGGATTTATGTTGTAGACCCTTCCCCATCTTTGTTGCCCTACTCAGAACATACTCCAGTGCCTCAGTTTAGTAAAAGGGGAGACGGGTTTGTGGTAGAGTTGAGACGACTTCATAGAAGTTTGCTACAACCAACCCTTTATTTAATTATTTCTCCAAACTTATACACTTGGAAAACCTGTATCTCTCCGCACATGCTAGAGTGGCGCTGGTAATTGGATAATGAGACTGTTAACATGACAAAGCTTGCTCTAATTAGCTAATTCACACATCTGTGCGCGGAAGGTATCAAAAACTTCTAATCCCTTAATGAATCTTTATGCTAATGAGTCCTTTACACAAACTTTTTAGATCTAAGTACTTGTGACATTCCAACACCTCAGTGTCTTTTTTGAAGTGAGGGGACCCAAACAACACAGTACTCAAGGTGTGGCCTCCATCAGTGCCAACTGCAGTGGGATGATCACTGTCTTGGTCCTGCTGGCCACACTGTTGCTGATAATATGATAGAGCTCATGTATTCTACAGAGCTCAACCCAAGACAAGAGCTCATTGTATTTGTATGAGAATCTGTCAAAATTATATTTGAGCCCACAGGCAAGGAAATATTTTTCCAGTTTATTTTGATCAATGCTGTTATCAAACCCTTCAGCTGAAAATTCTTATGCTCTTTATATTAAAAACATTTAAATTGCTTTTATTCTACAATAAGTTGTTGGACTGTTTGAGACAAAATGGTAGCACATATCTAAGAATAAGAGTTGCAAGGGGTCTACATGGATAACAAATTGAAACTTTCATTTTGATTCTTGTTTGTTTTCATTAGAAGAGAAGATTGATATAGTTCTTTAAATGTATTTTGAATACTTGGAAAACCTTTAAAAGGCTACTCTAGAGAGGAAAGTAGCAGTCTGTTATTTTTTCATGTTTGTATCTAAGAAAAACAGTGAGCTTAAATTGTCATAAACAAAATACAGGGGGAAATAGTTCTAAAGTAAACAGGCACTGATATATGCCTGTTGAAAGAGGTGCAGTGAGCAATACTGGATTTTTGTAATTGCATTAGAAAAAACATTTCAGTCATAGCTGTTCTTGTCTTTGAAAACCAGAGGTGGGCAAGATAAGTTCTTTATTCTGTTCTGTGTCCTATTACTTCTAATGTATTGCAAAGTTCAGTGTAATTTAAGTATCTTAATGACCCTTTTAACAAAAGGCATAATTTCTTCAATGTTACTATTTTTTTTTATTTTTCAAGTAACCTCCTAAAGTGTATTTTTGCTAACAGTGATGCAAAGAAATTTGAGAACAACTCAAACTTCTAAGAAAGCCAGCATGTAGAAAGATTCTGTTCTGATATTGCTCTCTGTTAATGTTAGTTTTTAAAATGAGACTACCCAAAACCTGTGGCCAAACAGTAGGACATTTATAACGTTCCAAAGAGCTTTTAATGTTTGTTTTTAAAATATAGACAAAAACGTCAAGATATGAAAACGTTATTGTGCTGGCATTCAGTTGCATAGATACCATATATCATCTTGTTACTTACAGCCTCATAGGTATGAGAGCAGAAAGAGTTATCTACCAGTCTGTTAATCTTTTTATAAAGGCAATATATTTCTTTCTGAAAAATGCACATAGGTGTTTTCTCTCATCTTACAATTGGCAAGTGAATGTACTCCCAAATTTAACTGTTCAACTTAATACTTCTGAATGTTTCTTAAAGTAAGGTACGTTTTGAATTTCCTCACTTCTAATTGTAGTTATTGGACATCATTGTGTTTGGAGTGGAGTTAGCCCCTCTAAAAGATGTTTTTGGTGGCTTTGGTATTTATGGTTTGACTACTTTCCCTGCAGTCAATAACAGAGAATGGGAAACTTTAAGACCAATTTAACCCTTCCAAAGATATGTGCCTGGGACAGACAGGATGAATTGATGTTGGGAGAGCCTGTTACGCTTCATATAATAAACAGTCTAAATAAGCAGCTTAGATTAGACCACTAGTTTTAAGTGTCCAAAGGAAGGAGAGATGTGTCTTTTTTTTAACTGGCAATATTGAAGTGCTTCACTGTATCTGACTTGTTTTCTGACCCCTGGACCTCTCTTGGTAAATCATTGAATCACATTCAGTATCTTCACACTCTGAAGTTTGGGCATAGAACTGTGCTTGGGGGACTTAACAGTACTGTGGAAGAAGAGATCATAACTTTTGTACTCCGTGTTCCTATTACCCTGTTTCATATATCTGAGAGTTGTGCAAAATCTTTTCATGTTAGCATTGCGCTGTCAGCTCCCAAAAAGGCAAGTGTGCACAGCAGCCCTGTATGACAGGGTGGCATAGAACTGGATGAACCTTCTGAGACTGTCTTCTCTCTGAAAACAGTGTTCTCCCAAAGCCTTTTTCAGTGTTCTTTAACTCAGCCTATGAACCACTCCAGCTTAAAAAGATTTGAATTTTTTTCTCCCACTGTTGTTGATTGCTTCATCACTTTTCTATTCTAAAGTAAGTTTTCTTAGCATCAATATCTAACTTTTTATTCCCCCACAATCACTTTAAGCATATTTAGTAGTCTCCTAGCATTGTCCTTTAGTTCAAATAGTTCTTACCTTCCATGGTGATACAAAATAAAAAGAAGTCACAATGAGTTTAGCTCTTACTTTGCAATGCGGTGCCAACTACCTCATTTTCTTCCTTGTGGCAACTGAAATAGCAAACTTTAATCCCATCATTCCAGTGAAATGCCTTGAGGCAGGTAGAGCCTGGCTTCACCTTTAGGTGGGTTCACCAATGTAGAGTCATATATTACTTGATTAGGTCAGCTGAAAATTTTGCCCTGGTCCATTTTTTATGTTATCATACCCAAACTGGTAGAAAACACACTTTATGGCTGTTATGGAACTCCAGCCTTTTTCTCCATTATTCCCAAACTACTTTGTAGCACTGCAGCTTCATTTCCAGCCTTCCCCTGTGACTGCCCAGCCCAAGAGCACCCTGACATTTCCCTAGCATCCTCTCTTCAGCCATGTAAATCCTTTCAGTCCAGCTATAATGGCCAGTTTCCTACCCAGTCATGTCTGTTTTGGCTAAACATTTCTATAACCATCTGCAAAGTTATGAGCTTTATAATGCAGGGTTTTTTGAAATTTAGCTTGATATAAAATAGTGTGCTGCCTTTCTCTCCTCTGGGAATAAATGCTGTCCACCAGTTTTACCTTGGCTAGCTATGAACCAGAGAAGGAGCTGCTGCTACAAGTAAACTTTCAGAGATGTAAGAACTAAAGCTTTTTATGGCAAAGAGCTGCCAGAAACTTTTCCTGTCAGCAAAACAATAAGGCAACCTTATGTTAGTCAAAAATATGCTCTTGATGCATTTAGATCCTGAGTCTCTTTGGAAGTGTCATCCAAAGCTACTGATGTGATTGGCATTTGACAGGCCATTGCTGAACCTTTTGTTATTTCTTGTCACCCTTCTCTTCTGTATTATACCACTGAGCCTGAGAAGAGCTGAGAGAACTAAGCTACTTCCTCTGAAAAAATATTTGATATCAGATATCCAGCAAGAGTATTTGGGGTTTGTGCATTCCAGAAAATTGGCAGCAATTCTGTTTGCACAACTTAAAAAATGCAAGATGAGACATAAAGTCAGTGTTGGAGTATTTAGGTGATAGTGGCTATTCTAGACAGAAAATATTAAATGTTTTAAAAGTTGATAAAATCATTATTAGAAAGTTTGGAGATACAGTTCAGTAAGCATTGTCAAACTTAGTAGAAAAAATTGCCAATGGAAAGCAATTCCAATGTAAATTGTAATTGCAATAATATGAGTATGCTTTTTGTCAGCTTAAAACTTAGTCTTTCCAATATGTTGTCTGATGACCATATCTAAAGTAATTCATGGGCCATCACACACTGTTAGGCAACATAATTTTATTGATAACTTTCAAACATGATATGAAAGTTCTTCCAGTGCAAGGTACATGTCTTGAGATGTTCATGCATGCCTGTACGGGAGGACTTATTTAATCTGGCTTTAGCCATCTAAAAGTTTTCTTTAAGCATCTCACCTGCTGTAACTATATTTAGTAGTGAGAGAGTCCTCAAGGGAATCTCTTACTTATCATATTAAAAATCTGTCTTAGCACTCAAGAGAATGTTTTCAGATAACTGTAAAGGGAGCACAAAAAAAGAATTGCCTGGGTATCTACACTTTTGTGGGGTGATATTAGATCAGAAAAATCACGTATCTTGCTGAATATTACGATGTTCCTTGTTGCCTGTTCTGTGCTGACCCTTGCATCAGTATCACAGTTTATGAGATTGTGATGGTGACAATAACACAAGTATGTCTTATGGAAAAGAACACAAAGAATGGCTGAATTACACAAAATGTATGAATAAAGACATGCAGACCTTTAATAATGCATGACAGAATTGCAATAATGTGCAAAGAATTTAATGTTCTTGAGAATTACTCATCTTTCCAAAAAAATTGCATTGTAAGAGAGAAAAATCACAACCCTAAATGATATGTTGAAAAGTTTCTCTATCACAGATTGTTATGGACCATAGATATGATGAACATGTTACATGGCACCTCAGTCATTTCACAGCCTAACAGGCTGTTGCAGTACTAGGGCTTTAGTTCAGCAAGGAACTTGACTGAACTGAAACATTTTTCTCTGTGCAGTTGCATGATAAAATTAAACATATGTGTAGCATTGAGGCTTTTAGGGAGACAATAGTTCTTACTCTCAGGACAAGCTAAAATAGCTCTTTTTGACAGTCTCTCTGTGTTCGTTCCTGTCTCGCGTTTGTGATATGGGAGCTGCATTTCAACATTGTCTTGCAGTGTGTTCTCAGTCCCTCATGGGAAGTCACAAGCACTGTAGGAATATTAAAGCATAGAAAAGGAAGGAATAGAGATCACATGTTAGTTTCATGTGAAGATTAAAACTTTCATAAACATTATGGGCATACTTCATCCACCTAGCTAGATGGATCGATCTGAAGCCTATTTGCTTCTGTCAGCTATGTGTGGACCTTGGACATCTGTTTCACTTGTAGTTGCAGTAAAATACCAGGCTAAAAAGTATCTTCTCATGCAAAATTGGACACTTCCAGAATTTGTGAAAGACAAGTATGGATTTAGTTTCTCTTCTGTGCAAAAATATGATGCTTTACTTCAGAAGAAAAGTCTGAGTTATGGATGACAATTAGCATTGTGTCAGGTGATTTGGCAGAAGGTAGGAAAGGTGCTCCAAGGATCTTATTCTGAAATCTATGCAGTCCAGTCATCAACCACCAGTTTCATCTGTGTGAGGGGCTGCTGACTGCAAGGTCTTCATTGCTTGGAAGAAAAGAGATTCCACAGCATCCAGCAAATTTGTCTAGTATGGTGAAACCACAAAATAGCCTGATGTCTACCTGTGAGCATCAGTGATGTCCCCAGCTCTTTTCTGAATGGCAGGTAACCGGAAGTAAGAACAAGTCTCCATTCACAGAAGACCTTCTTTATCATTTAAATTGCTTTTTGCATACATGTGCATATAGGCCAGGTACAGTCTAATTCTTTGTGGTTTGAGATGAACACAGTTCAGCACTTTACATTTCAATTCTTCTCCTGTATGTTGCCTTGCTGAGTAGAATAAGTACATTTGTCTTTGCATTGGAAATATGTTTGAATTGCTGAAGCAGGACAGTTTGAATGAACAATGATGAATGGATAAATAATTATTTAGATTTTCAGCCTAAATTCAAATCTTTGTTTAGATTTTAAAACAACTTAAATGTTGAACTTTTTTCTCTGTTATTGCATGCCTTTTTTTTTTTCCTGTTAAAAAAAGGGAAAATGTGTTGAAATACACAAAGAAAGACCACCCAATACATATAATGTGATAGTGTGTGCGGGCATTTTTTTGTTGCATTGCCCTGAATATGTCTTTAAGAGCCCAGGTTTCTCAAAGAGTTCAGTTAGGATTGAATAGGCATCTGACCTACAAAAGGGCACACAAACTTAATCAGTAAGAAAAAACATAATCTGAAAAAGCCCCTGTATAAACAAGACCTTTAATCCTTCTGAGATAAAACAAAGACAGAGAGCAAATTATCTGTTAAAAAAAAACATCTCACACAACAAATCTAAAAAGATCTGTCACTGACATTGGGCAAATCTCTGGTAGGGGAAAATACAGCAGAGTAAGTTTTGGTGAATTAAAAAAAAAAAAAAAAAAGGAGAAAACATAAACATCAAGACCTTTCCAGATATGTTCAAGTCAAATTGTGGTCTTGTAACCATGGTTCTTCAGGCTTTGGAAGAGGGATAGTTTGTTCATCAAACAGTTCAGGTATCACTAAAAGCTATGATGCCTGTCATGTCCCTATCACTAATACAATGGTTGGCTTCATTTTGGGGAGCAGAATATGTTACGCGTAATTACTCTAACTCTGGTAATGATTTCTTTCTGGGACCTAACTCTGCATGGTCTAACCCAGAGGAGGAGTAATGCCTTCTGGAATGCCCCTCTCTCTGCAGGCTGTAGGGGAAACTCAAAAGGTTTTGTGCAGCTTAAATTTGATCATGTGGATGCTTCCCTACGTGGCAAAGAAAAGAAGCATGATGATTTACTTTCTTAAAGGTAAACATGTCCTGAACCACTTTCCTTATAGCCAGCAACTTCATCTGGCAACACAATTCATTTACACTGGTTCAACTGTTTCTGATTTGTTCCTGAGACACTGACAATGCCATTAAAACATGTGAAACAGTGTCAACATAATGAGGCCTAGCATGGAAATCAAAATCACCATGACCACAGAAAGTAATGTGAGGATACAGCCTTGTCTTGCTGTCAACCTAATCGTAGGAAATAATTCACAACTATGGTCTACTCTTACTGTCATTGCAATTGTGGTAAAAGACCAAAGAACTTCCATCACTGGTAGACTGGAACTATAAATCCGTTTTGGTCTCAGCTCTTAGGTGTTCCTCTGGTCCAGACACTATTCAAACAGTTTCTTTTAGTATTAGAAATGATAGATTGCAGATGAAGTGGTGTAAAATATTCTGACATGAGTAACTTTGTAACTGGAATCAAGGCCAGGCCTACAAAATGGAAAACAATATTAATATTTTGCAGCAACTATGCATAGCTAGATTTTACTCATATCCATATTATTCACATTGCTACATAATGTACAATTACACATTATTTTATCACTGTCAAAGAATATTTATCAGTGTATTGTTTGGAAAGAAAGCATGAGATAGTAGGTAAAGTTGACTTAAGTAGATACGAGAGAGACAAGCTACAAAGTATCTCCAGAAGCTACTGGAGCACACATCTTTGATACTGTCCTGTCTACCTGGTCTGTGTAGTGTATGGAAAAATCTCAGTACTATTTGTCTGTGAAAGATGTCAGACAGCTAAGAGATGTGTTTCTTACCAGAACTGTGCTGACTGTGTTTGTCTCCAGAGATCTGAATGGTGATGAACAAGCTCCTCTAAGCAGTCTGAAAAGACTATGAACAGATCTCTGTAAAGCAGAGGTGAGACTCAAAGAGGAAAAAAACAGGCTTTCCAAAGGTCATGGCATTATGTGGTGAAATCCATGGGCCACAGAACATAATTCCTACCCAAGAACAGAGAAAGCAGAACACTTTAAACAACCTGGGAAAGAAGAATTTGGGAGATAATGTATAGGAAAACAGGAAAATAATACAACACTGCCTACTGACCGTATTAGACACAGATGATGAGATTACAGTGAGAATAAAAGAACTCCCTCAGGAATCTTACTGGAATTATATAATTGCTTCATTCCATAGGTGAAGTGGGAGAAAATACTAATTCATAGAAATACCAGATTTTTTTTTTTTTTTTTCTTCCTGGGAGATGATAAGGATTAAAAGGGCTTTTTCATACATATGATATCATAGATAGCATTTTATTAAGTGTTTTAGCAAAAATAAATTTATTATTTCTATTATCATGCAGATTTTTTTCCTGAAATTCTCAACTGATATTTAATTACTATGTCAATAAGCAGGAGGCAATCACCTGTTTCAATGCAATACACAGTTTCTTTCAATAGTTCCTTAAATTACAGATATACAGGATGAGTGAAGCATTTAAACTATTGATTTACCTAAAATTTAATCTTGTGACTCACTGACAAGCTGCAACATATTCATAGGATTTAGTAAGAAAGTACTGGGGTTCTTACCTATACTGTGTCTCAAAAACATATTTTTCAACAAGGCAAATACAGTATTCCTTAGGTAATGCTGTTCTAGAAAAAAAAAGTCCCTGGATAGTGTAAATGACATTTCTGTCTTTCCTTTAGTAAGGAGCAATTTGAACCAAATGAAAATATTTGCTTTTTCATATGTCTCTCACAGGAGCAACTATCAATCTTGCAGTTGATGTGATTATGCATAATTCTGAATATTGTCTATCAGCCCTTGAGAAATTTCAATTCTTTGTCATTTACAGGGGTAATTCTAAATTATTAAATGCTTTCCAAATGAAAACACTTCCAATTATTATTTTACTAACAAATGTCAAATTTTGCAATTTTTCATTTGCAAGGATGGTATGATGACCAACCCTAGATTCTAAGGTGTTTTTCACCTATTTGGGCAAGAAGAATGAACATTTCTCATTTATTTAAGAAACACTGTGAAACAAAAATCCTTAGTAATACCTCAGCAGATGTTTCTTATGAGGTAGTTTTTCTTGGATAGCTATTTATGTAGCACATAGCTTATTTTGACAAATGTGATTAATAAAAAACATCCACAGCAATTGCAGAAAGAAATAAACAATACTTGAGGTATCCAGACAGCTTTGCAATGATCACTGTAATTCACCCAACTAACCATTCAGCTAACCTCTTACTAATGCTAATGGAAGGTTGATTTCTTTTTGCTATTTTTGTCTCAAGTTTAAAAAATATGTAATATTTTTAGTCTGGTAGATGTTAGGTATTTTCTTGATTTGTAATAATATTTGATATTTGATAGTCACAATCTCGCTCTACATTCCTAGGAATTTTGGAAAGACTTCTTCAAACCCAGCAATCTTTTGTAATTTAATCTGCTCAAGACCTTGGTTCACATCCTGCCCTAAATATCTAATTTTGACAGTTTGAGAAGCTTTAATAGACTTGTTCTTTGGCTTTATTTTTATGATGTCTGTATTTTAGTAGCTAATGAGCTGTTGGGCTGTAACATTTGAATATTTTGTAAAAGTTTCTAGATATCTTGCTTCATAGCCTTAAGGACTAGACTTTGATTTTACAAAGTTCTGTATCTCTTGGTCTTGTGGTGGCATGACATCATCGTTGTCCAGCCCCCCAAAAAGATTTGGAGCAGTAGAAAAAATTGTTTTCTGGTTTTATCTGTTGATCTTCACTTATTAAATACTATCTGAGGCTTGTTATTCAAACTTTTAGATTACTAAACTTAACAAATATGAATCCTCTTTGCTATGATGTTCACCACACAAGAATACCAATATTTTTATAGTGGCATAGGGATCCCAATGATGTATCACCTGACATCATGATTTTGTTGGTTAATTCATATTTTGTTTATGGGTTTCAATAAAAGCATAAAGCTTGTTTCCATAGGTGAGTTTCTCAAAAATGAGAGGTATTAGTGCCTTCAAAATGTTATTCATGTATCTCACATTGAAATGTGAAAGATTTTTGTATTCCAGTATCTTCATCCCAGACCTGTTGGCTGTGTGAAAAGATCCTGAAAAAGACTGTGTATAGCACTTTATGACAGAACTATTTTTTCTAACCTAGGGTCTGTCTAAGGGAACTGTCTTACCTTTTCACACTCAGCGTGAAGGATCTGATGAGGTTTCTAGGGACATCTGGAGAATTCTCATTTGATTTTGTCACTGTGGGGTGGAAAGTTCTATTCCTGACAGTGTTAAACACAAAATGGCAATACTTGATATTGAACTGGCTTTATTATGACCAGTGAAATATTTGCAGAACTGAAAGTTGGATATCTGTTTTGTTAAAGGGCCTAATAACACACTCTCACTAATACTCCAGTCTTTCATTAATTTCATTCTATATTTTCTTGCTGATGCATATCTCCCAAATACATGCATTCTCTATCAACATTTGAAATTTCAAGAACTGAAGAGTGGAACCAAACACAAGAATGTCATTAGTGTTCCTACCAGGACTGCTGAGACATCTTTTAGATTTGCCCCAATATGAGCTGGAATGCCAAAGGTATGAAAATTCTAGGTACTGGGAGAATGAAGTATCCTGACATTTATTTAGAGACTGCAGACATGGGTGATATTTTATTCATGATTACTCTTGTATCACCAGGGTAGGTTGAAATGGATGTAATTGAAATGTTATGGTGCCTTAATTTTCTCTCTTAGTCTCTACAGAATATTTCAAGCTGTTTGGCTTGTTTCAGAAATGCAGCATTAGCAGAAGGTTAGTCAGTTTGGCAATTTGCTCATATGTTTAAAGTTGTTAGTGCTGAAAAAGGTCTGGATGAATGACTAAAAATTGAAAGTTGACCCATAAGATCAATCTGTCTGAGAAAAGGACATGGGTGTTTAAGCATGCAGTTACAACATCATTATTCCCATTCTGAAAGTGTTGAGCTGCTTAGAAGCAGCACAAAGTAGAGGCAGTTTACTAAAGATAATGGAAACAATGCAGATGACAGCCACATACAAATACAAAAAAAAAAAAAAAGGAAAGATTTTTTACTGTGACCTCTTCTCTGGACTCATCTGGTAGCATTATTCAGATTATTAATTGTATTAATTGTCTAATATTTATTTTAAGGGACTTTGTGATGACATTTTCTGTTTTTGTGCAAAGTAATCTGTGTCAACTTGTTGTCCATGGAGGACGCTTCTTTTTCCAAACAAAGGCACAAGTTTATCTGTTGTGTTCAAGAAGTTTCATTTTCTTTTCAAGTTTTTATTTTTTTTTACCACTGTTAATTATTTTCAGTGTTAATGAACACAAAATTAATCTGCCTACGCAATTTGCAGAATCTGAGATTGGTGGAATCTCCTGTCATGTGAAATATGGTGGCAAACTATACGTAAAATAGTGGCAAGAAGTGTAAAACACAGAGCATTTCTTCATATGTGTGTTTCTAATGTTAGACACAAGTTAAAGGCATTGATTAATAAGCTTACAATTGATTCAATTTGTAATTGCTTTCTTCCTCCAATGAGACTCAGTTTTAAGGGCAATAGTAGCACAGAGAACTGTGGTTAATTGTGTGTTATGGCTTCTAAAATTGTGTACATGATTCATTTGGAGATCTTGCAATGTACTTGCACAAGCCAAATAAATTAAAAATAAAGGCCTCTTATTAATAATGATTTTTTGACACTTGGCATAGTCTCTTGTGTTGCATGAAAAAATAGACACACAGCTGCTAATTGACAAGAAAAGTAATAATCCTTTGATTACAGTAGCTAAAGGCTGTCCTTTAATGGATTTTACTTGTCACTTTTAATTCTTTTTAATCTTTGTCTGCATTTCATTAGAGCGGCTTTATCATTCTGATGGCCCTCCTGTCGTTATTCTGATTGAGTTAATGGGTTGTCGTCATAGCACAGAGCTCCAGTATAAAATATAATAGTGTTATATTTATAGTCTTCAGGGACGTTTTAAAGATGATTGCTTTGCCAATCAGCTTTTCTGGTTTTACATAGTACATTATTGTAAATGGAGTTCTGTATTTTGCTTTCTCTTGCCTGGTAGGCACTCTGAGCAAAGCTTCTGTCTTAATCTTCCATGGCTTAATCTACCTCTAAAATTCAACAGCCAGTTGGTGAGGAAGCCAGAAAAGGACTGTTATCGTTTTCTGTCCTGCTCTTCAGCTGCGAATTTGGCTTTTTATTTAAAAGCTACATGTCTGCACTGCAGTTTTCCTAACAGATGATACAGGTACTGGAATATTATTCAAAAACTTACCTGAGGTCTCATAATGAAGCTATTAAAGTAGATTTCTTACTGTCTTGTCTTCTTAACTACAGCTGTACAGTTGAAGAATGCATGATGTTTAGGCCTTTATGCTTCATTTAGTTATCTTCTGAAAAACTAGTATTCTAGATACTGTATTTTTTCCATGTTATTGAGAAGTCTGATAAATTGTGAATAATTTTAAGGATAATACCATTTATTAGAGGAAAACCTTGTTAAATAATTGTGAACATGTTTTGGGCAGCTCATGATTACTTTTTAAATTCTGTTCTTTAAAAATTATGCTGATCGCATGTAGAATAATGTCTGGGTAGACAAAAATACAATAATTTTTTAGGTTGATAGAAGCAATATAGTATAAACCAAATTTTTATAGAGACTCCATTAATACATTATTGATGATTGTATCTGTGATACAAATCCAGCTGTGACACTGATCCATGCTGTTGTTGTTGACCTACACAACAGGCACCATTTTATGATGTATTTTTGTAAGGTTTGTAGAACATGACTTATATGTTAACCATGAGTTAATCTTGCCTACAGGATAGGAAATAAGGAAGATATGTGGAAAATAGCTACCTAAATTAAAATATTTTAATTTTAAAAACAGTTTCTATGTAAACATTTCAATTTTCTCCTCTCTGCAGAGACTTTCTAAAATGGGGTAGAGTTTTCCAAGAACATTAGTACTTACATTTATTGTCAAAAATATTGTTGATGATGAAGCAGATATATGCTAGTAATATGCTATATCAGTTGGTCAGGTTTTCAGGACCATAAACAGAAATGTAGAGGATTTTTTTTTAAATTGCATTTTAGAAAGATGAAATATATGCCGTATTTGGGGTAGTCTGAGTTTGTAGTGTTAAACATTTAAGCATTTTCTTGAAGAGGGCTTCTTACATACCTTGTGTTACTCAAATCTATTACAGTGCTAAGTATTGTATAAGAAAAATGCTGTGTCTGACAATATATATCTATTCATATGCACATACAGGTTTATATGCTCACTGTTCTTGAAATTAATTGTTTAATCTTACAAGGGGAATGAAATACTTGTTTTATTTTAATCAAGTTTTTTTTTAAGGCACACTTTTATAAGCTACATTATTAACACACTTTAACTGTGTAACAGATACCTGACCGTGACCTTTGATTTTTCACTTTCCACTGCATTAAACTGCAGATATTAAGAGCTTGGTGAATCATGTGCTTCTGGTGGTATTTTCTTAAAGTTCCAGGTGCAACTGCATTTAAATATTCTAACCAGTGACAGGGGCACCAGAAGAATCACCTCTATGTATTTCTCCTGGAGGCCACCAGAGAACACCCTTTGGAATGTCTAGTTTTTATTTAATTACTATTATTATCTGCATTCCCATAGGGCTCAGGAACCTGAGCTGGGAAGGAATTTCATTCAAGTTCTCCTGCATTATTTCTGCATAAGGACAATCCAGTATGAAATATTTCCAGTGCAGACAAAGGTCACTTTATAAGTTCTGCCTCATGTAAATCACTGAGTTCAACAAAGAACAAGGCATATAGAGGGGTTTTAACAGTAGCTACCTGTTCACTTTTTGAACACTTTTCAAATATGAGTATTTTCAAAACCCTGTGCTTTGTGCTCAGGCTCGTTTCTTCTGCTTTTCCTTTTTTGGGTAGCTGCAGCAAAACAGCTCATATCAGCATTAGGATATTGCACAGAAGTCCACTTAACAGTACTGTGATGAATCAAGGCATTATGCTGGAGTCACAGGCATTCCTGTCGTAATTTTTAATGATTTCTAATATTACACTCACTATTTAAGCTGTTTTCCAATTCCAATATGCCATCAGTTATATAAATTACGGCTTGACTAGGATGGAATCAGCATCTCGTGTTTCCTCTACCTACTTGCTTAAGCAAAGTTGTCTTTATAGCTTGCTTAATCATTGGTGCATGGGTCTCTATTGATTTGTATTTCTGTCTCTCTATGAATTTCCATTTGTGGATGCTGAAAAGCTAACTCAGTAAATTTATATGGCATTTTTCTAGTCTATGTTAAATGATAGACAAGAGCAGATGATGGTTTCATGTGGGACCTATTAAAATACACTGGTCATAGAACCATTTTCATTTACCCAAAACCTACAAGGAGATAAAATGATTCCCAGAAATGCTGTCTTGTAGATTTACTCCACTGAGTTGAATCAGCAGAGAAAAAAATCACAAATTTAGAAGAGTTTTATGAAGGATCAATTTACTCCAAGAGGTCTGCTGGACTACCCTTATTCTATGTCAGTAAATGAGAGCTTGTTGACAGGGATAGGAAAGTGGCAAAATACAAAAGACACGGGAAAGACAGAATAGGCGTTTAGAAAACTGGAGGCAAAAATTGATGAAAAGCAGGGAGGAATAGGGGAAAAGGAGAGAAAGAGACTAAACCAAGAGAACTTTAAAGTGATGAAAGAGTATGTGCAAGTTGAAAACATCGGGATTTTGATTTCAGCTTGGACTGGTGATATTTAATGCCCTAAGTCTCTAGATATCCTAGCAATAGTTGGGCTTATCTTCTTTTTATTTCTGTTTGCTTCAGCACTGCACAATGGGTTATAATTAAAGCTGGTCTAAGATAGCAACAAAACTGAATAAATAATTCATTGAAAACAAGCAGCATTTTCTAAATAATGTATTCAATGAATAATATTCAACTAAAAATAGGTGCAATATAAAGAGTCTTCTGTGCAGACTAGGAGCTGATCCTTGGCCCACATTTAATCGTAACAAGTGGATTAATGTATGTCTTTTTTAGAGGAGGCAAACAAGAAATATTGTTTTTCTTTCTAGCCTCATAAAATAGGCTGTATGACTGCATTTTTCTGTTAAAATTTCAAAGTTCATTTCAGTGTTTTAATAAGTAAGACACTACTAATGCCTTCATATTACACAGTGGCAGCCTAGACATAGGTGATAATGATATTGCTATGGTCAGAGAGGAAAATAAAGATCATTCCAACCAGTGCTTCAGAAAAGTTAATTTCCAACACCAAAATAAAATTAAGAAAAAATTATAAATACAAACAAAAAGGAACACAGAAAATTTTGAGCAAAAGTGTATATGCAGAAGGATTTACCTAATAGACAGAAAACTCCATTACCTTACTGAGATATCTTTATCTGGAAGTCCATTGCAGCTCAGTGGCAATAGAAAAAACAGCAGTTGTCAGTGGAAAACAATTGGGAGAAAATAGAAAAAGGGTGCATAAAAATGAACAAGTAAACACAGGAGTGTAAAATACAGAATATTTAAAGGAAGATAAAAAGCAGAGTAAAAGGCAATCTGTTGATCCAGGGCCTATGAGCTTCAAAAACTACGTTATGAGCGTAATAAACTTTGTCAAAGTTAGATATCATATTAAAAAATCACATTTTGAATATATTTTACAGTTGTATATTTATATATAAATTTTTATATTAAAAATTATTAGAGTAAGACAAATATGATCAGCATGAAGCTAAGGAAGGTGAGATGAGACGGTCTATTTGTTCTTTTACCAATTATTGGTGTAAATGATAATGTGTAATCTACAAAAAAAAAAAAAGTGTATTTTTTAAACTACCAGGCCTAACCCACTCATTTCTAAGTGTTTGGTCTTCCTGGACCTATGAAACGTTTAAGTAAACATTGTGTGGTGAAGGGTATTCCAGAAAGCTGAATGAGTACTGGTACTGTGTCATTAGCCAATGAGGCTGATAGGATGTGCACAAAATCATAATCCAACTTCACTTCTAAGCAAACTAAGGAAAAAGAGACTGTAGAAAGATGTTCATTTCCACAGAGGTTCTTCTATTCTTCCTTGGTGTCTTTCCAGGAGTAAACATTATCTTGTCCTTCTTATTGGATCACTACAGATCAGCATTCCTTTTTTGTGGCTCCTAGTGGAAAGGAAGAAGGACTGGTGGAACGTACTTATTTCTTAGCGCTCCTATCAGTAGGGTGTTTCTGGTGGGATTCCATCTTGCTTCCTTTGCAACAGCTCTGGTTAGGGAAGACAATGAATTTCACATGGGAACTTGGTTAATTCATCTTTTATCAAGACTTTTAGGAAAGTATGTTAAGTCAAACATTTCTTAACCGAAGGCAGATTTTTGCATATGTGGACATTGAAAACATACAAAGGAAAGAAAGATCTATTCTTTCTTGATAATTCCATCATTTTAATACTAAAAACCCACATTCTCTTTTTTTGCTACAGAAGCATGAAATCTCATGTGGAGCTACTTGTCAGTTCTGAACTCTCATTGTAATGCAGTTGAGATACATTAAGTCATATTTCATATTATATTCTGATAAGTTACAAGTATTTACAAACTCAAATGTTAAATGTATTTAGAACTGTTCCATTCCCACTATTTGCTAAGAAGCTGTACCTATAATAATTACCTTTACATTAACGTGTATTAATTTACAAAAACATGTTGCTTAGTGCTACCTTAAATAAATTCATATTTTAAAAGCCACTGTCAAAATAATCTTGTTGAAATGTGGGATGGTGAAGAAGGACTTATTGACAGAATACTGAATTTTATTGTCAATTAAGATGAATAAATTGTTTGTGGCTTTATCACACAAAAGCATAGTTGCCATTCTGTACAGAAGTCATCACCACCCTACTTGTCAGGTCTTTTAAAATAAAATCTATTAAAAGCAGAAACACAGAAAGCAATTTAGAGGGAAATACCTGTGTTTTGGCTCATTCAAACTGCTTTTGTTAAAGCATTTGAAATAAATAGAACCTCTCAAAAGTTTCTTGTTCAACCACAATGACTGTAATCTGCATCCATTATAATACTCTGTGTTGTACTCCTTTGATAGCAGAGCTAAACAGTCAATATGCTCCTTTTCAGCAGTCTCTGCTGTACCAGTCTCATATGGTTAATAGCTGAGACAGATGCATTCTAAAAGAATTTCACAATTGTACCAAATGCATGTTGGCCTCTTACAGTCTTCTGTTAGCAAGTACTACAATACCATCTTGCTTAGCTCATAGAATAATTTAAATGGAAGAGCTAAAATCCATATTTTAAATCGAGAAGAAACAGTGCTATAGCAATGTAGTTTGAAATACATACAAAGAAATTATTGCATAAAACCAGCAGTTAAAAAAATCTAAAATGTCAGTATATGCAAATATATAACTAAGATATCCAAACAAACTTAACTTTATGTAGGCCATAATGAAGACAAAGATCCATATTATACACAGCCTGTGCTTCTAAGTGATATAAACTTTCTTTTACTAATACATATATCTATCTAACTACATTTGTTCTTCTCTTGTAAATCACTTCCTTTGAAGTTTAATTGCCTTTTGTATTTAGAATAATGTCTCATTGAATGTATAAAAATGTCAGATAATAGTAAAGTCTACATAATACATCTGCTTAGTGCCGCAGCTGTATTGGGCAAAGAAGCAAAGCCAAAGATGCTCTAAAGTAGCTGATAAAAAAGTGTACATGATATGTAGGATCAGAATATTGTTATGACTTCTAAGGTGTCTTGTATTTGATGTATTTCCTGTTGTTTCTAATATGTGCATATGAAGGCTGACGTCACAGAATCACAGGACCACAAGATAACTCAGTCTAAAAGAGACCTCAGGAGGTTTCTGGTCCAACCTCCTGCTCAAGCAGGGTCAGATGTGAGCTCAGACCAGGTTTCTCAGGGCTTGTTCAGTCTGTTACTGAACATTCAACCTCTCTCGGAAACCTGTGCCACTGCTTTATTGTATTCATTGGGAAAAAGTTCTTCCCTATCTTCAGTCTGAACTTCTTTCAGCATGTGCCCACTGCCTTTCATCCTGCCACCATACACCTCTGCAAGGAGCCCAGGCCATCTTTTTGATAAACCCTTTTAAGTGTTGCTATTAAGTCCATCCAGGCTGACTAAGCCAAGGTCCTTCAGCCTTTCCTTACAGGGAAAGAGGTCCATCTTGACCATCCTGGAGGCCCTCATTCAACTAGAAAATCTCTTGTAATTAGGTAGTGCAAATATCTTGAATTGCCCTAGTAATGTAAGTGGTTCCTGATGCCACTGTGCTAAGGCACTTTAGCTTCATTATAGAAGGACATTTCAAGAACATTAGCAGTTCTTCCTTTACTTCGCTTCTAGTCCCTAACGATTGGGTGGTGGTTCTACCTGTGATTTTAATTTTCACTTTAAAAATCAGAGAAAGAGAAAATTATAACTGATTTCAGCAATGACCGGGAAAGAAATTAAGATATTTTCAGTTCATGTTTCGGGCTAGAGGAATCACTAGCGGTCTTACTAATTATGTAGAGACGTGCATTAAAGAGAAGATTTTTATGACAAAAGCAATGTATAAATGATAGTTTCTTAGTGTACTCTGTCTATTAATCCATCTTCATACATTAGTGACATATTTAACCATTTATAAAATTAGTATTGGATACACTCAAAAGTTTTATTTTCCATGAAAAATAAAACTTTGCTAAGTGTATTAAGCTTGAACTGTAACTGTAAACTAAAATGATAATCAATTAAGATCATGGCTTTTGGTCTAAGAGTACAGTCATTTTCTTAGCATGATAAGTGAGACAAAATCATCCTATTCAACTCAGAAAGGAATGCAGTTCAGTGGTCAATATAATTTAGAATTATTCAGTGAAGACCAGCAGTTAAACGCCTCCCTGACATCTGATCCTGTTAGATCTCAGAAGCTCATCAGGGTCAGCCCCAGTTAGTACTTGGATGGGAGACCTCCTGGCAGTACCAGGGACTGTAGGTTCTAGTCCTGAGGACTTCACTGTCACCATCCAAGCTCGCTCAGCCGTGGCAGATGAATCTGAGGAGTTAAAGGGTGGGGCCAGTTCTGCGCACGCTGTGCCTCACCTAAAAAAATCCACTGCAGAGGCTCGAAGGGCACACCCACATGGAGAGAGCCCTTCCCAAACCTTTGTTCTCAAAGCCTAGCCGTACACATAGACATTCAGTGAAGATAGTAATAATTATTATATCATATTTCTATAATGGAAAATTTCACTGAAATTTAGTCTTTGTATTGACCTGTAGGGATAAAAATTGAGCTGCCTTGTTGCGAGAGGTTTTTTCCGTGTCCTTGCTGGCTCACCTCACATGGTGTCCCGGGTTCAGCGCCCAGATATCAAGGTGTGTTCTCACAGAAATATAGCCCCGACTCCAAAAGGTTAAAAACAGGAACGTACGAACAAATTTTATTGGGGGGTAAACAACTTATATAGGGTTTCAGGGTGAACACATGAACGAAAAAAATTTCTGACAGGCCAAAAGTTGCCATTCATGCGATGGCAGGCTGTTCTGATTTGCTGAAAGACAGAGTCCACGCAGTGAGCATCAGTCCCTGGCGCCAATGAGACTGAGGTGCTTGCCGGCTCTGGGGTTGTTTACTGCCTTTTGACCGCCCTCAAGGACACAGTGACCTTGTCAGCCTGTCAGCTCTTTGGCCAGTGTGTTGTGCAAAAGGAGGCTCAGCCCAAAACTCTCTCCACATTGACCAAATTTATTTTCTTTTAGTTATCCATGTAAGTGTTATTTGCCTGCATGTACATAAGATAGAATTTTTTCATGTGCCACAGAATCAAAAATTTTAAAGGCCTTTCCATTTAATTTTGACATTTGTTGTTATACTTTTAATCCTAAACATGCTAGAAGTAGTCTTTGCAAAACTAATATGGAAGAATGATAAGCTGGACTGAACTTTAGCTGACTGCATCTGGACACAAATTTGTGTCTAAAGAAGGATCTAATAAGTTGTATTTGTCATAATCTCCTGACTAGGAACAAGTTTCCATAGTCATTATTCTTCCTTCATAAAAATTTCCTGTGCAAAAACACTCTGCTCCTCCATGTTTATGCCAGATTTTGATTAGGACTCTTGAGTACTGCAGCAATATAAATAATTAATAATTATAATTATGCTAATGGTACAGCTTTGGATACACAGGGAAGGGAACATTGATATTTAATTTACTGTTGATCTGATTAGCAATCATGCCTTCTAGAAAAAATGGTAAAATGATAAGAAAAATCAATGTCATTCTTTTGGCAAATCACTTTGTGATTTTTTCATTATTTCTGCCCTCATTTGGGTAAAAACTTCCTAAAATACTTATTTGTTATAGGGCTATATTTTTTCTGATATGGCAGCTTTAGGAAGGATGAGCAATGCGTTTATGATGTCATTAAAGCCTGGCACCACAACTGGCAAAAAATGTCTATTTTTATTTGCTCTTTGACTTGCTCTTCAGTGTGTCATTTAGTACTTAGAACCAAAATATTTGTTCATCTAATTTGGTTTGGCAGTTGCAAACAGTACAGATTATGTAAGGAAATAGAATGTTAGAATGTTGCCAGTTTCATAAGAAGTTTCAAAACCTTAATAAAATAATAATATCAGAAACACAAACCACTACCGCGGAATTGAAACTTTAGGGTATGGCAATTGACAAGCTACACGTTGTAATAAATAAGAGAATCAATGCTGATTTTTCCCTTTCGAGAATTTCCACAGAGAAAAAAATATCTGCAGTTATTGACATAGATTAAATATTTAAGGTAGTGTAATGAAATCTGTCTCTTTTCAAATTTTCCTAAAACCACTGGGTACACTAAACTATTAAAAATTGCCACATTGGGTTTTAGTTGGTTTTAGAGAAGATATCTGTTCTAAGAGAGAAGTTACTGCTTTGTTAACATTTTGGAGCTATTTTTTTGTCCAACCTGCTCATTAATTTCTAAGCTTTCATGCACCTTGTTCTTAAATATGTAAATATTTATTAGAATTTTCAATGGAAAATGGGAATGTAATTGTTGCAGAATACCCAGATGACAAGCTCATTTCGGCTCATTATTACTGGAAGTAAATATTCCTGGAATTTTAGAGGTTGCGAATGAGTTTGTCACTGCAACCATCTTCTCTTTGTTGCAGAATGATAAGGGATGATCAAACAGCCTATTTTTAGCAACCTCAATAAATGCAAACAATAAACTATATCATACTCTTGTTACTAATCTTCTTATCATGTAGGTTGTTTCATGGAGTATCTTTTCTATAAAACTACAATTTCATAGTGTCTATCAAAGTTTTGTTTACCATTTAATCGAATAAATAGGAGTCCTAGACCTATTGTCCAAAAAATTTCTCCTCCTTTCTGATTTCTTTTAGAATACATTAATTCACAGGACAGTTAAATTCTCTAATGTAGGAGGATACTTATACACCCTTGTCTTGGTTTAATGACGATGTATTCAGGAGGTAAGACCTCTAATGACCTTTTCTTTTATTTCCCTTCCCTCAATAGAGACAAGGTAAAAATTTCAAGGAGTCTGAATGAAGAAGGAAAAATAACAATTTTACTAAAACTGGATAAAAACAAACACCCCACCCCAATAAAAAAACCAACAATAGCAGAAAATATTACCTAGCTACCCCCCTACCCCCTAGGTTAAAACAAAACCTGGAAGGATATTTTGTCTGAAGGAAAGCTCTGTGTCCGGGATGGTGTTGTGGGTTCCAATGCAGCAAACCATGAGGAGTGACAATGATGGAGCCGGGATGACCCGACACAGTGCTGGGGCCTGGCAGGCTCAGGCCATGTGGCAGTGGCACTTTGTGCACCTCCTGAGAGGGAAATCCCTGAGCTGTCGTCAGTGGCTGGTCATACCAGGATGTCTCAGCAGGCAGGGCAGTCCCTGGGAAGAAGCACCAAGGGTCTGCAGTGCTCCAAGCCAGCAAAAACCAGATACTAAGAGAAAGAGTTCTTGCACACACCTGCCTTTGTCTTCTGTCTCCCAGGTTCCTGGGATGCTTCACTTCTGCACCCCACCTTTCTGACAGGTCCTGAGCTGCTGGGGTCAGTCTTCCCTGATCCACCGTGGATGGGAGGCAGTCTCCCATGCTCCAAATTGCATAGTGGTATGAAAAAAAAAAAAAAATCACTAAAAAACTTTCCTATTTGACTAAAACTACAACAACTCTGCTTCATATCCAGTCAAAAGCCATGCTCTCCTGAATGGTGTTCCTCCTTCCTTCATACTGCAACCTGTGAACTCACGGGCAATATACCAGAATAAATGGGAATGGTCAGTGTGCTTTCTCTCAGTCTCTCCCTACAAAGACCATTAAGTTTCTAAATTATGTGTTTCAACTTGTTACCCATGAAGTATTAAATTATTATCCATTACTAACATCTTTACAGTCCTGATATTCAACATTTATGGACATCAAAGTCTGCCAGAAATGTTGAGACAATCTATGTTTTACAACTTAACCCCCAAGAAAAAAGCAGTAGAAAATTTTGGGGAAAAGTTACATTTGCTTTCACATAGAAAGAAGGTGGTATAATTCCTTACAGAGGATAAAAATTAAATACTTGCTAGATTGCAGAAGTGATTGTAAGAGTATTATGAATATGAAGGTTCTAAGAACAAGGTATAATTAAAACTCTGCCAGCTTTAAAAAAAAATAAAATAATGCAGATTGATATCCATCTATAAAACCTAGCCATGGAGTGATAAACATAAAGATACAATCTCCCCACAGGCCAACCTCACAATCTGACATTCAGGAACAGTACTGGAATAGTGGCACAAAGTTTTACACATCTTCAGTGAAGGGACAAAACCATACAAACTACAATCTCAGAAGTGCCCAGGATTATTTAAATTTAGTCATCTAAAATCAGGTGAATAATTTGTTTTTCATCCCAGGCCCTGAGCATTAAGAACATTTTATCTCATCTATTTTAGGACCTCTTTTTTAAAAGGGCCCTTGTTCAGGTGAAAATTATTTCTCCATTGGCTGTAAAGGAAGTCTCAAGTGAGAGGTCCTGTCTAAGGCCAAATGTATTTTTGGATGGTTGAATCAGAGTGAGTAGATCTATCTATGTAAGATTAATTTCAATTCACTGATGTTAAAGCAATATGTTAAATGATTTTTCACCAGGGCTCTTTAGGTGCAGTGTTGAGAGGTAGTTTCAGGACTCAGCAGTTTCCATTCAGATATCCAGGTAGTAGGTTCACCTTTGTAGGTATTCAAATTATGTAGTAGAGAAATGCCTGAATTGGTGCAGAAGCTGAGTATCTTGGCTGGAGCAGTAAATTGTCATAACACCCAACCCTCAGAAAATGTGTGCATGTGTATTTCTCTGTGTGTCTGTATACATAAGTTTGAGGATAGCCACCCTTTTCTGCCACTTAGGCAAAGTGTAGACTAAGGAAAAGGCATAAAAGTGCTGAAGACTCCTGGTCTCCTCAAAGCATTTCTCCAGATGGAAAAGTCTGATCAGTACCATGGAAGAGAGTGCACCCTGCATGTGGAGTTCAAGGCTGATGGCCTGGGGAATTACGAGATTATAGTTGGCATTACAGTACCATCTGGGATTACTAGGCTTGGAGCTGGAGCCTTCTGTGGCAAATAATATGCAAACAGCCAGAAGGTATCTGCCCTGCATTTTGTATAGTTTAAATTAAAAAACAAAGGACAGCAGATGGATAAGATGGATATAGATGTGGGGGGGGAGGATAAAAAGGATGAGGGAAGTGAGATAAATACCACGTTGGTAGCCAAAACATCCAGTTTTACATTACAGCAAAAGAGAGGCTTCCCAAGAAAAATGACATCATGACTTGCTGGATGCTCATAGGTACATATGAGAGATCCTAAAATTAATTGTGAAGGTATTTTGAAATCCAAGTAACTAAGTGATACACGTTGATGAGGTCAGAATGTGGGTTTAAAGCAAGGAAGAATGAGACCTATTGAGATAATATGTAACATGAGCATAAACTGTGCTGAGCTCTGGCAATAACAGATGAGATTCATTCAACTGGACAGACACTATGTTAGCCCACATTCAATCAAATGTTGGCTTTTGCCATATAATTATAATTATTTCTTGTCTTTCAATTACTAAAAAAGTAAATCTTCTATAAACCCAGCACCTTTAAAGCATTTCAACTTGTTGGTGACTTGTACAATCACTAGTTAGTTACCATGCTCTGAAATTTGTTTTGGAGAAATGATTACTTAATTGAAGGAGGATTAACTGGGCCCACTCCAACAGCTTCATTATAAACTAAGAGCAAAAACACTGAAGTTGCTTCAAAACTTACTGAATATCTGTTCTGGCCTTCGGAGTTTCTCTATAGAAAGCCTGACAGCCTTTTAATGATCTTTAATTTGAAGCTGTTCCATCACTGCTAGATTTTGTGCCATTTAATCGGTTATATCTTCAAGAACATCCTACAACACAAATGACACAAGATAATTCAAAGCCGTTAGATAAGGGGATCCAAGGCATTAAAAACTTGTGGCTGAATTTTTAAAACATGCCTCTACTATGTGCTTGGGCAATTTTGACACAGAACTATGCACATCCAAAAAAACGGAATACGATACAGACCCATTAGAAAACTATAACATGAAGCATTGCTCCTGTGAGGTGAGCTTCAGATTTTAACTCTGTAAGTAAAGCAGAAGATTAGCATAGAGTGTCTAATATCAAATAGAATGTAAGGAATTACTTGCTCCATTACCAATCGTTTTAGCACAACAGAGACAGACCTTTAATCTCTAATAAAATCATAAATAAAAATTATTCCATTGCCTTTCTTCCTTTTATTTGTTTCTGAATTCTTTAGCCTTTATTCATGGGATAGAGTGAAAAAAGTCAGAGTATAAGATTATAGGTCTGTAAAATGTTAAAACAGAGGATTTTGTTGTTATTGTTAAAAATCTTCACTGATTGTTCAAATCATGAACAAACATAAATAAAGCAGCAGTGACTGAAATAGCCTTGTTCATTTTGCAAATTTCCATTCTCTTAGTCTGAACTTCTATAGCTATTTTAAGAGTACTGTGTGCTGCTGAAATCTGTAAAGTATGATGAAATGTGATTTAATTGACAAGACTTTGATTAATAAAACTGAAATGTCAAGTTATTTAGAGTAATAAATGACTTACCCTTCACTGGCATTATCAACAGTAGTTCAAACAGTGAAAGCTTTGGAATTTGTTTTAGGTAGCATTTGTCCTCATTTTAAAATGAAAAAGCAAATTAAATTAATATTGTATAGTGTACTTGTCTTTCACAGTTGAGAAGGGAAGGAAGATTAAATAAGGAATTTAAGAAAGGTAATGAAGACATGCTTGGCTCATGCGTGAACAGAATATATACCTTTACTCAGGTTTGCTGTATCAGAGGTTCTGTGAAGAAGCAGGCGACATCTGTGGTCTTGCCATTGATCAGAGAGCAGAATAAAATGTATCTTTGAAGACCTGGTATGTTCACAATGGCAAAGTTGCAAGCAATTGAATTGGTCATCTTAAGGAATTTCTACCTGCCAACACAGATGCAGCACTGGGCATATCCAGCTCACCCAAAGAGTGTCGCTGTGGCAGAAGGAGGGAATTGCTGCATACAAAGGTCATATTCAAGACTGGTTATATTTCAAGATGAGGACACTGTATTTAGTAGCATGATCTTATTCTCCCTTCATAGCAGTTTGTAGAGACTGTGGAGTCCAAAAAAGACACACAAGGAGCCCTACTTGGTGCCCTGCCATCATTTGATTGTCATGGTGCTGTGAAGCTTGGCTATACCCAGTGAGGTGACAGTGGCTGTAGCTATGGAGGAGACAAGAAGTGGGCACGTACAATGGCATGGAAAATAAACTATTCTTCAAAATGTACTTGTTCCTTTGTCTTCTATTTATAGGTTTGATGTTAAATCTCTAGAAATAAAAGGAAGTTATGAAATACAGGCTAAATAGCAGAAGAATATACTAGACTAAAATCTCATTACTTCATTAAAATATTGAACTATGCAAACAACAAATGTTGGCATAAATAATTTGATAATCTAGTCATATAGATCAATGTCTTACTTGTCATTTAGTATTACTTATTGATTTGATACTATTGTCTTCAAAGCAGTTCTTAACATTCATCTGCTTATAAATATACACATTGTGGCAAAACTACACACTTCTGCATATACTTTGTAATATTATCATGGAAAATTGCTGAATAGAAGATTGCTAAATCAGTAGAAACAAATGGTTTCTATGGCAGCATTTTTCCCTGCTGGTAGATACTTGGACAAAATATGGCTGTGAAATAATAACAGGTATATGAATTATGAGACCTGTTCCATTTTCTCTATTGGATAGAGCAGAGGCACCTGAATGGGGAAGTATTGAACCAGTGAAAACAAAAAGAGGCAAAGAGCCAACATGGCCATATCATCACTTTGTCTGCAGATTCAGCCATTTCTGAATGCAGCTATATGCCCTGTATCTATTAACTGACTGGAAAGTAGACTTTTAACTGCTGCTGGTTTGACTTTGTACTTAGCAGTAGCATCACACAGCATTGTCCAATGTTTTAGCATGTAGGAGCTTCCACTGTGCCATTTTGATTGTGTCCATATGTTTAACATGCACTAGGAGTGCCAACAAAGAAAAAGAGATTTTTATTAATGAGCATTTTCCCTAATAAGATCTGAGGTTCCTTAAAACACAAAAATCTTTTGACAAATTATAAACATATGTATGTGTAACAATAGCAAAGCATTACAGTCGGCTTGGTATTTTCTTTGATGCTCGAGAAGAACACTAAAATGGAGATCACTTTCTGAAGCCCCAAAAATGTAGGGAACACAAACTCATTAGAATCACGATAGGACCACTCAATGTGTGTGTGCCCACTCTTAGTTCTTTCTCAGGATGTATTCAGATGGTTCCTCTGGTACACCAGCAACAGCTGCATGGAGGACTGGTGTTTAGGTCACATTTTGGCTTTGGAAATTATTTTGTTCTTAAAAGCACTCCTGCTTGGTCATTTGTCAAAGTTTACGTGTGTGCCTTGTGAGTTGGATGATCATTGTGGAACAGACAGGAAAAAATGTGCCTTGGCACTGTGGTTTTTTGAATGCAAATATTGCTGCACAGAAAAAAAAGTTGCAGTTACAAAATGCTGTAAGCTTTGCTAACTTTATTGCCTCAATCCCTGTCTAATCTGAATGAGAAGAAAAATACTCCAGTATCTCTATATGTGCTCTGATTCAAGCATTTCCAGTATTTTTTTAAGGTACTGGAGAAACAAACATAGCAATCACTATGTGTTATCATGTACTTTGTACTAAAGCCAGCAGAAATCGGTTGGTGTGCAGCATGGGCAGTCTTACTCTGAAAAATATAGCAACACAGAAATATTCAGTTTATTGATCCTGTCTCTCTGTTAGTTCCTATGTCATCTGTCTTCTTTCTCAGCATCATAAGCAGTGAAGCAAATAAAGACAGTGCTGGAAACATTCTAGCTGTTTTATCATTGAATTACACTATGTTTCCCAGCTGTATGTTTTTCCTCAGAGTGTAGCATTTACCCTTTTTTTATTCCCAATATAGCTTTTCACATTGAAATTTTGGCTTTGCCTCTTGGTATTAGTTTGGGGTGTTTTACATAAGTTTGCTAATATTCTGCAAATGTGTATATGTAGTATTTCTATAGTTATGAGAAATGAGTCTTAGGCCCAGAAAATTTGGACAGCTAATGAATTATTATAGCAGTTACTAGAACTGTATTTGCTATAGACCACAGAAAGCCTCAGACAAGGTTTGTCTGTTTAAAGCCTTGTGGAGGACCAACTTTGAAAATGCTGAAACCACATCTTGCAGCCCCAAATGCTTGATATACACCCCTGTTGAAGCACAGGATGAAGAAATGTTCTCAGAGTGTTTTTGACTACATGGAACAGAATATTTGTTTTTTGGTCTAAGAAGAACAGGTTGCTTTTATTCAGAATGCAGCCACATGAAGTTAGAGAGCACTGGAGATAGTATATCTCATATTGATCTCTACAATATTAAATATATGTATCTATTTTCTTAACATTTAACATTTTCAAAAGTAGACTCCTCCTTTTGTGTTGTACATCAATCTGCATGAATAAAAGATGAACCCTTTCAGAATTTACAAAATATTAAAAACTAAGTAGGAGCAGAATTTAAAAATAAAAAAAAAAAAATCAAACCAAGATTTTCTTTTCTTATTATTAAAAAAGAAAATTTGACAATGTCATTTTGAGCAGTCAAGGTGGCTGAGAATTCAGTGGTCCATGTAGACTTAAGGGGTAATGCATATGAAATTGATTTTATCTAGACTATTGTACATAGTAACTCAAAATTGTCTGCCCAAAGTGTAATCACTCTTTTCATTTCTGCACTGCTTGCAAGTATTCAAAGGGAAAAACTGCAGGTATGCGGTGTGATTATATAACACACACTGAACTGTGGCATCACTCAAATAGTCCAACAGACCTTCATGAATATCAGCAAAAACTATAATTTGTTAAAGGTCCATTATCTTCTTTTAACCGAAATACCCTGTAGCTAGAGCATAGCTACACAAACAAATTTATCCTGGTAGAAAGAGTCTCTTTCTGATATAATTTACCTTACTGTGATAGTGGTAACACATTAAAAACCCCTACTCCCCCTGTATTAACAGAAGGAGTTCTAGACTTTTTTACTTTCTGGTGAAAAGTAACTTGCAGAAGCAACTTTTCACATTATTTGAACACTGATGGGGTCACACTGGTCACTCTCCCTTTAATCTAATATAAAAGAGAATTACATGTGGTGGACCAGCTGCAGAATAAGTGTTGTCCCTCACCCTTTGTTTGGTTGACAATTCCATTGTCCCCAAGGAGAAGGGCTGTCAAGGGACATTCTGCCTGTGAAGAGATGTTTGGTTTCTGGTGATGCTGGAAAATTCAAAGTAATAAATAACCTGAAAATTAGGATTAAAATAAAAGGTTGGGGTTTTTTCTCTGTTCACTGGATAGTTAGTGAAGTTAACAGGACAGTGCAAGAAAAAGTTTTTACTAACATGCTTTACTAGGCAGACAGGCACCCCCAATCTAACTCAGAAGAGGCTTTGAAGTTATTAAAGTTTGAGAGTCAAAAATTAAAAATACCTCCAAATTAATTTCCTAATCTCAGAGGGTTGATCTCTTTCCCTTGTCAAGTACAAGTATCAGCAGAGAAGATTTGGAAAAGTTCCACTTTTTCCCTTGACTGCAAGCACTGGATCCGTATTCCCAAATTGGATTCATCTTCAGACTGAAATATCTAGAAACATCTGGTGCCTAGAAATGGGCTGTTGACAGGATTCAGTTGCCTGAGCTTCCTTATTAGTGACATTTCTAGTGCCCAAAGATATTCCATCTGCTCTCTGGGTAGCTCTTCTAGAAAGAAGTGACTCTCAGGTGGAGTCCAGTGAATCAAACAACCCTGTGAAGGTGCACTGATGACCATGGGAATCTCAAAAGGCACTCAAAATCTCACATTAAGCCTCTAACCAACACACGCCATTTACTCTAGAGAAAAGCTCATGTTGCTCTGAAGTAGTTCCTGAGTGCAGGACTTCTCTTGCAGTCCATGTTCAGCTGACAAGATGTTGGATGCAGTCATGCTTGACAACATCTAAGGTAAGAGCTACTGCATAGGTGGGAGATAGAACCTAAAGCAGACTGATGCTCTTACAGAGCAGGACTAAGCACATATTAGGTAGCACTGAATGTATATGGGCAGCAGAACCAAACCCCAGCACTCAACTCACTGTAATAGAAAAGTCTGGACAGTGCACATTTACATACCCATCCTTAGGTGTCATAGTCATGAAATTAATAACTTCCTAGAGGCCTGAACTAATCACTACACAGACTTGAGCTCAGTATGACTATATTGTTAAAGTCATTCTTTCAGTGCTTTCTGCATCACTGCTCTCAGGAAAACTTTTCTTGGAGCTGGTAATGAGAACACCTTCTGGGGTAATAGAAAATGGAGTGTGGAAATGTTCTGTGGGTGCCAGCGGTCAGCTTCTGCTTTCTGGCTTTTTCTTGCCCTGGTATTGGGTCTGTAGCAAGCTAATGGAACTGTGCAAATAGCAGGTGACTCTACAGACTGATAATGTATGCTTCCTGGTGGCCTCAGATAAATCTGAGGATATGATTCAGAGCTGATGATGGCATTTTATTGGTGCATCTTTTTATAAATAGAGAGATGTTGTTAAAAGTATATCAATTCTGTGCCATATCATCCACCCATGATATGTATGGTACATTGTTATTGACATCAGAATTTACGCTCTTCAAAACTACATCTAGTAAAAGTTCATTCATGTAACTGGGGTGAAATTAGTGCTATACTAGCAATCAAATGACTACTACAGCACTGCCTCAAGCAAGAAAGAATTACAGGGATGGATAAGAAACTTTACAAAAACCCCCAACCATTCTCATTTACTATACATAAATGCTGTGTATAGCATATATAAGAAGGACATGGTCTGTTGGAGTGAGTCCAGAGGAAGGCTACAAACATGGTCAGAGGGAAGGTAACTTCTGTGAAGACAAACAGAGAGTTGGGGTTGTTCAGCCTGGAAAAGAGAAGGCTCCAGGGACACCTTATAACACCTTCCAGTACAGGACAGCTGTAAAGGGACTTTTTTCAGAGCATATTGTGGTAGGACAGGTGGGAATGGCTTTAAAATGAAAGAGGATATGTTAAGGTTATATATTAGGAAAAAATTCTTGACTGGGAAGGGGGTGAGGCATTGGAACAGGTTGTCCAGAGAAGTTGTGGATGGCCTATTCCTGGAATTGTCCAGGTTGGATGGGGCTTTGAGCAACTGCGTCTAGTGGAATGTGTCCCTGCCCATGGCAGGGAGTTGGAATTGTGTGATCCCTAAGGTCACTTCCAACCCAAACCATCCTATGGTACTATGAATCTATGATACAGCATATTTAACATATAGTATCTTTGTATACTGTAAAGAAAACTAAGGACAGAAAGCATAACTTGGTTAATGATGATTCTATCTCTAAATGATTCTTTGTCTTGAATCACTTCAAAATCCACCTGGCAGTATAAATTTCCTGACTGCCTCCATGCCAGATTGCCAGTTTTTGGACTACAGGCAAGCATCTGCCCCTATGAAACCAAAATGTGCTCCCCCAATATACATCCTGTACTGGGTACATAAAACCCCAGAGGAAAATCTCTTGAGTCATTCTAAAAATAACATCTCTCTACTTATTATTCTCTGCCAAAACATAATACTAATATTTTTCCTATGTAAAGGCTCCAGTAGCATTGCTATTGAGAACAGCTGCTCTGAATCTGAAAATTCACCCAATAAATCCAAAATAAACCACAGAAGAGCAAAGAAGAAGTATTATTCTGATACACTTCAGGCACATGAGCAGCAACTTTCATGCAGTTACAGAGAGATGGACAAGATGACCTAGACTATATGTCTTTTCTTCTCTATCAAAATTGTTATGGTTCTATAATTAGATCAAACAAGATCATTCTTTCTTCAGCCTGCAAGTGGTGCCAAATGTTATCAGTATGGAAAGGCAGGACATTTAAACCACTCAAGCAGGTGAAGTCAGTCACTGATATTACTTGCCTGAGTGCTGATAACAGCTGTTCAGCTAACCCAGTTCATAGACAGCTTTGCTATATTGTAGCATTATTGGCACCCCTGGAAGACAACCACACACTATTGAAATGATGCTTGATAATGTTGCTGTACCAGTTCTGCTTCAATTGACCTGACTACAGTGTTATCAAAATGTTCGGTTTATAGAACCTAAGCTATATTTGTTGTCCCCCTTGATGGAAAAGAAGAATCAGTCTCTAAACATAGTGACCTTAATGCATAAGTGTGCTGGTTTCAAGGTAAACCAGCAGGAGAAATGAACTCAACACGAGAGAGATTATAAGTCAGAGCTACAATTT
>JAWWEV010000083.1:21306189-21405783 GCA_035583235.1 Hafferia zeledoni
TCCAGGTCCCTCTGCAGAGCCCTCCTGCCTTCCAGCAGGTCGACACTCCCTCCCAACTTGGTGTCATCTGCAAATTTGCTAATGGTGAACACAGTCCCCTCAGCTAAATCATCAATAAAGATGTTAAACAGAACTGGGCCCAACACTGATCCCTGGGGAACACCACTGGTGACCGGCCGCCAGCTGGATACAGCTCCATTCACCAGCACTCTCTGGGCCCATCCATCCCTCCAGCTCTTAACCCAGCAGAGAGTGCCCCTGTCTAAGCCATGGGCTACCAGCTTTTCTAGCAGTATGTTATGGGAGACAGTATCAAAGGCTTTGCTGAGGTCCAGATAGACCACATCCACAGCCTTTCCCTCAGATGGTTCACCTAGTGGGTCACCTGATCATAAAAGGAAATCAGATTGGTCAGACAGGACCTGCCTCTCCTAAACCCATGGTGGCTGGGTCTGATCCCTTGTCCATCCTGAAGGTGCTGTGTGATTGCACTCAGGATGGTCTGCTCCATAACCTTGCCAGGCAATGAGGTCAGGCTGACAGGCCTGTAGTTTCCTGAGTCCTCCTTGTGGCTCTTTTTGTGGATTGGCATGACACTGGCCAACTTCCAGTCATCTGGAACCTTTCCAGAGAGCCAGGACTGTTGGTAGATGATGGAGAGTGGCTTGGTAAGCTCTTCCACCAGCTCCCTCATCCCTCTGGGGTAGATCCCATCTGGCCCCATAGACTTGTGTGGATCCAAGTGGCTCAGCAAGTCACTATTTCATGCTGGAGCAGAGTGGGGCTATTCAGCTCCCTATCTCTGTCTACGAGCTCCGGAGGCCAGTTGTCCTGAGGGTCACCTATTTCACTGGTGAAAACTCAGGTAAAGAAGGTGTTAAGTACCTCAGCCTTATCCTCCTCTCTGTTAACTATGTTGCCCCACCAAGTCCAACAAAGAATGGAGGTTTTCTTTGCCCCTCCTTTTGTTATTAATGTATTTATAGAAACACTTTTTGTTATCCCTAACAGAAGTAGCCAAATTGACTTCAAATTGTGCCTTTGTCTTTCTGATTTTCTTTCTACATGACCTAACTATATTCCTAAACTCTTCATAAGTAGCCAGCGCTTTTTTCCACAGTCAGTAAGCTCTCTTTTTTTTCTTAATTTCCTTCAGAATCTCCCTGTTCAGCCAAGCGGGTCATCTTCCCTGCTGGCTTGCCTTACAGCACACTGGTACAACCTGTTCCTGTGCACTCAAGACTTCCTTCTTGAAGCATGTCCATCCCTCCTGGACCCCTTTGTTCTCAAGGGCAGTTTCCCATGGTACACTCTGAACTTGTCTTCTGAGTAGGCTGAAATCAGCCCTTTGGAAGTTCAGGGTAGAAGTTTTATTGATGGCCCTCCTTGCATCCCTGAGTATTAAAAACTCTATTATTTCATGGTCACTGTGCCCCACACAGCCTTTGACCAACACGTCTCCTACTAGCCCCTCTCTGTGAACAGCGGGTCTAGTGGGGCCCCACCCCAGTAGGCTCATTTACCAGCTGAAGCAGGAAATTATTCTCTATACACTCTAGGAAGCTCCTAGACTGCCTCTTCTATGCTGTGTTGAGTTTCCAACAAATATCCAGCAGCTTAAAGTCATCCACAAGAACAAGGGCTGGTGATTTTGAGACATCCACCAGCTGCTTGTAGAATAATTCATCACCCTCATCATCCTGGTTGGGTGGTCTGTTACAGACTCCCACCAGGATTTCAGCTTTATTGGCCTTCCCCTTGATTCTGGTCCACACCTTATCGTTACTGATTTCAAGTTCTACATAGTCAAGAGACTCTCTGACATGCAGAGCCACCCTTCCATCTCTCCTGCTTTGCCTGTCCCTTCTGAAGAGTTTGTAGCCATCCATGGAAGCACTCCAGTCATGTGAGTCATCCCCCCAGGTTTCCGTGATGGCAACTATATCACAGCTTTTCTGCTGCATGATGGCTTCCTGCTTCTCTTGCTAGTTACACATACTGTGTGCATTAGTGTACATGCACTTCAGCTGGGCTGCTGATTTTACTCCTAACTTTGGCTTTCCACTCTTGGGCTCATCCCTGGAGAGCCTGGTTTCAACCCTTTCCCCCTTCAAACCTAGTTTAAAGCCCATCTGCTCAGCTCTGCCAACTTCAGGGTAGAGTTCCTTTGCCCTTGTTAGACAGATGTAGCCCATCTGACTCTAGCAGGCATGGTAGAACTTGCCCAATGGTCAAAACTTGCTCATAGAACTTGCCCCATGGTCAAACCCCCTAAAATTCTGCTGGTGGCACCAATCCTTTAGCCACTTATTGATAAGATGACTTTTCCTACTAATCTCATTCATCCCTGCTATTGTAGGAGCTGAGGCGAACACCACCTGGACTCCTGTCACACCACCTGTGCTCCTGTCATTGTCCTCTGCATGTTTCATCTTGAGTAGCACCACAAATTGTTATATTTATTATTAGCTTGAGTTACAATCTGAAACAGAGAAACAAGAGCAAAATATGGGTATTAAAAGATTAGCTTGTCATAAACTCTCATTATTGTAAGTAGCCTTCTCTTTTATGGTATCTTCAGTCAAAATGGAAAGCACTGGAAAAAGATGTTTTTCAGCACTAACCATATAAGCAAAAATCTTGAAAACAAGAATTTTGTGCATTCCAACTATTCTGAAATACTCATTCACATTAAATTTGCACTCTGCTGTAAGTTCCAAGATATTAATAGTATGCAGAAAATGGTGGAATCGTATGTTTACTTGAAGTGATTTGTGAACATACAAGTTATTACCAAAGCCAAATTGGTAGCAAAGACCGCAGTAACACTATTTCTCCTTATAGCACAGTATAATGTTGAAGCATGATTTAGATTTAGTGATGTTATATTCTTATAATGTATATATATTAATATCATATATTAATTTAAAATATTAAGATCATAGTAAAAAAATTCTAGTAATTTTACATTTATTGACACTTTATATTGTTATTAATATTAATTTGATATTATATGTAGCACATTTGCATCATATTATTTTACTACATTGTAGTAGTATAATAACATTACATATGTAATATATATGTTCGATGGAACTACAGAATAGTTTAATAGTTACATCATACATACTATCTACATAAACTAAGCAGACAGAAAGATTGAATTATGTATATCAGTATGCTGAGGTTTCTTTTCACCTTGGTAATTAGTATGAAGTTTTTCGTTCTGTCATCTTCCATGGATGTATTTTCTCCTTGCTCATTTTCTCTGATGCCCTGTAATTTATTCTTTTATTTTCCAATCATTTTCTTTGTCATATTTTCCCATGCTTTCTAGATAATTTCAATCACTGAATTTATTGAAGATGTAATCATGCATTTCATTGGGCTAAGACTGGAACATGAGGTGCTATTTTTGGCACAACTGCAAACCTACAGGCAAATCTTACTGTTGTCATTCACTGCTTGCTTTCAGTTTCTCCACAGTACTAGAAACATAATAGTGTACTGAGCTCTTCTGTCCTCCTAGTGATTAGAAAAAGCACATGAATAAATGCAGTACCATGTTCCCAAATTGAACAGAGAATTCACCTTGTGTGGGCAAGACATGAAAGGGAGGCGAGGAAGTTTGCAAGGAATTGCTTAGCTATTTAATTTTAGGTAGGCATCCAAATCCCTGAAGGAATGACACAAAAAGGCCCATTTCTTCTCTCATTGTTTCCAAATGATGTCTTATTCAACATGCTGTGATGGCTGACGCATCTCTACAGGTTTCAGGATGCAGCAAGGTGCATACAAGCCCAGTGCTGTAAAATTGAGTACCATGAGGCCAAAGTCCTAGCACTGTGCTCAGGGTAGAAGTCAGTCAGGCTTCAGAATGATACCTTGAATAGTAAACATAGTTTTATGCAACCATATGACTAATTGTCTTAGAGATGAAGACAGAGATAACCATATAAATCACATATATAGTTGCTTTATTATTTCCCTCTATAAAATACATACAGTAATTCCAGCAAAATGTTGCAATTATTCTTCTAGAACAGAATAAGGTATTTTGAATATATAAAAATATCTTCTACTGAATTCATAACTGTAATTTACTATATAGAGACCACTGAATATGGTTAAGTGTTCAGCATTTAAGGGCTGTGTTCCTCACAAATGGGGAAAAAGAAAATTTTCAGGCTAGCAGTAACTGCTAATATGAAGTTTGAATCTCACTTGGTCACTCTTGTCATGGTGCAAATGAAGGCCTGATTGTTTTTAAATCACTATAGGCTGCTTCTCAAGTGATCTAGTCACAGCCCTAATGAATTGAGTCAGAACTTCTGCTTTAGAGATTTTCTGTGGCATAGTACTTGTATTAAAAAAAGTGGAGACAATCTCTAAATAAAGGCAATGAGACCTAACAGAAATATATCCTGGATGTTTCTATGGTGCACTTGTGCTATTTCCCACATGTGTGGGAGATATTTGTGAATACTTGCCCTAATGAGAGCCCATGTCCCATCAGACAGCTGTTGATATTATTATGAGTCAGATCAGAACAACCCAGCTTCAAATACATCAAATCTCGTAATGGCAATTTTCTGTTGGGTTTTCCAGACAGTATATTGATCGTGTAACAAAAAGCTGCTCAGGGATGGAAGTTAAGTGCAGTAGACCCAAATCACCAGTAATGGAAATATACTAGAATAGGCTGCTTTAAACCAAAATGCAAGCAGTGAATTGTCAATGGTAGTACACAACATAAAAGGGGTTAGAAACTGAGGCAGTGGAAAGTTTGTAGTAGAATTAACAGAAAAACACCATATAAAATAACTCCCCTAAGCTTATTAATATACTTGTTATGCAAAGTTGTTGGGTTTTTCCCTGCCCATCTAAATTAATTCTTTGTTAAACCTTTCATTCAAATTCTAATTACCAACTCAGTCTGAGTTATCCAAGAGTTTAGTAATTACATTCAGACTGACTACGGAATATGCATGACATCACGCAAAACACTGAGTGTGGCTCCCAGGCCCTCTTGTGCTGTAACCATCCAGTGAGTTCTCACTGTACTAGAAGACTATGTTGCTGCAAGAATCATAGAGTCATATAGTATCTGGAGTTTGAAGGGACCCAGAGGGATCATCAGGTCTTGCTCCCTCTCCTTTCAGGACTACAGGAAAAAAAAAAAAAAAAAAGAAAAAAGAAAAGAAAAAGAAACAAAACCAAAACCAAACTATATGATGAAGAGTGCCCAGATGAAAATACTGTTCCTTTGCTTCTGCTTTAATTTATACAGTAATGTAACCAAGTATTATCCTAGTGAAGCCAGAGGCAAGCCAGTGAGATTATAAGCAGGTTTTTCGTTTGTTGCATTTTATTCAAGAATGAGACAGTTTACTATGTAGGTTTTAAATACTGGAAGAAAATGTTTCATCATTAATTCATTGAGTCACCTGTTTTAGCTAGATCATGAGTTAGAGAGCTTACACATTTGTATTCTTATTCATCAAGGAAATGCATCATGTTATCTAATAAGATTGTGCACCATTTCATGACACAAATGGTTGTGCTAACAAGTTATATAAAATCAAAATTGAGAACTACTTCAATTCACTTAGGTCACATTAAAATCATTAAACATTCAATATAGAATCATAGTTAAAAAATAAAGAAGAATCCAGAGACTCTGTAATGGATATAAATTCAGTTACTTTTTTAAGACTCACTCTTCAGAAATGTGACACAGTAAGGCAAGAAATCTAATGATAGTACTCTCGAAGCTGAGAACTCCCCCTTTGTATTTATAATAGGTGATGGTGAAGCCAGAAATACTTTTCCAAGTTGAGAAACGTCAGCCTAGCTCATTTTTCTGAAATCAAACACCTCTATTATTGCCCTGTGTTCAGTAAATTCATGGGATTAATGGACACCCCAGGAGGCTCTGGGAAACAGCATAAGAAGCAATTAGCCACTTGAGTTGTGGTCTCAGGAAGCCTCAGGTCTCCACAGCAGCACTAGAAGTGCTCGTTACGTCTGGGTAACATATTCCCAACCAAGTACTTGTGCCAGAATTAGCTGTTTATACAGTTAATTTGAGGGGAGATGAGGATGAATCATTTTTATTTGTTCAATGAAGTATCTATTTAAGATCTTTTGTGTCCTGGACACTGGCATATTTATTTTAAATTGTATGTAGTATTATACTCTGCTATTCCTAATACCAACAATCCTGTAAGGTGAATTCAAGAGCACAACAGATGCTCACTATCAATTTGGTAACATATAAGTATTTTACTCACAAAATATCACAGCAGGGAAAAAAAAATGTAGTCTTTAATTGTAAAGAGGTATTTTTCTTTTCCATGTCTTGGGTTTTTTTTCAAATCTGCTTCTGGAAGAATATGTGCTCTCTCTCTCGCTCGCTCTCTCTCTCTCTCTCTCTCTCTCTCTCTTTTATTAATTTTAACAACTTCAGGAAATTCCCCTGGATCTAAATTGTATCTCCTCTCTTTCATTTGTTTTGTTTTCCCACATACTATGCTTACTATAGCTGGATCTTACGGTCTAATTAGAATCAGTAGCAAAACTTCTTACTGACTGCAGCCCTGCTGAGCTGTGCTAGACCATGGATTGGAGATGGAGGCAGCTACATCTACGGGTTGTTGTACAGTTTCTGGGAAGGGACCTAACCAAAAGGTGTGGATTGGGTGAAGCATTTTAGGCAAACATTTTTAGATAGCCCTTCATGCCCTTTTGCAATATGTCCATAACCTGGGTGAGAGAACAGAAAGAGAAGAAGGTAAGTGGCACCAGTGTGTCACAACTGATCATGAGGATGGGGATTTCTCCACACTCTCATGAGAGCCAGAAATTTGCACTACATTCTGGTTAATCTTATTTCTTTTCTATGAATAAGTAATCAAAATCATTGCAGATTCACAGCTGATTAATTAGCATCACTACTGGTAAACACAGAAACTGGCAGGTAGGTCCAGGTTGTAAATTGAAGGAAAAGGGGGACTGGAAAAAAAATAGAAGGGATGTGAGCAAATCTGCAGGATCATCTGTAAATTGAGCAAGAGACCATGGGATGAAAACATTCTGTTATGTACCTCCGGAGGGGTTATACACTGAGCATGAAAACTGTGAAGAAAACTGCTTGGCACTTGAGTCACCTTTTACCTACAGCATTACTGCTGAGTCACCTCCTCCAGTGTGTCTCCACTCATTTCACTAATGTATTTATTCTCCTCTGCTAAAGACACATTCTCATGCGGAGTAAAAAAACTACTGTTTTATCTTGAAAAGTGTCTTCTAAAGGAATGTTGGAACATAAGATGGGATGCAAGAATGTAGGCATTGCACAGAGGTTTTTAGACTAGTTAACATTAATTCAATTTAAAGTCTGGAAGTGCTAGATAGAGACTATATTAGTGTGTTTGGTCTATAATAGTTTTCTACAATCAGCAGTCAAGGATTTGTGTTAATTCTTTAGATATGTCAGTCACTACTGCGTTTTTCTTGTTGACACATTCTTAAGACATCCATTCGTCACACCAAAGTAATTCTAGAACATACTTGTTTCTCTTTGAGTGCTGGGGCTGCTGCCAGTTATTCCTGCATGATGGCTCATGATTATGGGGTGGCAGGGAGTTTTACTTTTGAAATTGCCATAATGGTGCCATTAATCTAGAAGTTGTGTCCAGTTGTGCTTAGAAATTAAATAATTTTAATTGCCATGTGTGTTCTACGGTGGGTTTCAAGCCATAAGCATTTGGCTAAAATAGAGCTAGAAAAAGTATTCCCTTCCTTTCTCTCTCCCTCCCTCCTTGTCTTCCTCCCTCCCTCCCTTCCCTCCTTCCTGTCTTCTTGCCTTCCTGCCTTCCTTTTCTCTTTCCTTCCTTCCACTCCCTATTCCATCCTTCCTTTCACCCTCCCCTCCTTCCTATCTTCCCCCCTCTCTCTCTCCCATGTATTTTTTTTTTCCAATCAGAATGAAAATATTATGCTTTCATCTGAATTACAATATTTTGGTTTTGGCTTTGGGTCAGATCATGGAATTGTAGCATGTATAAAATTGCTGAGTTAACAAAAATGTATATATAACTTTACAACTCACACGAATGCATTTCAGGAGATGCAGGGGACAAAGGATATATGTATTTGTAAATAACCTTTGATTTTTTATTTGGAATTTTTTCTTTTTCACTTTGACAAGTTCAAGTGCTGAGAAGAGCCAATGCTTTCATAAGTCAGTGTATTGGATCTTCTGTTGAAAAAACCCAACCAACCAACCAAAAAAAAACCAAAACATTAAAAGCTAATATGCAGAAATACCTTGATTTCTAGTTAAAAACGTGTCATCAAATGCTACACAATGCAATGATGATGCAGTATTTTATGAGTGAGTTATAAGAGAAGGTGGACAGTATAGACATAATTTAAATGCTTGATTAATGTCTACTCTGCAAGACATTTTCTTAAGTAGTTTGCAATATATATAACATAAGAAAATAAATTGACGAATCTGGATTTACTATTAGTTTACTATTAGTTTGTTAATATTTTATCATAAAATTAACAATTATTCTCTGTTGCTATGAATAAAGAAACCCACTGATATTAAACATCAAATTGTATAATTTATAATATTGAATTAGACTTCACTTTAATATTATGGTATCTGCAAGGAAAGAGTCAAACAATATTGAAAGAATGAGAATGTAAATGTTCAATGGTATTAAAGGCTATTAAAAGCTATCTGATGTGATTAGCCTGTACTTTGTGAAAAGAGGCACTTAATAAAAAAAAAAGGTTCTAACAGCCATAGGTGAGCTGTGTGATAACTATTGCTATGCTCATAACAAATTATGTGTTTTCATGCACAACCACTGCATGATCAATATCATTATTGCAAAGTGCTTTTAACTAACTCAGATAGGAAAGACACTGCACATAAGTTAAATTCTATTGTGTTCTATAGAAGAAGTCTTTAGGTCAAAATGTACAAAGATCTTAAATTATGCCAAGTATATTTCATCTAAAAAGATGTGACAGATAAAGAAATACATCACAATCTATTAAATGCAGTGGTAGAACATGCATTGTACTCTAAAAATTACAATTGGAAAAGTGAGAATGGTAAGAGATAAATGGAGGTCTAACCTTCAGATTAATTGATAATACCTCACTAATCAGAAAAGAAGTAAAAGAAATGATCACTTGACAGGAGGAGAGAGAAAGTAGTATGAATCTGTGAACAAATTGAAGGAATTGAGTTTGAATAGGAGGCAGACAATAATGTCACAATCAGATTCACTGAAGGACTCATATTTGTGCAGAGAAGCAAGACTGTAAGGCAAAATTTTTTTGTTCTTGTTCTCTATAACAGGTACAGTTCTTCTGCCCAACTTAGAAAAAACATTTCAATTTTATCTACATTTTACCATAGTCATATGGACATGTAAGTTCACTGAACCCTTTAGTAGGGAGTCTAGATTTAGAGCAGTCACACCAATCACCATACCTGGAGAGTAGCTGGAAATATTTTGAGATCCCCTATAATTTTTTATCTTTTTGATCTTATCCATGAGGCTCTTAGAATTTGCTTTTAAATGCCTAGAATATAATCCTAACAATAGTAAACCCACATCCATTTCCACTGTTTCAGCTTCTACAACCAGTAGTTCTGACAGTTCTGATGCCCTCTATGTTCTAAGGTTGCCCTTGAGTCACATCTCTTTATCTTTCTAGGGCTGTTGCTCTAGTTGTAGAATTACAAGGTTTTATTTTTTAATTTAATCACAGTGAATTTTTGGAATTATTCTTTAATGACTTTATGCTTGAAATTCTTTCAAAGGAAGTGAAATGCTAATCCTAACACTAATACAGGACATAGATTAACAATGAGATTCAGAGATAAAATCAGGCAGAAGCACATTAATCATTAAACAAATTTGGTGTAACTGCAGATTTTCCTAAATCTTCAAATCAAATTTAGTTTTCTATTATTTTAGTTAACCAAATCATATCATATATTCCCCTTCATAGATATATCATGCTCCATTTTAAAACAGCACCCCCTACTTCAGTGTGCAAGTTGTTCTTAAGTCTGTTCCACAGATGATGAGAAACTTTCCAGATTCCAGTCTAAATATAGTGAAGGCTTTATATATCATTTGGTCTTTATGCCTTATTGTATTTTCTTGTTTCTTTGGAAACTGTATATTTGCTGTATTCAAATTTTTTTTTTTTTTTTTAACATCTGCATCTCACTAGTCAGTTAATACAATGAGAGGAGTTCCAGTATCACCACTATGAAGAAATTTAACTCTATCCCAACCAAAAGCAACACAAACTTCCTTTAAACTCTTTATATATATATATACCTTTGCAACAAAAAATTATCTGAACTTTCAAATTTTATTTATTATATATTTCTTTTAAAATTAAACTGAGTTTATACAATTTTCTATGCAATTTTCCGTTAGTTACCTAATTACCTTGCGGGTCAACTCTTGATCACATTTTCAGAAAAACTTTTATATATGCAGGTGCTTCAGTTCCACCAGTTTCTGAAAATGAAGAGGAAAATTTTGAATCACATTGGGATGTTTGAAAAATTACCTCCATATCCACAGCAAAGATTTTTAGTGGTTATATGCTCTATTTATAATGCTGAAAAAGTGTTTAGAAAATCTCAAAGTTCAAGTCCTTTATAAAGATACTAGAAGCATCAATGTGTCTTAGAAAATAAAAAATTTGCTGAAGGTCTAAATAGATCTACTGGTGTTCTTTGAATTCTTATGCTCTCTAAGGTTTATTCTAATTAACAATGATGATTTTGATAGCAAATGGATTAGCAATTGATTTATGACTCCTTAAAGTTACACCTCTCTGTCTCTTTTATTAGTCCCAGCAGGTTTGTACTCTGAGAAGAGGCATATAGGACCTGCTAAAAGCATTGCACTTCTCAGCATTCTAGTAGCACATGGATGTGCATATACTTGAGAATTCTGCAGTAATTGGCTGAGTGTGAAAAATATGAAGATGTATTTATTTGCAGAAGTTAGATGTTGCCCTCCATGAGTCATCTGAGAATGACAACATTTACTGCTTTGGAAGAAGAAAAAATATTTTCCAATAGATAACTGTAATTCCTCACTGTAGATCCCACAGGGGCAGAAACTATGCATAGTTTTCAAGGTGGAAAATGGCAGAATGTGTGTGAGATAAATGAAATGTTCTGTATTGCTGGCTATTGTAGCTGAATAATTGCTTGTTTTTTATTCTATCTCCACAGTTAAACCTTCCTAGCAAATTCTTTAGGTAAGAGACTAGTCCTCACCAGGAGGGAAAAAAAAAAAAAAAAAAAAAAAAGAGACATCTTAGGGTAAAGTTCATCAGTTCAACCAACCTGATGTTCCCTTATATATCCTAATCTCTGGATATTTGTGTGGTACTCAGGTTTCACACTGCACACAAATACTTTGATTATTTTCATGGCTGCCTGCTGACTGTCTTAGTTTAGAGGAAAACTAAGATGTCTATATAGACCAGGAATGGGGGCCTCCTCCCAGAAATCACCTCAACCTCTGAAATTAAGAGGCTTAAGAAAATGTATATATATGATCAAAACTAGAACAGAACAAACAGAACACCATAACCAAAATTTTCCAAAAAATTGAGTCCTCTCTGCCCCCTTCGGGGCAGTTATATTTACAGACAGCAGGGGTGCTGTTGCACCTTGGGAGGCCACGGCTTCCAAAGTCACACCTACGCTCCAGGGAAATGAAGATGGGATCGGAGGAAGGTGCTCATTATGAAAAACTCACATGGGAAAGAATGGTAATCACAAGGGGCAGGTCGAAAGCTTTCCCATGAGCAGTGTAGAGATCCTTTTTCTGTTGTTTGTCCAAAGCATGGAGGGGGAAGGTAGGGTTTAGCAGCTCCTATGCAGATGGCATCAGCCTGAAGGGACATCTGTAGCAAAATCCAGGTAGAGGTGACTTTCCCTCTCTGAAGCACAGGACGCCCAGAGTTGGGGGGCGTCCAAGCTGAAGGACCTCCCTCCAAGATAGTTCCATCAGCCCAGCTGAAAACGAAGGTTCTCTCCCACACCACAGCTGGAACAGAGAAGTGTGTCCAGCAACAGGAAGAAACCAAGAAACCTCTCTCCCCCCGCCTGCCCCACTTCCCCCAGTCATTAGGTTAGAGTGCACAGCAATCAGGCCTCCCCCCCCTTTTGTTAGCTAGTGGTGGGGGTTGGGCATTAGCTGCCAAACTGTGTTGGTAGGGAAAGAAAATTCCATGAAAGGTTCTGAAACTATAACACTGAGTTTTAAAGATCTTCGAAAATTTATTTTGCTGTAACTGCAGAAGAAAATATTTAAGGACAAAAAAATTATCTGCAGTTATCCCAAAACCTGCTGAATGAGGAAGATGGGGTGAATGAGCACTGAAAATGAAGGTTCTACAATTGCTGTTTCTACACATCTATGTACAGGTCCCAGAGATGTTCTGTACCAGCCCAGGTAGTTGTATAGATAGATTTCCCTCAAAAAATGTTTACAAATCCTGACATGAATGAAAACATAAATTACAGATTGAGATCTAGTTTGCTTAATTTAGGCATGTAACTTACTTTTAAACCTCTTACCCTTACTGTTCTGCTCAGGGATCTCCCACGTATATCTATATCTTTCCCAAACTGTGGGGACCAAAGCTGCCTCAAAGTTTACATCTAAAACTTTGATCTTCCCCAACAAGCACATACATCCCAGGGCAAACTGGTAATGTTCATACTTGGCCTAAATCTCTTCAGGTATGTCTGGTACCCTAAGGTATAATTGTTATGTTTGTTTTTATTTCGGTCTGACGAAGTGTGAGGGATACATTAAAACGCTGCCTGGGTGGTTCTTTTGTGGCATGATGCTGCGTGGGTTTTTATGGCATGCAAGTGTCACTTTCTTTGAGAAAAGCTACTTGGACTGTTGTAAGACTATCAAGGGCATGGAGAGGCTGATGAAGTCTCATCCTTACTGCCTGTGGAGTGTGGTCTCTGAACTGAATGTTATTCTAGAACTGCACTTAATTTTATCTCAAAGGGAACTCTAAAATTAAAAAGACTGAGAATGAACTATCACACATGGAGTGGGGATGATGGAGGGCCGGATTCTAGAAACTAAGTTATTTGCTAGTGTAGATGTACCAACTAGTATTTTACAGCTGACATTTTACCAATACTGAATCAAGTGGAATCATTACCCTCAGCATCTTACATATAACATTGCTATTAACATGTCAGAATGGGATTTGCCTTGACTTTCATTGTTGACTTTAATTTTTTTTCCACTCCAGCTCCTGGACCTTTCCCCTTGCATTTGCATTTACTCAGCTATTCACAATTTAGTATTGATAAATGTGATCTCCCCATCCAAAATGCAGCGCTTGACGCACATCTTCCTGAAATTTATCTTGCTGACTTAAGACCATATCTCAGGATTATTACAGTAGTTTTGAATCTTGATCCTGGTCCCTAAAGTATTTGTATGCCCTGTACTGTTAATTAGTATCATTCATGGATTTCAGGCATAATCACAGTTCATTTTGTCACCTAAATCACTAATGAAAATGTTTTTAAAAGTCTTAGATGTAGACTATAATTCTGTAGTTAATTCATGTGCTCGTATTTGTACTATTTCTCCTCTAACCTCTAGTCTGAGAATCCCCAAGAGACACCTCAGTAGTTGCAGAGTATTTAATACTTGCACTCATATCTAATCTGGTTCACAAAAATACATTAAGTTCCCAAACTCTGATTGGTTATGTCCCTGAAGAGGGAGCAGTATGTAACTTATTGAGCTCTGTATTAAGGTGAGTTAACTGTTCTGTCACTATTTTTGCATTCCAGTTTAGAAATAGGTAATCAAAAGTGGGCTAACGATGTTACATTTTTCTCATGTTCTATTTACAAACACCATGCATTTACTCCACTGTATTTGTAGAAATCCTTGGATTTATAGAAAATTGCCTCTGAAAGTTTTATTGTATCAAGTGACCTACTTTTCACCTTAGTCCATTTGAACATAGGAGATATATTTACTATCAGTTACTGAGACAATAAATGTGATATTGTTTTGTCTAGATCAGCATCCTTTAATGGCCATGCAGTCTATTAAATATCTATTACAGACTCTGGATTTAATAAATGATTTCTAATTGACTAGATGTCAGTGGCAACATTCGAGCAAACTCAGTTATGTGGGATTTTTCATTGATTTTCCCTATATTAGAAAATGAAGTGTCAGATAGCATTAATTGCATTTTCACAATAAGAAGGACACTGCAAAAGTAGCTGCTAAGTGAAAGCATTTCAAGCCTAACACGTAATAGAAGTGTTCTTAAATTAATCCAATATATAAACAATTATTACAGTGATGTGTCTCTGTGGGTCAAATTGATGTGAATGTAATTACAATCTATAATATGAAACCATTTTGCAGGCTTCTAGAAAAAATGCATTCAGATATATTCTGCACTTGCTTATCCTTATGGACTACACTATCTGCATCCAGTGACATGGAAGTTGGTTAACCCATGGTTTCTAGGACTTCTCACCTACAAGGATTACATCATCCCTGACATTCAACATGCACTACTGTTGTCTATGGGTCAAAGACAGAACTGCTCACTTATACTTTCTTATAAGTATACACATATCTACCCAGGCTATATGCCATTAGTAAGTAGCATATGATTCAGAATAAAGTCTGTGAGACTGTGACACCTATATTCATTACCATTGATTGTCTTCAGTTCAAAATGAATTGGTGTATCTTTCCTGCTTGCTTGTGCCTGCAGTGGTATAGTCAGGCACTCATGATTGAATATGTTTTCTACAGGTGTATTTCTATAGATTTGCTTTCATATGCCAGAACTGACCATCAGTCTATATAACCATCATGAGATTATATTAGGAGTCAGGATGTGAAAATCTATTTGACTATGCACAATTTACTTAGGAACAGAAGTTCTTATGCCTTTGTAGAGAAAGAAAAATCCATGACCTTTCAAAAATATGTGACGTAGCATTCAATTTCCCAACATCTGTTCGATAAGTAAGCAGGAAATTATATCTTTTGCTATGGTAGACAAGCATAATTAAGCAATAAGGCAATGGAGGTAGTTGTGATTATCTTAGGATGCACCTGGGAACTGTCTTGTTGCTATTTTTAAAAATATTTATGTGAAGGGAACTGTATTAATTTCAGCTGAGAAAGATAAAGTTGGCAGTTCAGAATGCTCATGAGCAGCAGTTTCAGTTGTGCTTCAAAGAGAGTAATGTGGTGTATTCACCTCAAACAATTAGGCTTCTCCTTCAGCAGAAGAAAAGATGAAGCAGGTTGTAAACATTCAATTGACAGTTGAGACCCAGAGGAAAAAAAAAAAAAAGCATACCCCCAAACCCCCATAATTATTCTTTGACTGGCTTCTAGTGAGTGCAAAACTTACATTTTTACCAGTTTAGAATGAAAATATGTTGCCCTCAACACTTGACTTTCAGGGAAGACATCTCTGCATAATTAATACTATTGCATCCACATTCTAATTTATGCATTTTAATTATATCAAAGGCCTGGTGAATAATTAATGCTAGCAAAACAACGGGTCTGAAGCATAAGCTGAAAAATATCACTTTTTAATGGGCTTCGTAAATTTAAATAACTAAGGAAAGCTATTTAACTATTTGATTGTGAGAATATTTCTTCCTGATATAATCAAGTATTAACTACCGTAATTGAGTAGCCTCTCAAGTGGAGAAATGTTAGCTTAAGCTAGTTGTTTTCACAACTGGCCAGTCTGAGTATACCACAGTATACTAACCCACCTGAGACATAGGTTTAGAGGAAGAGATTTATTTGGATGTTTGTCCTGTGGGAAAGACTGGCATGTCATTGGCATCATACATAAGATTCTGGGCACAATATTCCTTTTTAACCTCCTGTCTTCAAGTAGGTCAGTTCATGCAAGTTTAGAATTTAGAATTGAATATATAGAAATACAATAAGATACAATATAGAACTTGTTACCTCTGAGTTCAACAATCTAAGAATTGAGGATGTGGACCTGGCTAGTAATGCAGAGTCTTGCAGTGGTTGATGAAGAGAGATAGAGCCTCTGGAGAATTTAATCTCATCCCAAAATGGGTTTTTGAAATACGTGGCAGTGTCTAGCATTTGTCTGTTTCTTACAGAGGAAGCTTAGGATACTGCCTTACACTGTACATCCAGCTTCTAGTCAGCCTAGTTTAGGTGAAGTTGATCTCACTAGCAAAGGCAGCCTCTAAAAAGGTGTAAAAAAAAGCTCTACTCACACCAGTCTGAGGATGTAAAGACCAGGGCAGAGCAGAAAGACTCACAGCACAGAGCTGTGAAGAGTTCAGTGTGTCACACTGACAACCAGCATCCCAGCTGCTTGGCCAAGTTTGAGACTCAAAATATATATATGACTTATTGAGAAAGTCCTTCTCCTCTGAAAGGCCCAAAATGTCCATTTGTCTTGATCTACCATGCCCAAATACTTGCCTCCACATTGCTGTGGTCCCTGGAGCAATACCGGGCAGCGTGATGTGCTAAGAGCGAGCTGTCCCAGATGTGCAGTATGTCCTTGGTTTGGTGTACTCTGAGTTTGTCACACAAACGATTGTGAAAGCATGTAGAAAGCAGGCAATGCTGACTGCATAGCATGGAAAGTCTCATAGCAGAAAGTACCCATTTCTTTAGGTGAGTAAAACAATACAGCAAATGATGAATTACAGCAGTCCCCGGCAATATATTACATACACTCAGGTAATATCAACTTGTCAATATGAATATAAAATTAATAGCTTCTACCAAATTTTTTGTTCTCATTTTCCACATCAGAAGTTTTCTCTTTAGCTCTAATGAAAAATGTTTAAGGAAGTGTCATAATAGTATTAAAATAATGAAGGACTTGTAAAAGAAGTAAGGTTGACAAAGGCTGCTGCCAATTTTGCCTATCAGGCCCTTTATTTAAGTGCATTCATTTGAGCTCAGTAACTTTTGGCTCCTATGTTTTAAGTTTTCTCTTTTTGCCTATTATTATGTATTGAAATGAAAGTATTTGAGTCTCCAGAGCACTCACTTGAGTAACTGGAGAGATACAGAGGGGGGCTCTATAGGAACTAATTGTATTTTTCTTGTTTTCGGCTGTGTGCCTGAGCCTGGACATGAGTTAGTGGTTGTGGTCTCTGTTGGGCAGGTGACAGTTGCTTTCAGTTTGGGAAGGCTGGATGGTGTGTCCCTTCATGCAGATGTTGGGAAAGAACAGGAAGGCTTGTAAAAGGCTTTTGCAGAGGTGGCTCTGCTCCAAAGGAATCCAAAGCAATCTGCTGCCTGGCCTGGCTGAATATTTCATAGAGGGTAGAAAGCAGAACACAAAAGAAAATCTGCTTTAGTATCAGATTAAACCAGTTTATTTCTTCTGACCAATAGTACCTGAAGGAGCAGACACATGTTCATGCAGTCTGGGACTGATGTGAGGACTAACAGACAAACCCTGGTCTCTTAATTGTTCTTCACTGCTGAGCTTTTCTGCCCAGGAGCTAGGCAGCATCTTGATGATATTCCTCTGCTCCTCATTCCTCTCTACTTTTCTACTGCAGTACGTACAAGTAGTAGGAATAATTCCTCAAAAACCACAGTTATTTTATTAAATCCAGTTTAAGACCAAAACCTCTGTAGTGTGTACGGGATGGATCTTGCTGTTGTAGTTGACCTAGTCAGTCCAGTGTGTTTCATGTGGATGATGAAAACAGCTGCTGAGGCATGGGCTCACATCTCTAGTGAAAGTGTCTCCATTTGCTGCTGCCTTTGCAGGACTATGCTGAGAAGGAGAAAGCTGCAGCCAAGGCTCTGGAGGATGTGAAGGCTAATTTCTACTGTGAACTATGTGACAAGCAGTACCACAAACACCAGGAATTTGACAACCACATCAATTCTTATGACCATGCTCACAAGCAGGTAAACCTGACAAATATCTGTGCATGTTACAGCGGTCTGTCTTCCTTCCTCATTGATTGTGGGAGGTTTCTAAATTCACTCAAGTAGTAGACAACTCATCATTTGATATGCAACTTTCCATTAAAATAAAATGGAAAATATTTGTTGTTTTATTATTCACCACAATTTATTTTAAGCCACTCTGAAAGACCTCCATCTATAGTTTCAGATACATGCTTAGTACCAATAGCCACACTTTATTTTATATATTTAAATGTGGAATTACTTATAAACCAGAGGGAAGAGGGAAAGATATTTCCTCAAATAGCCAGGTCCCTCTTTTGGATGCAGAAGGCATATCACCATGCTATATCAAGCTGGTCATGCTGTTTCAGTGGCAGAAAAGATGGGTTTGAGTGTGGGTTTTGTTTGTTGGTGTTTTGGGGGGTTTGGTCAGTTTTTAGTGTATTTTTTTCTCTTTTTTATTTAAAGTATTTATTTCTGAAGTGAAAATCTATGTTTCTATGGGTGAAATTCATTTTGCCTTGCATGCAGAACATGATATAAAATAATCCTTACTGCTGAACAAGATGTTGGATTCCTGGGAAAAGATAATAGGTAGTAATTTTTTTTCATTGGTTTTGTATTAATTTTATCATGTCTTTGTGGGGTAGGTATATTCTACCCATATGTGCTTATTATTCTTCTTTTGTGCATCCTAGTTTTTCTCCAATTTTAGCAAAATCCATATTTCAGTTGGCAATATGGAAGGAAAATGCAATTAAATCACCTAGACATTTCATAATTTTAAGAAAATGGTTTGCAAAGCTCAGGAATGAACATTTCTAAGCCTGTGATGTGACAGATCATATCTGCTAATCTAACATGGTAAGGACATACAACTAAATTCCATAGATGTATCTTTTTCTCTTAGCCTTCTGTTAGTGCTTGCATTACACAGTTCAACTGCTCAGGTATTGTGAGCATTCAAATTAGTGTCTTCTGGTGATCACACTTCTGGTTGCATGGGAGTCAGGATGTGCCTTAAAAATATGTGAAATAAAAGTTGCAGGTATTGCTGACAGAGGATTAGAAATAATAATGTTGTGTAAAATAAGCAGTGCTCACTCCCTGTAAGCAATCTTACTGTCTTCCACAGTATCACAAGGGATGTAAATCACCCTGGAATTTTCTGTGTGCATCTATCACAGCACTTCATTAACAAACTGCCTAATGTCTGCCCACCCATCCTGTTGAACCATCCTGCTGAATTCTAACAGAATATAGAGTCAGCTGCACATGGGTCATAAAGGGTCTCTTTTGTACCATCACTCCCAAACTGGAGTTATGCATTTATGTGTTAAATCAAAAGCAATTCCTTGTGTCACCATTTCATTAATTAATCCATACAAATATTTATAATTCTACTAAACAAATGCTTTTCCACATCCTATACATGTTACTCTAATCCCTATAAATCCCCATTTGCTGCACAAAGGATTTTTTTCACCCTTCAGCTGTTTCTTTCAGCCATCAGAAATATATCTAAACTCAAAGGGAACAATTTGTGCCCTTCCTTCTTCACAGACTCCCCCTACAAAGAGCAGTTTATGCTAAATCAAACAACCAGCTTCATACACCATCTATGGCAGGTTTATGCTATAAAAGGAATGTTTAAGCACTAAAACTCTTCTTAATTTTCAGATAAATTTAGTACTTTAAAGGATGCCAGACATAGTGCTGGAAACCAAGAGTCTGCACCGAAATGCACGACACATACAGAATATCAACTGGCAGTGCAACCTCACCCCGTCCTGCCCTTTCAGATGCAGTTCAGAAACTCAGTTAGTGCAGGATTAGCTAGTTACCCACCTGATGTGACAGGGTAATTCAGTCTCTTCTCCCCTCTCACTTCTTGACTGCTCAGCCAATTCTGGGAACAGCATTAGTTTGCCTCTAGGAGTAGTGTGGGTGTGCCTTTTTCTCTGACTTTTGTGATCAGTCACAGAAAAGCCTTTATTCTTCATACTTTTATCAGAGTATTCTTAAAAAATAAAAAAAAATAAAAAAAGCAACCAAGTTAATATATGGTTTCATGTGTTTTTAGCTAGCTTGGTTTCAAAATGCTTGTTCTGGGACGGACAGTAGCCACCAGACCTTATTTCTCACAAGATACGGTTTTTGTTTCTCAGCAGTAATTTGAAAGTATCTTTAGTAATCTGCTTGGATATGTTCTAAACATCCTTCTAATGGAGAATACATTAAGTGAGGGACTCTTTACATCTCAGTGTAGTCCCCCCATGTGATTTCCTATTTAAATTCTACTACTTCAAAATGATGTTTAAGAAGATAGAAAGGCAGAAAAAAGGATATTGCACTGAGTCATAAATCTTTTGCTTGTATTCCAGAGAAAATAGATTTTATTCATAGAATTATGGCTCTAATCTCCAAATATGTTTTTTTTAATTAATATTGTGATCCACTTTCTTATCAATTATTTCAACCAGTTGTTACAGCAGGAAGTCTTGAGTTCCAGACTAAGCAGTTGGCACATCAGCCAGTGCCTTCCCTGTCCTCAGAGGCTGCAAAATGTTATGATGACAATATGGCCTTGTTTGCATAACTGGTTCTTCTGCTGTCTTTCTGTGTTACATATTTTTCTAAAACAGTATACTCAGACTGACTTTGCCTCTCTCTCTGCCTGCTACATACCTCTGTAATTATGGTTATAAAATACAATGTATTTATGCTTAGATATATACATATATATGCATAAAATTTTAACAGACCATCAAAAATCAATGCCTACAGCTTCATTATCTTCTAATACTCTAATGACCCTGGAGAGTTCTAATATTATTTATATATTTTTGAGTAACATTGTCTAAATATTAAGCAATTATTTTTTTCTTTTGGCACTCTTGTCAGTATTAGTCTTAATATTGCTAATGTCTTTCTTGACACACTCTTTAAGAGTGTCACTTGACACATTCTCTATAAGAATTTTTCATTGATATTGCCTGCTATTGGAAATTAATTTCTGTCAGTGCACAGCTGGTTAAAATGAACTCAGAAAATCTGTCTGAGTGAAAGGCTGCACTCCCATCCAGCTTTGCCTGAGCTCTCTGTTAAGCCTGATACTTACCAAGACTGGGGCAGTAACTTTCCTGGGAGAATCTAATCTTTCATCACCATACCACCCTGTGCACACAGGTCTCATTGGCCCAGCACATACCACTTCAAATCATAGCTTTTTTCTTCTGTGTTTTTTCCTATGGCTTTATAAAATCCTGTGCAGCAATCACAGGGAGTAACACATTTGATAAATCTTCAGTATCTCATCAAGCATCAAGGTGAACAATGCTTGCTATCACTTGCTCCCCATATTCTCTGCAACAAAAGTTAACTGTATCAGAACTGAGTGCCTTGGCTCTGTCAAAGATATCTGAACACTGGAAAGGATAAGGTGTGAATTCATGCAGAAGTGATTAGGATATAGATAAACAAGATAGGCTGCTGCTGGAAAACATAATATATGTGGAAGTATGCTATATAATAAGCTGAAAATAATATGTAAGTATAGTTGTTTTAACAAGATTTTTAAGTCATATACATCTTAAAAGGAAGCCTAACTTGAGCAGAGATGCCTGTCTGGTTGACATTATTATATGGAATCTTTTAGTAACTCCAGGTCATGTACAACATTCATCAATTCAGTTTAAATCAAAGTAGTTGGAACTTTCAATTTTTTTGTATAAATAATCCTTAGCAATCAGCAAGGCTCTTAGATGTCAGCAAATGAGAAAATCACGAATCTGCTCCATGGGCTGCAATAACATAATTGTGATGATAATAATGATAATAGAAATAAGCAGCAAAGAAAAACAAGACTGTATTGCCATCTTGGGGTTTTTGATGACAAAACAAGCCTTAGTTTAGTTGTCAAAATCTAGCCATAGAGTTAAATACATCACATTCTCTCATGTGATAAAAACCTCAAACCAAACCAATACAAACAAACAAAACCCCCAAAACCATAAAAACAAATGAACCAAACAAAAAACCATAAAAACCCCCACCACAGAAATTTTAGTGTTCTTGAAGCAGGCAGCACTGTGTAAATAGGTGAACAGAACTTTCAGCCTGCTCTAGTTTACATTCACATACCTGTGTGTTTCTATCCATGCATACCAGCATTTGGATATATTTCTGGCATGAGAGTCTGATTTAGTGTATACAGCTGTGGGCACTTACTGTTAAGCCTTTATGGTGCTTGTGGATTTAAACTCTAATTCAGGCAGAGATTTAGCTCCTGTTAAACATCAAAGCCAGCAAATATGCTTGCATTTTAGCTAGCACTGCCGCTGCCACCCAGAAAATTCATTGATGAGTTAACATAGAGAAAGCTCTACGAATGAGTGCAATGTTGAGATCTTGTTTGTTCATCTTGAGAGTGGGGTTTTTTTCCCAGCATCTCCATGTTTATTGCAGGAAAATTAAGTCATGTCTTTTAGCCCTAATGTAAACCTCTGTTACCCTCTATTTCCATTTGGAGGAAAGGAAACTGCTCTGGCAATATCCGAGACATTTCATGTTAGCATCTGGGAAGTTAGGCAAACACACCAAGAAACCTTCTGGAAGAAGTAACACACTAATCAAACAGAAAGGATTATACCAGCATGAAGGTTCATCACTATGTGTGCATGTGTAGTCTCTGCTTTTTTCTCTTGATATATGGGTGGATCCACTGTCCCTTTTGTGCTCCCATGTGGAACCCCCACTTCTGCACTTTTGCATCAAGACACTGGCCTTTAAGAACGGGCTGCTTTTTTAGGGAGCAGTTTTGCACATGGGGTCTGTACTCTCTGTGACCTCCTCAAAAAATAACCTGATTGGCAAAAGACCTCAGAATTTCTTGCTCTCAGCAAGAGGTGCTGCCTGCAGTCATGAACATTCTGCTCCTGTAACTCAAATTAATCACCTTGGTTTGATGCTTGTTAAGAAATGCATGCATACTCATAACAAAACTTTTGCATTCCTTGCATCCTTAGTAAGACTAAAGATAAAAGGAGTCAAGCAAGAGAAACAGTAATATGATGTTAGATTCCCTCAAACAGCTGGTTTATAAGTGGGCTTCAATTGATGCAGGAATTTTGTATGTGTGCTAGTTATTGTCCTCTTATTTTTTAGGTACCAATGGATTGCTATGCTCAAAAGCAACTATCACATACACAGATTGTTATGAGGGAGGGTGGGGTGTAAAATTAGGCCCAGTCCTGAGAACAATTGTGCCTTTTCTAAGAGATATGGCTATGAACAGCCCCACAAAAATAAATGAAAATATTCAAATGCTTAAAATGAAGGATGCTCGTATGTTTTACAAGATAGAGGTTTAGAGATGAAAGTTATTTATTTTTCCCACATTCAGGACATTTACCATAAATATCTTTAGTCAGAGTAGACACATCTGATACATACATCAAAATATTCCCATTATGATTTGATATGGTCAATATTTTCTCAGATTTTTTCCCACAAATTATTCTTTAATTTCAGTGAACTGCCTGTTTATTTTTAACTTTAGGCAAATCTATTACCGGTTCATATTTTAACTATCACCATTAGACACTTATTTAGAATGATCATCTGTGCCAGTATAACACACTTGTCAGACACTTCTGCTCCATCACAATATTTTTTTTCTCTTGCATTTGGGATGTTTCAATGCTGAGAAGTTCTTAACTATTATTTTATGTATTATTCTACAACACACATATCGGTTCAATTTTCTCTTCTATTTCCTTTTAAGCACATCTTTCTCTTCCCTTGGAAACAGTGTACTCTTTGCATTTCTGGCATAAGTCTTGGGTCTTTTTAATGTGAAGACCAAAGCTAAAAGAAAAGAAATAATTTCTGTAGTCTATTCTATTGTTTCACTGTCTTTTTGACTTAAAGACACACTGTTCTCCTGCTCATTGTGATACCAGTGATTGTCTTACTGTTGCTTATGCCTATGCCATTTATTACATTCTTTGATTTCTGTAATAGCTTCACACTTTCTTAGCTTTTCATTATACATTGATTTTTCAGCGTGTGTTCTTGTTCATACTCCCAAAAATTACTTCCACTCTGACTGTAACTGTTCGCAAAGAGCAGGGTTTTGATAATTTCTTACTGAATAGTTTCACTTTTCTCACACTGCCCTTTCCATAATTAACTTTAAAAGTTTTCCTTACTCTTTCAGAATTTGTTCATATGAATTAACTCCTTTTATTCACCCCTTTTGTTTTTAAATTAGTTTTGATTGCAAACTAAATTACCCCATGATTTCTACAGGATTGTTAGATGCAGAACTGGCTGTGACACATATAATTAAGGTTTCCAAACAGTCTGTATTTTAAGAACAAGCTTTCTGTTGCTCTCAGTGATTGGGCTGAAATTTTCTTTATGGATCACCAACTTTAGTAAATGACAGTAAAAATACATAGTATTTGCAAAGTCAAGAATAAATAAGTGATAAGGCATTGGAATCAATACTGTTTGGATGGCCTACTCTGATATATTTATGCATCTGCCCTTTAATAAAATCTTTAATCTCAGGTTGTATGTTGTTTACGCTGAGGAAAACTGCCTGACTCAGTACTAAAGATGGACTGTAGTTCAAAAATTAGCCCATTTTGTGTAGGGGAGGAACCTGTTGGCTGCAAAGGAGCTGATGATATGAAATGGAGGGTAAGCAAGGGGAAGTTTGGGAAGAAGTTATGGGAATAGGTGTAGTGGACAGAAACAGCAAGAACAGAAAGGCATGGAAGAATAACTCAGAAATCAGAAGACAAGAAAGGGAGAAGGAACTACAAGAGGAAGAACTTGGAAAAATAATCCATAAATAAGGAGAAATACGAGCATAAAGCACAGTGAGAAATGCTCAATGTCAAGCACTTATACCCACCAGTGTCTAAGTCATTGCTTTTAGAGCTGAGGAACTGAGTAAATAGACCACATTTCACAACTCTAATTCAGTTAACATGAATACCACAGATATTGTATTGGCACACAATGTCATATTGAAAATAATACAAAGGACTTATGCAACATAAAAAATGGCTGAAGTCTGAAGAAAAAAACAAACAACAAAGAATGGAATGTATAATGCTGTTTTTCATGTAAAATTTCATCTTTTACAATTGCTAGATAGTATAGGACCAAAATTTTCTTGTCCTGGATGCTTCTTTCTGTTATTTAGACATGAAGAAATCCTTCTTTTCTGAATAAAGGTTTGTATCACAACTGCTGTGCTTCAGAGCACCTGCAATCCAGCGTTTTTGAAATGCTGAAGTAGCAGTTGAGGGCAACAGACAGTCAGATTGTGTCACATCACAGAAACTAATGTCAATACAGGTAGCATAAAGCAATACAGGATGACATCAGCATTTAAGGAAAAGAGTAGTGTACAATATATGCACAAAAGCAGGATATAAGCAACATGATAATTCTGTAGCTTCACTGTCCTAGAACATTTATTTTGACAGTTTAAAATTATCTTAAAGTGAATGCTTGCTTTATGATATCATGCAATGTTTTCCTAAATTTTATGAGGGGAGGTTTGTATTTATAGGTCTGCTACAAAGAGCTGCTTCAACTGCACACTAGAGCAAGTGCATGCAGCAGAGTGGCTCTGGAGCAGCAGAAGCAGCATTAGCAAATACCACTGAGCACACTACGGTGATTTAGAGTGACTCAAGGCAACAGATTCCAAAGAAACGTCATCAGAAACAATTCTTTATTTTAAATTTACCAATCTGTGCAGATTAGTGGGCTTTATAAAGAACTGCTAAACTTGCTGCCCTGCCAGTGCTTTGCTGCTTTTTGATTACTCAGTGATAGAGTAAATAAATTGGCAGCATTCCTCCTTTTTAAACTGCATGTTACTTAGACTAATGAGATTCTTTTCATCATTAGCTGTCAAAAAAAGTTCTTGCAAATAATCTAGGCTTCTTTTAAATTTAATATCTTGATAAGGCAATTTTTAAAATACTAGATGCTATGGAATTACATTGGGTGTTCTTTAGAATGAATGCTAATTAACATGTAAATTAGCAATTTAACCCTCTTTAAATTGGAAAAGAAACCCATGGGACACCTAATTTCCTAGTTGTTAATGATGGGCCAATGACTGTAGACTATTTCTTAAGCACTTCATTATATAAGGAATTACAGTGTATTATCAGATTTTGGCATTTAAGACATAGCAATAACTAGAATGTCAGTTAGAGGAAGTGCTTTTCGTTAATGCTTGTGTTATTCTTATTTCCATTCTTCTTAGAGGGTACACTTTTTAATTACTAAAGTTTTAAAAGTAGTTTTTCAAGCAGGAGTAATGGTTGATGCAGTGTAATGGATGTCTTATTCAAATAAAGCAAGGAATCAGAAGGATTAGATTTTTAACCACAACAACAAAAAACCAAAGATATTATGTCAAACCAGAGAAAAATATGAAATTCCACACCAAAATATCAGTTTAGAGTTTAATTTTGTATAGTAGTTCCTCACCCAGACCATGAAAAAACATACTCTTCTTCAGTATGTTTAGACAAGAGGTGCATTCAGGTGGGAACTCAGCATCTCTGGTTTGCTGTTTTTTCCAACTTTGCTTCTATTTCAAATATGGACAAGGAAAAGAAAATCCCCAAACTGAATTAATTGAAACATTCTATTATGACTGATTTAACAGGTCAATGATAATTGAATTTAAAAAAAATAAAAATTGAAAAAAAAGACTTTCTGAAACATTCCACTCAAATAAAAAATTTGTTTTAAGCCAGTCATAATTATTTTTCCTATTGTGTAAAAAGTTATCAAACCAACATATTCCTATTTGGTTCCGAGTTCTGAAATGCTAATACATGCAGTGCATAGGATATTACTTAAGTAAATGAGATAGGTAAACCTAAATATTTATATTTTGATTATTCTTCCCTGTTAACCTTTAGGGGCAGTCAGGCTGGAGTGGTGCTTGTGTTGTTTAATTAACAAGATAAATTATATTGGATATTGTTGTCCTTTTTAAATCTCTGTATTCAGGTGTCTTTCACACTTTTTAAATAACAATTATAAAGACAGAAGAAGCAGAATAAAAAGCATGTTTTCTACCTATTTCTATGCAAACTGTTACCATTCATGCAAAACAGTCTGTTTACTATGAACTAGTAAAAATTGGGCAATACTGAACACACATGTGCGTTATATTCCATGTGCTAGCTTAGAAGACTGACAAGCATTATGTAATGTTTCTTATAGCCATATATTTTGCATATTTGGTTGGGATATTTCTGTTAAATCAGTAGATCTGAAATATCTGGCGTCATTTTAAGGCCAGGCTTTACAAGTTTTACTTCAGAGAGTCAGGTGATAGGGACAAAGCAATGCCAGCTGCTATGATTGGCTTTGATGACTGACTGTTCAGAAGTACTTGAATTCATGTTTATGGAATGACTTTTACAATATGGCATTATTAAGACAGATTAAGGAACCTGTTCTGCAGGTTATGAAACCTCTGTACGTATTTTACCTCAGGCAATTTTTTGGCATAATCAGCTTTTTGGAAGTACAGCAATTAGCTGTGTTAGCAAAATGTTATACCCCCAAATGTTCACAGAAAAATTATGTTTCTCTTGGCTTCTGCATAAATTTTAAACAGTGTTTTCTTGCTCTTTCCCTCACTTGGAAAAATTGTAATTCTTCTAATCCAAATGGCATCCAGAAAATATATCTGACACTATAAACATCTGTCTAGAATCTACATCTATTATAGTTCTGTTCATTTTTTACTGTCTGCACCTTCTAAGCAGTGATTAATATGCAGGAATGTAGCTGAGCAATTGATTCCTGTGGAGCTTTAAGTCAGGCTAATCAACTATGTTTGTGTTCAAAGAACTGTACAATATGCCTTGTATGTCTTTAAGGGGCATTCATAGCACAAACAAATATTTAAAAGCAAAACAGAAAAATATCTGTGCGTCACCAAGACAGCAATGAAAATGGTGAGACTAGTAATTTATTATCCTTACTTATTTAAATGCATTAATTAACATATTTTAACATATCTCTAAGGGAAAAATGAAGGAGGTAACCCAGACCAATTATCATTTCACAGTTCTTACAATTTTATAATAATTAGGCTCCACCAGGAGCCATTAAAAAGACAAAGGCTCTAAGTATTTTCTCAAATTAAATTTCAAGGGAATATCTAGAGAAATGTAGATGTCATGCATGTCAATACCAAACAAACACACTTACACAAGAAATGGGACAGTAAAGAAAATGTTTCTTGAACACAGTAAACCAAACAAAACAAAAAAGAAAACAAAAAACTAAACACTCATTCACTCATTTATCAGGAAATGCTACTTTTAGTGTGGAACGGTTTCTCAGGAATGCAAAAAGATCAAAACTATTTTTCATTCAAAAGTTTTACATCACTTACTTTCAATCAGGTTGAAATGCTTCATAAATATTGAAATATGCTGCTTCAACAGTGTTACTTTAAAAAAATTCAAAATTTCTTCTGAACCATTTAAAAATTCTTTTGTAATATTAATTGTAATGTAAACACATATTTACTATTCTTAAGATACAGAAATTATGAAAATTGTAACTGCATTATATTGTATTGCTATTTAGATGCATTGACATCATGCTACTTAATAAGTTTTCAGAATTTGACTTCTCCTATTAAGACTAAAAAATCAAGAATTCCCAAATGTCAACATTTCTTTCAGAGCAGAAATTCTAGGCTTTTAGCAAGTGCGTAAGTAAAGAGGAATTGACACAAAACTCCTAGAATCCTTATAATTAGCATTTCTCTGCTTGTTTTCTGCTCTTACCATGTTGATGGACACTGAGCACTGCTTTCTTCAAAACAAACACCTAAATACTTACGTTTAAAAGTCACATTCCATTGCTGTGTATTTACACTTTCCATTCAGGATCTGTGTATTCAACAAGGCACTAACTCAGATCTAGCAGAATTAAAAAAACCTATGGCTTGCATTCTGAACCTGCCCTGGATCTCCAGTCTTAGACTGGATTGTGTAAATATCAAATCATAATTAATTGAGAAATCAGAGGTTAAAGTAATAACATGTTTAGGGTAAAACAATACAATTTATTAAATCACACATGCTCCCCATGGAAGTGGTCACAGCACAGTCCTGACAGAGTTCAAGAAGCATTTGGATGATACTCACAGGCACATGGTGTGACTCTTGGGAAGGTCCTGTGCAGGGCTAAGGGTTGGATTTGTTCCTTGTGGGTCCCTTCCAAGTCAGCATATTCTGTGATTCAGTGATTCTGTGATATTTACAAATATTTGCTTACAAAAATATTTCCTAAAAGTTACTATGTAATTTTCACTTTTCAGAAGGAATCCAGCATATTCATATTAACCTCATCTTGTCTTTACTTCAAAGCAAAATTCATTCTTATCAGCTCATAATGACCATCTTTTCTGCATTTTGCATGACTTGTATATCATTTGAGCCTGAGTTACACCGAACATTGTCAGATTCTGATTTCCTTCCCATTTGAAATTTAGTGCAGCATAATGTCCCTTTGCTTGGTTAAAAAAAAAAAAAAAAAAAAAAAAAATCTGCCCTTCAATCCTTCAATTTTAAAATAATGATAAATTGGAACAGTACACACAGAAAACAGCAAGTCATAGCATAGTAAATCTGAACATGAAGTACATGAGAAGTGTACATTGTTGTTGCGATTTTCTATGATTTCTGGAAAACCAAGCGATTTTTTTCTTATATAATTCCTTTTTAATTTTTGTATCTCTAAAAGCTAAAACAATAGTACATGGAAAAAGAATGGATTTTGTTTTTCAGAAATTAAAATTACAACATATGATCCAATTGCCCTACTTCTCCTTGCCTCCAGAAATTATTGTTTAACTCACCTAGTCTAAAGAATATGAAGCCACTATGACCATATTGTGTGTGTGTTGGTGCATATTTTAAAGGGCTTGTTTTTCAATTTCAGTACATAAACACATGGTATTTCTCTGTTTTGGAAAAAAAAAAATTAAAATTCTGAGAGGTAGTAGAAGCATAAAGTGTGCTTAAAAGGTTCTCTATGTCAAGTGACAGGAGATAACTTGAGAAGTGACATAAAGTATTTCAGAAACAGTGAGTGATAGATCAGCTTTAGCATATTAAACATTCCCATGTCCACAAGAAAAACTATATGTGTGTTTATAGGAACATTTGATAGAAGAGTGAACACAAAGAGACATCACCTGACTAAGAGGGTAACATGAAATGTTACCTCCTATAGCTCCAGAACATGTAAGGGGATAAAAGAAGTAGTAAGGCATTGCTCTTATAAAAGTACATCATGTTCAATTCTACTCCCTTTTCAGGGAGCAGTTTCTAGAAAACTATTAAAAGTTTAAAATTATGGAATCACAACTGAAGTGTGTCAAGTTGCAACTTAGTGATATGTTACACACCAGTGGCTGAACTTCATATTTCGACCCTGTTACTGCTTTTAGCTCCCTCTCTTAGTAAAAGCCTCAGGCACTGCAGGTTGCAACAGCAGTAAGTACAAGGGGGCCAAATGCAAGTCACAAGTTGCAAATAAATAATATTTTATGCATGTGGCAATAAAAAGGGAGCTAGATAGGACCCAAATATCTTTGCCTTTATAAACTGAGAAATTAGGACATCTTTCACTCTTCAAAGTTTGATCATGTGTTTTCCATGACACACTGAATTTTCTTAGGAAGCACCTTATTGTTTTTGTTATTTCAGAAGAAAATGCTGCTTAACTGGGAAGAGAGATGAATAAGCCAAGTAGAGGGAAGAAAGGACAGTAATGTCAAAGGAGACAACACATAATAATAATTTGAGACAAAATTGGAAAATAACTAAATAAAAGGAAAATGTAATTAAAATAATCTTTTTAAAAATCAGCAAAATTTACTGAGATGTGTTTTCAGAAGATTGTCTCTGATAACTAAAGGCTAAAGCAGGAGTGAATTATCCTGGGGGGGGAAAAAAGGGCATCTGTTCATCTTTTCCTGTAAATAAACCAAAGACTGGAACATAAACTGCTACTTCAATCCCATGCATGAAGAAATTTAAATTAACAGATCATCCATCTGAATTTGCTGCTTTGCTATGGGCCTCCCTTATGACAAGAAGAGCACAAATATACTTCATCCACATTATGGGTCTCTAAAAAGCTTATCTCTAATCTACATGTTATTATCATTATGATGATCAACATAGACATGTAGAAAATAATAAAAGCCAAGTAATCGTATTTAGCAAATGCAAATAAAATATTTGCATGTATTTGTATGAATAGCAAGCTGTAACATACACTTCATTCACAAATCTAGTTTCATAAATGTGAATGAGCTTGTCAGTTGGGTTGGGAGAAGGAAATCAAATGGAAAGATGTGAGAGAGACCTAAGTAATTTTCAAGACCACTTGGCAGATGGTTTAAGGACCCAAATCCCAGAACTGAAAAAGACCAAATAGGTTATAAACAGCTAATCTTGTTTAGAAGGAAACTCAATTCTCTCTGGCTTAAATTTATACTAAAGGAGAGAAAGGAAAAATGGATGGTAAATACTATAAATCACAAGTGAAGAAATTGGAAAAGAAGTGATTGAGGAAGTAAAAAGGGCAAAAGGGAAATCTGTAGTCATCAGAGATGAGGGAAGAAAAGTTTCTGAAAGTGTAATCAGGACATATAGTATATTTGCTCAAAATGGAAATTATTTATTTGTTAGTAGTGATATAAAAAGGACTATTCAATACATATTTCTGTTCAGTTCTTGGGACAAAGCCAGACAATGTAGTCACATCTAAGTGACTGAATCATATGTTTATGATGATTGTGAAGTACCATTCTACCAATGAAGGTTCTTTATCAACATAATCTAGAGCTAATGATTTTTGTCTCAATTGGCTCAGGTGATCAACATTTAAGTATTAGGAAAAAGATTACCATAAACTCTTCTAATAATTAATGTTGATTTTTAAATGGGTGTCAGAGTACTAGAGGAAGAAGCATCAAGCTAGGTGATGCCATGCTAGGATTTGGAAAGGATAAACAAGAAAATTTGTCATTTTGACATTGGTTCCAGGGAAAATACTGTCATGACTGATATGGGACTCCATGAAGAATGGTAATGTAATTCATTTCATTTGATGTGGATTACATAAAATAGCTCTTGTCAAAAGAACTTGATTTCATCAATTTATCTGGATGTCCTCTATCTTGTGTTATTGAAAACTTTTGATCAGATGATTATAAAATTCCTTTGTGGCCTTTTCTGATTGACCAAAACTGCAAGGAAATGCCATTTATTAAACCTTCACTTTGTTATAGTATTGCTGCTAGATTCCTTCTTAACTTTAACTGTCCTACTCCAAAAGAGCTGAGTTTCCTTAGAATAAATACAAGAGAAAGAATATTTTGTGTTTGAGTGAATATTAAAAAAAAAAAATCCACTCCCATTAATATTTTTCATACACACATTATTTTTTACAATTTTCCCAGTACATAACTTATCATGTAAAGTGTAGTGGTAACTATAAACAAGACTACATTTATCTCCTGTACATATTAAAATGGTGGGGGTTTAGTGATGGACTTGTTCTTCGGTAAAGCATTTCAAAGTCACTGTGCAGTGTTCTGTTGATTCAACTTTCCGGTATGTAAACTATGAACATAGCACAATAGTTTTGAAGAGGTTTAGCCTTTATGTTGTCCCCCCAGCACTATTCTAATTATCAAGAATAAACCAATTATACAGGTAATCAAATTTAGGCTTCATTCAGGTACCTGGCACCTCTTTTCAATGGGCTTACCAAGAGTTAGAGGTGATAACTAAGCATGTAAGTGTTGATTCAGCCTCCTCCCTGCTCTCTCCAGTATTCACTCCATCACTGCCTTCATTTATATATTTGTAAAATGATGGATTAGTAAAGATTAAGGTTCTTAAGAAATCTAGATCTGTCTGGTGAAAAGTGATATGTAAAATCTATGTATGGACATTTTGACTATCATTTCTGTTACTCTGAAAGCATGCTGACCACATCAAAGAAAATTGGAGACCAGGTTTTGGACTCATCTGTAGAATTCTAGGATAATTCAGACTCTTGTTCTTGTCGTTAAAATGTAGGTGGTTTTGTATTCTGCCTGCTACACTTAAAACAAACCAGAACAAAGTGGTGAGATGGGCTTTTAAAAATATGTGGAAAAGTCTTAAATATTTTTAAAATAAGATTACAAAAAGTACTGAAAGTTTTGAAACAAGCTAGTCTTGCACAGGATCTGTAATGCCAGTTTCTTCTCTTTTAGCTGCTCAAATGAGAAGGAAAAAGAAATAAAATGTATGAGATGATGTTTTTGATCTAAGAAAGATCCCAACACCCTGAGGAGGAAGGTAATATATGAACATGAAGATATAGTCCCTGCCCCAAGGTTTTTATAATTCAAATGTGTTGCTTTTACTAGGTAAATTACTCTGTATTTCAAAGTGGCACTGAATATATCTAATGAAATTACACAGTATGCAGCCAGCTTGTTGGAGCATGTGACAGTAAGTTCATCAGAACTGACAGAAACATAGGTGGTCAAGTGGAGCATATGCTAGGTCCATAATTAGCTGAGGCCTTCAGAGGAGTTGTGGTCACAAAATGCACATTCTGTCCTATCCCCTATGGAAATGGTCTCCATGAAATGCATCTCTTTTAACTTCATTTGGGGGATTCTCATGAGCAGCACAAATGGATCTTTTAAAATGGAAAGTATCCACAAATGGATACTTTCATGCAGCAATGGATGAAATCAGTTTAATTAACAGGAGTATTTGCAGATCTGGTTGGAGAGTAAGAGTTTCCAACAAAAAAGACACAGGTAAGCACTAGTAGGTCTTGATTTTTGGCATGAAGACCCATTGCACTAGATCAGACCATCTTTCTATACAGACATAGCAGGGGTTTCTCTGAAGACATGCAAAAAAGAAGCCCTCCAATAAGCCACCTGTAATTCATCCTTCTGGTTAGATCCTTGATCAGCATCTCATTCATGAATGGATGGATTCTCTGGGGCATGTCTGAGGACTGACTTTTCCTCTCTTCTGCTATCATGTCAGTCCCTAATCCAATAATACCAGGATATTTTCTTTCTGTCTTCTCATTTACTTCTACTAACAATATGATATGTGTTATGGCTGACTATAATATGAACTACTCTAACAAGTCCTTACCAGCACACACTTCAAAGTGGTCTGTAGTGATTTATGGGCAAAAAAAATTAAAATGTATCAGTTATTTTTTGAGCTTCATATCTTATTGTTAATTCTTGTGCGTAATAGCCTTCCTAATTTATTTTTGGGGCTTTATTTACTATAGTAAGAGCAAATTCTTTCATTGCTGTTTCCTCACTTTCACTTAACAAACAAATACTATAAGCTTTAGACATGGAGTTTAATTATGTTATTTAGTGACTATCATTCTCATTTGATGGTTTGCATTGTAAAACCATTTTACAAATAATGCATTTGTTTCCAATGTTAGGGTTACAGGCAAGAGAATAATTGCTGAAATTAATGTTCCTTTTTTCCTCATCTAACCTTTCTACGGTGAATTTGGTTAGAACTTAATTAGGAAGCTTTTCAGCTAAGTGGAAATAAGTCTTTAAAGCCAATCAGACACTCAAACACTCACATTAGTTCAAGGACTTAGATTCAAACAAGGCTCTCTAAATATGGCAGGAGAAATATACCTAATGTGGTACATACATTCCTGGGGCTGGAGTGTATTACAAAATGATGAGTATTTTGGAGGGTGTGTTACGAATGATATTCCAAAACAAAAATACTCTAAATAGGAAAAAAATAATTTAATTCTTACTAACCTAATCTTTTCTAACTTAATTAATGGAATTCTTTTTTCCCAAATGTGCCTGCTATTTACATCAATGCAGTACAAGAAGAGGATTTGCTTCTCAGAATACTTGCAATAACAGCTCTTTGTCCCAAAAATCTGAAGTAGCTCCAGCTGCACCTTGGCCTTTCTGACTCATCCTTACACAACTAAGCAGTATCACTATACCCTTCCCATGATAGTTGTCCCGGCTTCCACTACCTGTGCATTTCCTTCTTGCCCCTTAATTTGACCAGCAGGTCTCCTTTCATCTTACACCAAGGACTCTTATGCTCTATGGAAAACTTCCTTAAAGAACTGTCAGCTTGGTTCTGCTCTGTGGTCCCAGAGGGCAGTTTCACAGAGAGGGTTTACTGACAAAATCCTTGAACAGCTGGAATTTTGCTGTTCTGAAATTTAGGGTCCTGACTTTACTCTTCACCTGACTCATATCCCTCAGGACTGCAAACTCCATCAGCACATGATGACAGGATGCTTCTCATCTAGATACCACCAGTTAGCTCACTTGTGTTGTGACCATCAGGTCCAGTATCACATCCTCTTTGGCTGTCTATTACCTGTCTTAAGCTATCCTGCATGCATTCAAGGAGTCTCCTGGATTTCCTACAGCATGCCATGCTACTTTTTCAGCAGCTGTACAGGTTGTTGAAGTCCCCCAGGAGGGCAGGAGCCTGAGAAGACAATCTGTCCTGTAGTTATAGTAAGGAAACTTCATCAACAAGCTCCCCTTGATCAGGTGGCCTGTAGTAGACAGCAGCCACAAGGTTCCCTTTGTTGCCTTGGTCTCTAATTCTGACCATATGCTTTCAATCTGGTTGTGGCTATTCTTCAGAGACAGTTCTATACACTCTATCCTTTTATTGATTGTAGACCACAAACCTTCCATCCTTTCTTTCTTGCCTGTCCCTTTTAAACAGACTGTAGGAATTGATAGCTGAACTCCAGTCATGGGATTCCTCCCACCAGGTTGCAGTAATGGCTACTAGGTCATATCTTTCTAGCATCACAGTGGCTTCCAGCTCCTCCTGTTGTTGCCCATACTGTGTACATTGGTGTAAAAACACCTCACCTGGGCTGTCAGCTCTGTCTCCTTCTTAGGGGAACACCCCTTAATAATTAAGATAGACGCCCTTAATGCCCTCGGTACACAATGAAAAGAAAGAAAGAGGTATTTCTACATTTCACTTTATCTTTCTTGTTTTAGACGGCTGCTTTAAAAAGAGTTGATTAGGTCCCCCGAATGCTTTTTTCTTTCCATTTGTTCTGAAGAGAAGCATCTAAATTTGATCAAATGAATAGCAATCCAGATAAACATTTACCTGCACAGGGAGGAATAGAAATCAGGGTCATAAAAGAAAATAAAGTCAGTATTGCAAATATAGCCAGCAGCACATATACTTCAGGTGCTCATGGGTCAGTATAAAGCAAGTACTGGCCCCAGTATAGTGACAATTAAAACAAAACAAAACAAAACAAAAAACCCCAAAACCAACCCAACATTAAAAATGGGCAGAAATTGCTAAATTATTGGTATTTGACCACTGTTATTTTATGTCTAACAAAAGTAGGTAGTGATGATGAAGCTCCATTAACTCATTTGAATCTCCTGGTGATTCATACCAGAGTTCAGAAGGAAAAGCATAGATTCAGCAGTTTATGACAGAGGAGCAAATATGACTCAGATCTGGTTCTAGAAGTAAATCTTTCCATGACAATGAGTATTATTTTGTAGTCTTTTAATCTTCTCTGTGGGTGTTTATAAAAAAGAAATGGGTTACTTTTAGATATGGCAACATCCACACACACGTGTGCAAATAAAACAGAGAAAGAACAGAACATGAGTCTAAAGAAGTATAACTCCAGGACAATTATATTTGTAGCAGGTGAAGGACAGAACAGAAGAATGCTATTAAATAAATCATAATTTATTACATGGGCCTGTATTTGGATGCCCAGTTAAGTACCTAATTACATGAAAAAATGCAATTGCCGTGTAAAGCAGTGTTAATTTTCAAGCGCACCTGCTGATCTCGGGGTTGTCATTCAGGTAGCTGCTCAGTTGCATGCTGTTGTACACCATCTGCAGAAAATATTTGTGTGCCTGTCAGAAGTCTGGCACAGGTTATTAGTGAAGAAAATCAGGGCTTTGCAGGTTCAGCAGGCAGTCCCATGATCTATCCAACATAGCTGACAAATTTCATTATGATTCCTAACTAGAGCTCTGGCAGAGCAGCTTTGTTTGGTTTTGCTGACGGGATGTGCAGGGAGAGCTCTTTCTCTGCTCAGACTGTGGTTGCTTTTGATTCCTTGGATTTAAGCTCCAGTTGATGAGTTCTCCACTATGCTTACCTACATTTTTTTTATTCTTCTCTCTACTTCTTTGACACACGCTATATGCCATTAGAGAGCAAAAAATACTGCTGGAACTTTTATTCTTAGTGTTGGTCCATTTGCTTTTTTGATTATCGTCCTAACTGTCAAAGAAATGAAATGGCATTGCTTTGCAGTACCTGTGTGCCATAGTACTCATTTTCACATTGTTCTTTGCTTGACAGGTAGAAACTGTTTCTGTTTTTCCCCATGAATGCTCTATGTGTGATGCTGAACAGCTTATGATGACAGCTAAAACATAACAAGCATCCCTAAAGGGCATTTCTCAAATGTGTTTCTTTGCCCTTTCTTCACATTGGACATATAAATAAGGTTCAAGACTACCTATGTTCTTCTGTGAAGAATAGGATCTTCACAGCTTAAATATCTGTACACTATTGTAAATATTACCTGGGTGACAGAATATGTGGATTTGTTCTTGGAAGATTTTCTGATTTCTTTTACAGCTTTGGCTTTAATATATTATTTATAAAGTTTCTTTCTTGAACCAAAAGTAACATTGTCTTACATATTTATCCAGTTTACTGTAAATTGCGAACAATGACATTGAGAGAATGGAGCATTATGTGACTGGCCTGGCAAGGGACAAGTAAACAGTGAGGGAGGGCACCCAAAGGGACATGTAAAAGTAAAAAATGTGGTGGAGCACCAATTTTTTTCCAAGGAATAGACACCTAAGAGCTTTAAAGAGGACTTTTCAGCTGTCCTGTTTCAGAGTCTAGTTCAGCAAACTACAGATGTCAGCACTGATAAAAACTTTAGGAAAAAACATAGAGATTTGACTGACTGTAAATATTTCTGATGAAATGGTTAAACTTCCATCAGGCACCAGGCAGCATAGTGATTCTTGCTGGTTGGTGGTGCACCAGTTTCTTGAGCAACTGTCTTTCTGACCTTGTCAACCTCATCCAAGGGAGCTTGCCTGTGCAGAAACATCAGGGTTGTTGAGAGCCTGCTCTTAAGCTCCCTGGACAGCTGATACATGGACAGCCCAGCTCTCCATGTGCTCAGAGGCACATGTCTTGGGGTCCACAAGGCTGAAAGCAAACAAGAAACTTCTGGTCTTAGTCTTCCAGAATTTATTTTTCTCTCACAGATGTTATTTGACTTTTTTAAAAATCCCATACTTGTTGGACAGATATGGGACAATGGTGGGAGATACACACTACAGCTTTCCAGCACTCTTCACGGAAGAAAATCACAGACCTTGAGTGGTCTGTTTCCACCAAGTGTTTTTCCATACCTCTCTGTCATATTATGTCATTGCCACAAGCTGGATTATTTAATTTTAGCCAGAGGAAAAAGAAGCTGTCATCTCTTTAGAGTCTATAAAACAACTACACAGTGGTTTTCACCTATTCACTTTAATTTAATCTACAGGCAAAAGCTAGACCTCTCTCCAGAAAGCATTTGTAATTTTCTTGATCTGTACAAGTTTCTCCAACACAGGTGCCTGATGTTCTGTGTAGAACTCTGTGCCATGGATAGACTGTTCCCAATACCTGACCTGCAGAAAGCAGTATTTGCTGTTACAATGCTTGATCAGCCTCCAATTTATCTTACTGATATATATTGCACTTTTGGCCATGCTATAGGGTAACAACAACATGAGATGATGACAGTGATAAGGATGTTGATCTTTAGGTACTGGTGGACAGTCAAGCAGGCGTAGATGCTGACAGTTGAACAACAGTTTAAAAATTACTTATTTCAAAACCTTTCCTCAAGTCTACTTTGCAAAAATTACTCTCCGGGCTCCCTGGAAAATTTAGCATTTCCTGGTGTTGATTCTGTAGTTCTAAAGTCCACGGATGACCACAGGGCTGCCTCTGGACCAAGGGGCAAGTGGATGCAGTAATTTAGTGCTCAGTCCTGGTCTTCAAGGCTTTGAGTTTGAGCATCTGACTGAATACACCAGAGCTCCCTCCCAGCCTGTAAACCTTCCTTCCACAAACACGATAGCACTGGAGAGGTGGTGAAGGGGAGAAGGCATTTTTGCCATGGAGTATGGAAACATGGATCTGAACTGGAAAGTTCTAAGGTTAGGCATGACCTGCTGACTCCTAGAGAGTGCAGTGAACTCAGAGGCGAGACAGCACCACTGTTTATGGAGAGGATGCTTTTGACGCTTTTTGGCTTGTGTCTTGTCCTCCTTCACTTTCCTTGTCTTATCAGCAGTGCAAAACTGGGTAATAAAAAAATGTAATAAGTGCAAAGAATTTTGCCCTCTCCAACAGTAATTATCTGATTTACAGATATTTTAGGAGATTAAAAAAATTGTGAAAATAAGCACTAAAGAGTTTCCTGATCAATCATTTCAGACAGTAGTCCTAAGAAGCTACTAGACTAACTGAGAAGCACACACACATCCATGCATAAATGTACAAGTAGAGATCTATAACATATATCACACGCAGGAGCTCAGCCTCATTCCAGTATATGCGTATGCATTCCAATCCAACAGAACTAATTAAATAAGAAGATGTTGATCTCATTAAGTGGTGTTTAGTTTTGTGACTATTTGTAGACAACAGAAGATTTGTGTATTCATGAGAAGCAAAACAGCTATCATACATGTGGAGGCATATGTCAGCTAAGTAACAGTGGCCAAGTCACGTTGTTTTGTCATGCAAAAATAGTATTTTCAACCTCTTCTTACTATTACAATATTTTAAGTACATTTTTACTCTCCATTTACATACTAATTCTACAAAAACAAACAAATTGAGTAACAGGAAACATATCTGTTGTGTGCATATTTAATCCCTTCTGTTTATATTCTTTTCACACAGAGATTGAAAGATTTGAAACAAAGGGAATTTGCTCGAAATGTGGCTTCGAAGTCATGGAAAGATGAAAAAAAACAGGAAAAAGCACTCAAGCGACTCCACCAGCTTGCAGAGTTACGGAAGCAGTCAGAATGGCAAGTATTTAAAATTTATATTAGGTTTTAAGGCCCTCTTTCCTCAGTCTCAGAAGAAATCTTAATATTTTAACTCCTACACAATGTAATGTACAGAAACTGTGTATACGGTAACCTGTTTTCAGCTGTCGTCGACTTCAAATGTTCCTGTTCTGCAAACCATAAAATTGAAAGCCTTGAATTAATTGCATGAAGGTTTGTGGTTTTCTCTTCTGTAGCCAGTTATTCTCCTTCCTTCTAAGCTGAGTATTTTGAAGATGCTTTTATACTATCATCATTTTACCTTATCCAAACTGACCTGAAGAGATTAGTATGACTGTCCTAACATTTGATAGTAAGTGAATGGGAGAGGAAAAACCCTTTGTGAATATTCTTTCCTACTTTTAGGGTACTGGAATTATTCTCAGATCTTCTCGGCAGAGTGATGCAAGTATCATTATATGAATGAAAACCAAGTAATTAACTGAGTTAAATTTATTTAATATTGTTATCTCTATTGAAGAATATCAAAATAAATCCTTAAATTTTAGACATCTCCTTTGTTTAATGACATTGAGGGCTTCAAATTGCCACCAGAGCAATTGTTTATGTTAATCTATGACCATAATGAGTTAACAAGATAATTAAACTGGCATTCTTTTAAATTCATATCAAGACTACTGTACCCTGGAAATAATAGCATTCAGAGTTTATTATACACTCATTTTGGCCTATGTAATTGCTTTTTGAGCAATCTGCTGAAATATAACGGTTTACTGCTAATATATCACTTTTATGGTTACAACTCCATTTTCATATAAATCTGCTGAAACAAATGTAACCCCCTGTGGGAAGATTCCTTTATGCCCATGCATTCGAAGATGTAGTCTCAGATAGACCAATAAGGTCAGTGATAATAGAAAAGCCAGAGTGAGAGTGTGAGAGAAAAAGAAGGTTTGCTTTTAGAAAAAGCCAGGAGTCCATAATCCTTTACAAAAAGCCTGAAAAGACAGAGCTTGCTATTCATTTTTGTAATCAGGAATAGGTTCAGGGGTGGCTGAGAGCCGTGATTTTGGCAGAGGAGTAGCATTCCCAGTTGCTCAGGAAAGAAAGTCAGCCTTTCTAAGCAAAGTCTACACACATATACAATTGTTATTGTCCCTGAGTAGTGTGTCTCAGGTTCCAACACAATTTCTTAAAATTACCCAGTACAATTTGCCAACAAAATAAGTGTTAATCTTGTGCACAGAAAAACTTTATTTTTTTATTATAAGGGGACTTTGAAAAGGATCTCTTTAATGCCTTCTTCAAGAGCCAATTTCTTCTTGTACGAACAAGGATAAATTTGCATCTCCCGATGCCAAATTTGGGGCAAATGCAAATATATTCTCTGAAATGTATACATATTCCAATACTCTGGGTTGACCCTTCTTCGAGTCTTTCTGCCTTTCTGATTTCTAAACAGCAATATTTTTATAGCATTTACAAAACATGGTAGCCATTTACAGATAGCTGTTATGCAGATCTAGCAGTTCTAATTTATTTGCATTTAATTAAAATATTTTCTAATCTCTAATCAAACTCCTTACTTAATCTGGTTCCAAATTTTTTTCTTGCTAGTGTACTGTAGTGCCACATTAATAGCAAATGTAGGTAATTTGTCTAATGAAATGAGTGTTTAAAATGTATCTTGAAAAAACACTTTTATGGGGGCTGTATATGTCTCATCTCTAATGGAAAATGGCAACAGTCATTCCAATCTCAGTTAATCATATAATTAAAGAAACCAATTATTTACCATGTTTGTTAAGGCCTTCTTAAATAGGTTGTGAATTTTCTGGGGTCTTTTTAATTACAAGAAAACTAAACCACAGATTTAAAATAAAATATTTTGGGAAGAGAAATTATGTAATTAATGAAAGTAGAATACAGAAAGGGGAAATATGGCAAAGTCAATTTGAGGTTGATAATGAGACCAGTGAAGCTGCAATTAATATCGATGGAAATATACCTGTGTCCTTTTTCCCCACCAGTGTTTGCTGATAGTTTTAGTACTAATATCTCTTTGAATATTTTGCAAGTTCATTTATTGTGGAATAATATAAAGATGAAATAAAAATCTACTCTTAAAAAAGTCATACAAACACATTCCTCCCTAAGCAAGCAGAATGTTTCTCATTCACTTCTAGAGTTTGATTTTGCAAATGCACCAGGTGGGAGCATCTCACTTTGAACATGGCACAATTTCCTTTGCAGTGGCCTTTCATAAACCAAGACTTACCACAGACCAGATTCCCTTTAATTTAAATATATTCTAGATGTACACGGGCATAACTCTGAAAAAGATCATTCATGTGCTGTTCAAATCATACATATAGTTTTCTCTGTGTAAAGACTATCTTGACCATACAGAAGCCCAAGCTAAGTTGAGGATTTAGTCCTTTGTGTTTTTGGAAAAATTGTGTCACAATAGCATAGGACCATATGTACACGTGTGTAGTAATCTATGAAGAACCACAAACCACACACTGTGACTACATTTACTTAAAGCATTGTTTAGTGTCCTGCTCTTGTTTTTGTTAAATGTTCCACTCTTACTTTTGTAGTGTTGATGAATTTATAAACTATTTAATATATCAAGCTCTAAACCCACCTAAATAAAGGGCAGCATAAGATCTTGCTGCTGAACAGGGGCTGCCATTATGCCTTGAGAGCACTAGGATTTCTCATTTTGGTATTAAATTTTAAGCTGTGGCATAGGCTATAGATGCTTTGTAGATGGTTGTTAGATACCAGATCTTCTAGACTTGGGAGTCAGTGAATTGGAAGTTACCTGGAATATTTACTAAGCAGAACTCTGTTCTGGATTCTGCATTTAGCTCAACATGGATGTGGCAAAACAAAGTGGTCAGACAGTCTGTCTGACTTTATTGAAGCTAAACTACATACCCATGTTTACACACCATTGTGAGAGAAGTCAGCTTTGCTTTATAAGTGTTAAGTGCTACTGGGCCATTTAGGTAGGATTAAAAGGTGGGAGGCATAAAAACATCTGCCCTGTTTTAGCCTGCAAGGTGGTACACCTGTTCAAAATCAGACCAGAATAGATACACCTGTTCAAAAGCCTGTCAGGATCCTGAGGGTACTAATGAGACCTAATGACCCTGACCAGCCTCACCTGGGCCTCTCCCTAGTCTGGGTTAAGGGAGGGCTGGTCTTTTTGGCTATATCCATGCTATATCTATAAAGAGCCCCTTGATCTGGACCTTAAACCCTGGACTGGCATCTTGGCTTGGCTTCAGCCCTCTCCAGTCACCATGGATCTACCTGGTGTTCACTGGACCTGCCTCTAAACTTTAGATTGGCTTTTTAATACAGCTCATGATACACATAAAGGAACCTAAGGAAGGTACCCCACACAGCAGCCAGTCTTTAACTTGCAGCTGGTAAAAGTCTGATATGGCACAAGGCCTGCTGACTGTAGAGGGTTTAACTTCTCCCAGTTATCTTAAGGAAGTTGAGTGTTCTTCAGATTTACCCATTTATGGCAAGCTGTGGGGAGTGGTTTTGATTCGTATCTCAAGTTGCAGAAGAGTTTAGGATGTAAATTAAATTGTCTGCCTTTGAACTATTTGGGGAAATCTGCATCATGAAAGGTAATACATTGAAGGATTAAGGTTGTAATACTTCAAGTTTTATCAAAAACTCACCAGCTACAAAGTGCATTTGTTGCTGACATCCCACTCTGCTCTGAATTTACAGAGCTCAAGGAACATTTAGACAATGCTCTCAGGCACAGGGTGGGATTGTTGGGGTAACCTGTGCAGGGCTAGGAGTTGGACTCAGTGATCCCTGTGGGTCCCTTCCAACTTGGCATATTCTATGATTCCATGACTAGACTGCTCGTTTTTGTAGAAACTTAGCATTTTCACATAACAGCATGAGTGACACCCTCCTTCACTAGACAGGCATTGTCAAATGCAAGCTCTGTCTTAACTTGGTTACTTCATACAACTTTCTTTTTCTTTATTTTTTATCTTACAGCATCACTGGGAGCGGACCATTGCTTAAAGTCCCACGGTTAGTCATGGAAAAGCAGCAGTCACCCCATGGCATTTTCCTGTACAAAGGCAGCAAGTTCACAGCCAGCTCTCAAAGAACCATCACGAGTGAAGGTCAAGGTTTCTCCAGAGGCATACTAGAGAAACAGCAGCTTATTATAAGCAGGCATCATCCGCCTACTGAAAGACACCATGCACTTGGAAATCGAGTCTCACAAATGTTCCCAGATAGCACCAATACCTCTCAAAGGGCAGGAGTGTCTTTCTCATTCTCTAAAAAGGTCCCTTTAAAGCTTGAGTCCTCGGCATCAGTCTTCAGTGAGAACTCTGAAGAAGGAAATGATTGTAGTGAACCCCCCAACTATAAAAAAAAGCAAGCTATTGAGGGCTGTCATTCTGGCACACTTTTGGAGGAACACATGAAAGAAAGTTTGGATAAGGGATCACCTATTATGCAAGGCCAGATTGATTTGGATGACAGCACATCAAGTCATGTAGATGCAAAACATAAAATGCTAAAGGAAAATGATGGAAGTGTTGATAGAGAATTAGAAGAAAAAGTCAGTGCTCATCCTTCATTTTCTAAAGTCAAAATACACCTTTCAAATGTGGATTTTTCTGGTTCACTGAGAGAAGGAGAGCAAGAAAGCAAACTGAATGAATCTAAGCAATTCTTAGAAACTGTCATTTCACCTTCATGCCAGGCTAGCAATTTTTGTACTCAGCTGAACACCTGCAAGCACAGCAATGCCCTCCTGCCTGACCAGTTATCTGAGCTCCCACCCCAGCCAGCACCTGAGCTGGCATGTTCAAGCAACACTAATAACAGTCCTGGAGTGATAAAAAGAGAAAGAGCTTTGGAGATTTCAGAAACCACAAATGGCAATATGGAAACACTTCCAATGGAGACTATAGTTAAAGAATTTAAGCCCCAGGCATTACCCTTCCTCCATGTAGTGAGCAAAGATGGCACCACTGCTCTGCAGTGGCCCACAGAATTACTTTTGTTTACAAGAACTGAGCCCTGTATTTCATATGGCTGTAATCCATTGTATTTTGACTTCAGACTCTCTTTAAATCACAGAGATAGTAAACAGCATGAAACAAACAAAGAAAGCTGCAAAGAGCACTCTAAAAATAAGGCTGCAGATGAAAATAAACCCTCAGGTTTAATAAAATACAAACAAATTTCAAATGAACAAGATAATCAGTTGTTGAAACCAAAGAAGATGAAAGGTTCTCTAAATCCAAGAAAGGCCAAGAAAAAAGTTGAGTCAGACATAGGGAAAGAAATGAATGAAAATGGTAAAAAATGCATTGCAGATTATTTGAATGAAAATATACCCAAAGTGCCTGCTTACCTTGGTGTGTTACAAAAGGATGATGTGACAGAAAGAAGTCTTCATACAACACCAAGAAGACCTTTAAAACATAATTTTCATAGCTGTGAAAGGAAAAAACAGAGCATTAGAAATGGAAGCATTTCCTTTTCTGCTTTTATGTCTAGGATTAAGAAGTCTAAAGCTGCAAAATGTGATTTAATTTATTCTGAAGAAAAGTGTGAAAACCAAAATGACTGCAGAGCCATTCAAGATGAGGCCAGCTGCAGCAGTGATATAAGTGACAGTGGAAAAGACTCTAGTGGATGTTTCCTTAGTTGTAAATCCAGTTCAAACAGCACGTATTTAGAAAATGAAGGATGTGGAAGTTACACAAGATGTCGGAGATGCCCATCTCCTCAAAAGTCCTCTTCTGGCAGACATTCCAGCTATTCTGACACTTCAGTTAGCAATACAAGTAGCTGCATGAGCTACCTGAGTCCCACATCAAACAATCACAGCAGAAGTACTTTGCTTTGTTGTTGTAAAAGAAAAAGCGAGACAGATGAAAGGCACAAATGTAAACATAGAAAGCACAAGTGTATTTTCACTTCAGATGACACAGATGAGGATTATCTTTGTCATAGTAGAAGTCACAGAACTAGAAACTGTACTCAGAGGGGCACAGTTAAATATCAAAGATGTTCAAGACATAAAGTTTTAAAACACAGGGACAGATCTAAACACAGCAGATGTAGACATTGCCACTTTGGCAAAGCTCATAGTAGGAGTAGAAGCTACCATAGATCCAAAAGTTGTTCCACCAGTGATTCAAGAAGCAGCGAAAGATCATTTAGTAGCAGAATATCAAGAGGCAGCAGTTCAGGATCCTTCTCAAAAGAGACTGACGACTGTGACAACAAAAGAAAAGATGCCAAAAGAGGTTCTAGTACTGAACCAGGAAAAGCTGAAACTGCACATTTCAAGTCTCTGAATGTGAATAGTCAGACAAAAAACTTTGCCACCTGCTCTTCTGAAAACCTGGCAAAAGACATGTGTGGAAAAAGAAAATCACTTACAGCCAAGTTACTTTTAGAAAGAGTGCAGTCTAAGAAAACCCAGGGACAAATGCATGATTCAGAGAGATTTTCAAACAGTAGGGGGGCAGAATTAAAGGATCACTCGCAAAGTCACTTTGCTCTTCAGTTTTCATCCTCGGTAGATGACATTGCAATGTTGCCTTTGTCAGAGAAAGTGCTAAGAATAGGTAAAAATGACATGGGGAATAATGAAATCAGTTTGTTGGAAAACAGCATGAAGAAAAACAACTTGGAAGCATCAGAGATAACGAGTGTTGCTCTCTCACCTGGCACTGATTATGACCATTGTTTTTTTAAAGATGTAATTCAAATAGAAACAGGTTATCAGAGCCCAAGCATAAAAAGGAACACAGCAATAAAGGAACAATCAAATCTCTTCATTAGTGAAGTGCAGCCCTTTATACAAAGCTGTGATCCAGTACCAAATGATTTCCCTGGTGCTTTTTCTTCTAATAGATATTCTGTTGTTGCTAATTCAACAGAAACCAAAGAAGGACTACACAATATAAGCATGGACTCAAACCGGGCAGAAGGCAGTTCGGACTCTTTTTGTGACAGTGCTATGCAGAAGTATGATGACACAGTAGATGACCTAGAAGTGTACAGTAAATCCACCTCCCCTCCTTTAACACAGCAGCTTATCACATTTTCACCAGAAGAAGTAGACAAATACAGGTTGCTGCAGCTGCAAGCCCAGCAGCATATGCAGAAACAACTTCTGGCAAAACATCTGAAAGTTTTGCCTGCCCCAGGACCAGCTGCCTTCTCTGCAACACCAGCAGTTCCTGCCTTCCCTGTTCAGCAGCATGCTACTGTCACCACCATCCACCACACACTGCTGCAACACTTTGCTCTCTCAGCATCTGTACATCCCCACAGCAGCCACCTCTCCCTGGCACACCTTCACCCCCTCTCTCAGGCACATTTTGCCCCCATATCACTTTCCCCATTAGCCCCAGCCTTCATTCCCACACACCCTGCTTTGCTGACAGGACACCCATTGCACTTGGTTTCTACCACCCCCCTCCACCCTTCCCCACTGACCTTTCCCACACTGCCACACACTGCATATATCCCAGCCTTATTTACATCACACCTGAATACAGCCACACCTTCTGCTATACATCCAAATCACTTAGTTCATCCATTATTCCAAGGTCAAGAGCCCCATCACTATTCTTGTTCTAGCCAGTCCCAACAGTTACCTTCAACAAAAGAAGTTTTCAGTGTTTCTAGCTATTTAAACTAGCCCAAATGATTCACTATGGCTCCAAACCAAATTGAAATAAAGCATTTGGTGTTCAATTACATGTCTGAGTGGAAATCTACTGGTTTGCTGAGAGCACAATGCTAAAGATTTTGAAGTCCACAATCTGTGTGACAGCATATGAATGTTGATTTTATTCTTGTATTACTGAGGAAAAGCTGCTTTAAAGCTTTTTTTGTGACACTATTACAAGAAGGATGAAGTGTCTTGTTCCATCCTACAGAATGTTTGGAAAGAATAGCCTGAAGTCTGTGACTCTCAGTAGGAATGGGACCACAGCACCCAGACACAATGGGATCAAGTCTATCAATGCTGATGAGGGATTTAAAGTAGTGCAATTTAAGGTAGAGCAGTCTTGAAACACCCCAAAGGTTTAATTTTCTGAGTGTGTCCATGAAACAGCCCAGTGCTTGGTTTTTCTGAGCCAAAAATAAGGTATCTGGGACCACCAGTTCCTGAGGCTGTCTCCTGATTGAAATAAATTGTGGAGGCTCAGAGGGAGGGATGATAAGCTAACACTTGGAAGAGCAGGATTACAACATCTTAAAGATACTTTAGTGATTTCAGCCCCGACATGTGTTGCTTGGACAGTGTAAAGGGTTTGCAGTGAACCCACAGGTACATAACAAAAAAATTCCAGTAGCATAGGGAGCTCTGTGTAGGCTGCTACTTTTCTCCCTGAACACAGGCATCCAAGAAGGCTTGCCAAGAGGGCAATGAAGCCAAGTTCTTTGGCATTGCCTGTGTGTGGCTGTACTGCAGGGTATGTCAGGGGTGAGCTGCAGTGGCCCAGAACTGCCAAGCAGCCAGTGCTGGCTTTGTAACTCAAAGGTCACTGAAACAAGTTTTCCTATCAAACAGGGCTCTGACATGTGGAAGAGTGTTTCCCATAGCATGTGTAGATATCTTTCATCCCTTTCACAAGCAAGAGAAACAATTGGCTGGTTCTACAAAGTTGTGCTGATATTCATTAAAATGCAGAAGTAAAATTCTGAGCAGGTCTCCAAAAACTGGTTGTCCAGGTTGTCTCAAAGTAAAACATGTAATAGTACCCAGCATTTAAAGGTATATTGAATCCAAACAAATACATTAAGATTCTCGCATGGCTTCCCAAACTCTCTACAAGGTAATTGAAATTCTGAATCCACAATGTCTGAATGCATGTATCCAACCTTCAGAGTAGTGTGTGGTTGAAATTGTTCATAATAAGTGTGCATCTGGAAATACGTGAGGACTTCAGCATCTCTTTGAATGGCATAGTTTGAATATCTTTATAATGCTTCTAACTCAACGTGAGATTTTTCGCATGAAATTAAGTTCGTAATTGTGGTTGGACTACAGGCATTCTTCCCAATAGAATTGGACCATGAAGTATCCAACAGACAGTACCTGTTTGTTTGGATTAAAAACATTTGAGATATTTTCAATTCATTTGCAATAAGATAGTACACAATTAACTATATATCTTTCAGGATCAATATAAAACACATTTTAAAAGTTTTGGAGGAATTTTATTCCATTATATTCAGCTATCTGAAGCAACTGACAAATCTAATGGCAGTTATGTATTTAAAACACAACAGGACCAATTTTCTTAGTCTTAATCGAACTAGATGGATTCATTGCAATTAAATAGAATTGTTTTAATTTCTAAAAGCAGCTGCTTCAGCATAAACTGGTATAATGCCAAACTGTTCAAATGACTTTACAAGTTGTGACTGCTTGTTTTGTATTTTCAAAGGATATATTTTCAAAGTAGCTTTGAATACTTAATGTTTTAGCCATTGAATAAAAACTATCAGAAAAAAAATATGGAGACTAAGCAGAAGCAAAACATTTTCGTGTTGAGAAAGGTTGGTGAAACCAGCACCCTCAAATAGCTATTGATTGATTCCCATCTTATTTATTAGTCTCATGAACAAAATTAATTCATGCCATTTTGGAGTTACTTATCTCTATGTAAGTAGCATAAAAATTCTGTTTAATTTTCTCATGTTAATTGTAGGGAACTTCTTTAATCAAAAGTATTGCTTCAGAAATAAGGAAGTCAATAATTTTTCTTGGGAAATATGTAAAATTAAATATTTCTACAGTTAGAAAATTCTTACTTTCAATTTTGACTGCAAATATTCCTAAAATAAGATCTGAATTTGTATATAATTTTGATGCTTCTGGAACTTTATTCTCTCAGAATAAAGCATATCTCACTGACTGTGACTTAACATCACTGAAAATTATTACTTTCTTGGATGGAGATCACTCACTCAGTGGACTACTTGGCAACATTAGTCATAACTCTGTAGAAACATTCTCAATTGAACATCTAAAGTAGCAGGTCAGCCTGTTCCGTAGAAGAGGCTGACTGAGCTGCATAGCCATCAATGCCAGTTCAGGGCCAATACTGGCCTAAAAGATGCATTTCCATCTCTACACACTTTTAAATTTATGGGCCCAGTTTCATTTCTGTTGAAGCAAACCAAGCTGTTCTCATTGTATATGAGTTCATTTATATCTTAAGTAGATAAAAACAAAAGAAAAATATGGAACTGAAAGAATGATGGTCTAATCTCTTCTTTAATGTGTGTACACACATTTTGTATCCCTGCTTCTTACAGATAATGTTAATGTTGTAGAAATTTTTGTGGCAAGAAACCTGACCAATTGAAACTTGGCAATATTCTACTCTATAGATCATTTATGAAAAATAGAACTATATGTTTCCCTTAACATATGCACAATACAATGGGATTCTAGAAGAAATTAAATCATGAGATGTTCACGGATCATTGTATATACCAACAAGGTAAAGCAAATTGACAATGAAGATTAAATTTAATTCTTGGAGATGAAGAATGAGAATTGGGATTTTGAAGAAATGTTTTGATGGGGAAAAAAAGAGATATTAAGAACAGAAATAGCACAGTAGCAAAACAGTAATCATTGACTACCAAATAAAGGGAATGTCCAATACCATTCTTAGTAAAAAGAAGGGATTTTCTTGTAGAAATGTAATAAAGCTATCAGCACAGCTGAAATTATATATTCTCTCTAATTGCTGCCCTATTTGTTTTTCATATGTACTTTAAATATGTATCATTATAGTAATTAAAAGCATTATTGAGCCCACTGTATGGAGCCATGCTACAATTTTGATTTAATTCAAACAGATTTTTAAAGAAGTTACAGTATCCTCGTGTCAGTTATATAAACACACCAAGCTGATAATCTGTTTTAGCTTAATCGTATATTCTTGATACATAATCCAAGGAAACAAGTCACCCACACACTAAAATTCCGACAACAAAAGTTTCCTCAGTTACACCACGATAATTTTTTTTTGTTGTTGCTATTTGGGTTTTTTGTTTTTGTAACTGATGCACATCTGGAATACATTTAAGATGTATATTATTGTGCACATTTGCATTAAAATGCCATTTGATCAGATTGATTTTAAAAGTGTCAAGTTTATATTTAAAACTGGATAATTCTTTGGCTAGTATAATATGTAAACTAGTACTTTTGTTTTGTATTCTCTGTATAAAGTGTTTTATATTATACAGTAGCTAAGTGAATTGCACTATTGTACATGCAACGCAACTTTTTTTTTAGCTTATTCAAGGAATCCCTGGGAATGTAGTTTAATGCAATAATTTTTTTTTTCAATAAAAAGGCTTACTGGTATAAAGAGTGTCAGTCATGTATTTTTAATGTAAAGTATACCAAAATGCAGCAAGATAATAAAATCCAGAATGATGTAAACATATTCTGTATTTTAATCTGCAGAACTGAAATACATTCAATTCATTCATGTGACTATAATTCTGAAATTTCTTAGAATGTTTCCTAAAAATTTTAGTATGTGTTTCAGAAGTGGGTTGTTTAAATGGAACTTAAAATAAATATTCCTTTAAAAAATTATTCTATCTATGTGGTTTTTCCATGTACTATTAATGAATCAACATCCTCCTGTATATTTTTATGCACTAATCAATTTATTTAGAATTTCACCTATAACTCCCTTATCAGGCTCCCCAGATAATGCCTCTGAGCTATGACCCTTGATGCTTTTATAGCAGGACCTTTGGTAAAGAAGCTAACAGTAATATCAAAAAATGTATCATTTATTCACTCTTCAACCATTCTTTAAAGTTTCACATAGCCATGACAGATATCACTTTATGTTTTTTCTTTCCCCTTGTATTTTTCCAGTTTGTTTATTGCATCCTTTTCCATCTATGTTTCATCTATATTGTAAGCTTTCTGACAAAAGGCTTTGGGTTTGGTCATATAGGTACTCAGCTTCAGGGGTCCCAGGAACTGCTGCTGTACTATTTGTAAGGCTAATGCTGTTCTGTTGAATGGGGGTTTTACCTCAGAATCACAGACTATTCTGAGTTGGAAGGGACCCACAAGGATCATCGAGTCCAACTCTTCAGTCAATGGGCATCAGTAGACAGTTTCATTAGTGTCATGTCTCCAGGTGAGCACAAAGACTGAAGAAAGCTTTAAAAAAGTGTCTACATGGGTACATGTAAGAGATAAAATTCTGTCTTTTTGAGGTGTGATTTGACAGAGCTGTCAGAAGTTTCTGCATAGCTGAAAATACCGTGGCCAATCTCTAGGACCAAATTAATCAACCATGCAGTGACATGTCACAATTCAGGAATTCTATAAAATCTTGAAATCACAGCAAATCAACAGAGACATAATTGACAAGTGTATCTAGTTACATTCCACTGTGTTTCTTCACCTAGTTGTTTCATAACAAAAAAAAAAAAAAAAATTCAGAATTGGAAAAACTTACATAAAAAGTTTGTGTGTCCAAAGGAAATCCTTTGCAAATTAATATCTATGCAACTACTTGTCAATTATAATAGGCTTCCAGTTGAGATCAGATGTCACCTGTTTGTTACTGAACAAATCTTGATACAAGCTGAGGAAAAGAAATCCCACCACAAAACAAAAACAAACAACAAACCAAAATAAAAATCTTGTTTTGACCAGGATGCAATATGTGAACAGATAAAGTTGCTCACACCTTCCTATTCCTGGTAAAGCTAGCTACAATGCCAGCATAATCTTTCCTATAATTTGGTGGGAAGTAATTGCATAACCTGATTATGCAAAGTAAGCATCTTAATATATATTTTAGACATAAATATGAAGAATCTCTGAGAATGGCACTCATTACCTTTCTCTGTGTAGACACTAGGCACAATTGTAAAAATGTGTGTGGAAATAACAGGAATCTGCAAGTCAGTAAACTGCACCGCTGCCTTGCTAAGATTGGGACATACTGTTGTGATATGCTTGAATGTTTCTCTGCCCCAGGGCTGACAGAAATTAAATCATTAATGCTTCAGGTCATGAAAATATTCTCAGTCTCTTCCAGACCATCAGGATGAGCTTTAAGTCAACATGTTACTTGTCTATAAAGCATGTAGTAATTTTAAAATACTTTTTATTGTTCTTCAATGAACACATTATTTTCTTTAACAGAAAACACAGAAGAAGCCAAAGAGCCAATTGGAGAGATTATAGACAGAAATAAATCTACAGTTACAGTAATGGGTGTTTATTTTAAACACCTACTGCTTAACAGTGACCTATCTGTTTTGTGAATGTGCTTAAAAGTGCTCTTGGCTGAGATATCAGGCAGTAGATACATGACCATCTTAGAAGTGGGTTCAGCCCAAACTCATTCTTTATTATCTAGCTATATAATCCTCAAAATAAAGATAAGGTTGAAAAGCTTGATAGACTTCCATGAAACAGTATAAGCAGTTCTGCTGTGTCTACTTAAGAGCCCATCTGAAATTTATATTACACACAAAAAATCAATATCTCATTCTTATGAACCAATAAACTTTTTACACCAAATAAATTTGTCATTTGCAAATCAATAAATTAAATGTATTTATCAATTTTATATATAAAACTCTTGTGTACTCCAAGCTGTGTATGTGTGCAAATCAGCAACATTAATAAATACGTCATTGCAAATGGAACAAGTCAATTAGTCTCAGACTGCCACAAACCAACTATTTTTATGTAAAGCAATGTGTTCTATATAAAAATGGTTGAATTATAATTTTCTTTCATCTTTTTTACAAGTAATTTATGGGCTGTTTTCTGCCTGTCCCAGTGGGAAACCCTACAAAATTTAATAGAAACAGTTACGTTTGTGTGTTGGAGAGGTGAACTGTGTCATCTTAAGGAGGTACAATTGCATCCAATACAGACTTACACACCTCACAGCTGAGAGGTGGACCTGTGTGAACCTCAGGAAATTCAACAAGCCCAAGTGCAAGGACCTGCCCCTGGGCTGAGGCTATCCCAAGCACAAGTACAGGTTGAGCAAAGAATGGATCAAAAGCAGCCTTGGGGAAAAGGACTTGGGGTGTTGGTGGATGAGAGGCAGGGCATGTGTCAGTGTGTGCTGACAGCGCAGGAAGCCAGCTTTGTCCTGGGTTGCATCAAAAGCACCATGGGCAGCAGTTGATTCTGTGGCTGTACTTCTCTCTTGTGAGACCCAACATAGAGTACTGCATTCAGTTCAGAGGTCCTCAGTAGAAGAACAGGGACCTGTTGCAATGCATCTAGAGGAGACACACTAAGTCGATCACAGGGCTGGAACACCTCTCCTATGAACACAGGCATAGAATTTTGCATGTCAATCAAAGAGGTACAGGTTGGAAATACTGTTAATCAATTGCTGCATGTTTTCACAGGTGAAATATTGCAGAGTTCCTGAAAGAAGAGTCTTTTCTCCTGTCTGTCATGCTTAGATGGTGTAACTTTGCTTAGTAAATGCTTATCTGTCAGCTTTCCACGTTGTTCCAATTTGGAAATCCTGTCTTCCTCAGAGAAAGTGAAAACACTAGAAATGCTTGCTCCTTGCTTATACCAGGATTTCTCTGATAGGATTCCAGTATTCTTGAGAGTGTGCCCCAGTTTCCAGTGAGTTTTCTTTCTCCAGAGGGATGAAGCACCTACAGCTTTGAAGGTGGAGGCAGAACTAGTTTCTTCTGCTTAAATATTGATCCAGTTAATTTAAGTTCCAAATAAAGACACCCACATCCAGAGACAGATAACCAAATTTCATCAAGGGATAGATAAAAAAGTTATCACTGTATGTTAAGTTGCTGGTTTTCAACTGGGACAAGTTTCCATCTCTCATAGGACTGGATTCTTTTTGTCTTATTCTTAGCATGCAACCAATATCTGAAGTACATAGGAGAGTTTTCAGGACTATGTTTCTCTCTCTCTCTATGATGCTGAAACTGGCTGTAAAACAACCCACTGACAATTAGAGGAGGCAATCCTTGGTCTACTTAGTTTACTAGTAATTTCTTCAAAGGTCTCTGTGACTTAAAATACTTAATGCTTTTTTTTACTATCATCAGTAATTACAGTAGTGGTATCTGCTGCTGACATAAGTTTCTTTAGCAATGAACTTTCCCACAAGTCACCCTCTCTTAGTTCTGCTGTGTGACCCCATATTTTCAAATGCTACATTTCCTGATTTTATTTTTCTTAAATTATTTGTTGGATAAACAGTTCTTACGATTCTTTGTTTAATTATATGGGTCAAGATGACATTTAATAATGAATCTTATTGTGAGTTATGATCAGGGCTTATGACTTGAAAATAACTTTGCCTTGGTGTTGCCAGCCCCCACAGGTTGTTCACAACAGAGATCCTCAGACGCTGAGGAACAGTGATGTTGCCAAAATGGGACAGCAGAAGGAAGGAAATAAGCACAAGGGCTGCTTTTAAATAATAAAGTTTAAAAAGCATGTGCAAAGTCTGAACAGCAATGTCGTAATTGTGACACCTGGGAAAAAAGGATATGTTTATTGCAGAGGCTGTAGAGAGCATCAAGAAAGGGTTCAACTTATGATGCATAAAGCTAAAGAGGTTTGCAAGCACAAATAAGACCTCAGATTAGCAGCTGTAATTCCTGAAGTCAACAAAATTAAGACAAACATTTCTCATGGGATTTTTTACTCATGGTAGGCTGTAACTTTTGAAATTTGTGTTCTGTCTGCTCTGAGTCAAGTCCTAGGAGAAAGAGGGTCAGATAATGATGAAAATTGATGAATAAGTAAAAGTGTTTCATAGCGTATACAAAGATGTGTTTAGCTACCAAGTACATGCTTGTACAGTTCTTACTTTTCTTCATGTCATCTGTTTTTGTGTACACTGGTGACATTTAAAGCATCAGGTTATGGGATAGTTTTGCGCAAGTATAAGCAAACAGCATGAAAGACTTCGGCCTGGCGAAGTCGATTTATTTGGTATGAATAGGGGAAATGAATCACAGTACCATTTGGATCTCAAGAAACATTTATTCTTGGTGAACTGTAATCTAAATGATGAATTATAAGTCTGTTAAATGGAAATACTGTTAATGTTTAATATAAGCATTTTTTGTAGAGAGTTAACAGCAAAATAATTTTCTAGAAAATAGCCATGGAGTGAAAAACTGCAAATAATAATTTAGGAAAATAGTGTTTGTTACATTTGATAATCTGTTTGATACATCAGTAACCCAATAAATTGTGGTTTCTTTCAAAAGGGACATTTACCTTGTTCTTCCTCACAAAGCTAACCTGAGGCAGAACAAAGTCTTTGCTGGAGCATTAACACTGAGTATAGTTATGATGAGTTAATTACTACTTTGGTGGATTAGTTGTCCATTGAAGATAATATAGAGACATAGAGACTACACTGTAGAGCACGTGTAAGCAATCTCCTAGTCACAAGCCTGGATCTGCCCTCCATATAATTACAGGAAACACTGTTGAAGTCTGTAGGCACACAGATATGCCAAGTAGTATGACATTTCAAGGCATTACAGGTTTCTCATTACTCAGAATCAGCATATACATATTTAGGAAGAAAAAAATCCAAACCAAACCAAACCAAGCTACAAAATTTGAAGTGTCTCCTTAATAAAATGAATGAACTAAAAATTCTTAGTGTGTCTCGGTAGCAAAAATAAACAGTAATTATAACCTAAAAATCCTTACAGAACTGTAAATTACATCAACACTTTAATAATGTTGTAAAATTCCTTTTGCCCATGCAACACAAATCCTGTCTCTCTGCATGATTGGACCATCATGATAATGGCAAATATTGAAAAAAGAACTCTAAGAAACACATAGTATTTTACCCCGTTGTCAATGCAGTAAATACATGGTTTAAAGTATTCTGATCTTTATTTCCAAAGTCACTCATCTGCAGCTGGAAGCAGAGAAAAAGTTAGATGTTTGCTAAGGATCTATTTTCAAAGTACCACTGAGAGATTTAGCTACATAATCCCCATTATAGGCAATATGTTTGAAAAGCTTTGTGAGCTCTAGTTTAGAATACTTCATTTTTTCCTAAAAACTTTTCAGAGAATTTGCTTTAGAAATTCATAATGGATAGAAATATGATGAGAGTGATTGGACAAGTTCAAACTGAGAAAGCCTTCTTGGCAGCTTGGAAAATTGAGAGCATTGCATGAAAATCACAGCACAGTGCTGTCAGCTCTGTCAGGAAGTTTTAACTTTTCCTCAGAATTTCTTTGGCCTTCAAAAATCCAAGAACAAACTTACCATGTAGCACTCCTGCTGAACAGTTTTCAGGTCTAAGCATACTCAGTATTTATGGAGAAACTTAACATTGAGTCAAATAATGGCTTGACCTTATGCACTCTGATTATCTGGTACTGACTTCTCATAAGCTCTGTCAGCAAGAACAATGGGCTCCAGACGTTCAGTGATGCACTGTGGGGCAACCATGCCACTGAAATACACTGCAATACAGAGTGGCCTACAAACTGTCCCAGTATTTGTGTCTCCTTCCCTCCATCTTCACAGCCTGGTGATTAGAGCTTTCCAGACCAGGAGCCAAGGTGCCCTCTTGCCTCCTGTAAGGTGTGATAGGTACGCCCCAGTGCTCCCACAACATATTGCATGAACAGATCTGCAATGAAAGCTCTCTATGTTGTGGAAACTACACAGGATCAACTCATTACATACAACATGCAAGAATCTTCCCATTTAAATGGGACTACATAAAATATAAATGTCTACTCCTCCCTGCATTCCCCAAAAACTGAAGACCCCTTACCATGGGCTCATCCCACTTCCTGCAACATCACTAGAATCACCCTTACTAGGTGGTTACCTCTCCCCACTGAGCTTATGAAGTGCCTACATGGCAATTTGAACTACATTTTAGCATTCAAAGTAGATCACTACTGTAAGATACGTATTTCTGTATTTTGGACAACAGGAAATATTTGAAATTCAAATCTAGAATCACTAGATCTAATCAGTTCATCACTACAGAGGTACTACTCCTGCTTAAGGAGTAGAAGAGGAAAGTAAGATGAAAATCACAACAACCCTTTGTTTTCAGCTATTTATTGAGAGATGTCTGTGAAATGCCTGCCCTGACAGAATTCAAAAGAGGGCTGACATTTCAAATATGGGTATGTTTAGCTCCAATGCTTTGCAATAGTTGTCTAGAATTGTTCACCAAAATATTTTGTGAAAAATATAAGAAGATAATTAAATTTTTAAGCAATTCATGACCGATTTATGAACATAAAAGGGTTAAATGTAAGTGGGTTTTTTGCTTCATATAATTTGTTCAGGTGAAATGCCAATTAATTTAAGTCCTTACATGTTTGTACACAGCACTATATTAATTTCTTGCTTTTAATTTTGACATTTTTCTTCTTTCTCCATATGCAGATAGAGATACTTTTCATTGACATATGGCTTTCAGTGCTAGCTTGCTATTAGTTGGTAGTAAAAAGTCAGTCATTAGTATTCTGTAGGCTATATAAGCATTCTCGACAGTATCCTTTTTCCATTAGCTTTATATGCTAGAAATGAATGAAAGATGCAGCAATTGAACATTTTGAAAGGTTTTCTCAAAGAAATGTGTGGGACTATCCTTGATGTGAGTCCAAAAAATCCATAGTAACAAGTGTAGACAAAATGATAACTACAGAAAGAAAATGTCAGGCCAAAAAAGGGAGTCTTCAAAGACTCTTCTTTTGATAAGATGCAATTACTACAGAAAATAATATTATTCAGATCATGATCTTTACTCTCTGACAAAGCATTAAAGCATCTGCTAAAACCCTGAGCAAAGGATATGCCAGAGCATGATAGTCATAAAAAAAACTAAGATGATGATATATCATTGTCTTCTTTTACGAATCTTCATTGCATAAATCTATGGCTCAAACAACACTGCAAAGGATATTTCTCAAGCCAAGTTGGTGAACTCTACTTTTCCTGATGTATTTCAGACCACAGGGAATAAAGGGAAATAAAGACCTGATCTGATATCTAGAAAGCTTCACTGGGGAGTAGATTGTTTTAGAAAATTTAAAGGCACAAGGAGGCCCCAGGAGAGCAGAAATCCTGGGAGAGAGCTTGCCCTGTGGCAGGGGGAGGCTGAGGAAAGCTCTATGACTGTGGCTAACAAGAGGAATGTGCTAAGAGGGGCAGCTGCACTGCTCAGCTTGCACAGAAATAGCTGACTGAGCCTGGCCCAGCTGAGAAAAACACAGCATGGAGATAACCAAGGAGCCTAAGAAAGCAAATTGCCCTTCAAAAGAAAGATGGCTCGTGTTAACCCTCTTCAGTTTATGTGAGCTGCTGTGCTTAAATGAGCATGAAGACACCATCTAAGGGAAGGACAGCTCTCACATCCACATAAATCCCATGGTGGAGGAGGCATGTAATCAGGGTTGATTGCCATAATGTCTGTGCTTTATTGGAGATGCTGTTCTTTGTATATAGTCTTTCTACTGCATAAACCCATTCAACCCCCTTTTCCAACCTGGAAATATTACTTTCATAGCTAAATAACTAGAGGTTTTACCTTTAAACTGTGACATTGGAGTGTATAACAATCCATTTAAGCAAACTGCAGAGCTGCTTATAAACTGAGTACAGCTGTAGCAGTTGGTGCTCATGCCAAGGTGGTGAAGAACTTCATACACTGTACATAGGACTCATTATGCCTGTCTTGAAAGAATAGAAACAGCAGCTGGATTTGGCATTATCTACAGATATCTTCAAAGCATAAGATGCCAAGCCACTACAGTTAGTGCCTGAACATTAGAGTTTCTCAGCTAGCTCCCATTAGGACCCAACAATTAATTGGAATGCTCTCAGAGGATATATTACACCACATGAGCTGACTATAGGTCTCCAAATAAGGACATAAACTTCTGAGATGTGGCAGAGGAAATACAGGGCATTTATTGTACACAAAATAGCTTGGCCCCATTGTAGTCATTAAAACAATAGTTTGACAGTCATGTGCCATTGATTCTAGCTTGTAGATGCCCAATTCCATGCATTAAACCTAGGGATTATGCTGCCTGTCTTGCTACTCCAAAGATCTCAGAGTAGTGATACTTTTAAACAAATAACCTGAAGGACTATGTTTTGAAATAAGTAAGCAGGATAATTTCCAGCCTGCTGAGCAAAGACAGGTAAGCATGATTTCTAAAATAACGTCCAAGCAGTAGGTGTGCAATAGAGTCCATGTAATTTCCATGAAATTGCACTTGTGACTCTGGAAAACTTGAGCCCTCACAAATGTCCGTGTTGGCATGTATGTCTACATCTATTCACAGATACATTTCTGCATCAGCTGAAGCAGATTTCTCTCCTCACCCTGATCTCATAATCTGAATTACTCAATCACCAGAGTGCATTGCCAGTTATCTAACTAAATCTACACTCATCACACTTTGAGAAGGAATTGTCATTTTAGCCATTTTATGGATGCTGTTGTCCAAACATGATGGGGAAGACTTCTAAACTCTAGTGTATGAGCACCCTGCAGCTCCTAGAATGGTACAAGCTCCTGCACTGTGTTGTTTGCATGGTGGCAGCTGGGTCTGCTTTTGGTGCCACTGTGGGAGTGCAGAACAGACTTACTCAGATTCTAGCAATGCTTGACATCTAAGATCAGAAACAAATTTTGCAGCTCTAGTTCAGTTCTATTCTTACCATCTTGATTCACCTTGACCACTTTAAACCTCTGTCCTCCTTGCTGAGTCCCACAAGAGACCATGCTTTCCACCAGAATAATCCTTTAGCACAGACATCATCTGGTTCCATCTCTCTTTCTAGTGTAAATTGTCATAATGCAAAAGTATACAGTATTTTAGATCTATGCTTAAAATATAAAATGCCAGCTTCTGTCACACTGAGGCCCTAACACTTTTTTTAAGATCAGGCTGCTACTGCCAGAAATAGGATGCTGCAATCGAATCTGTGTTGTGTTTTTATATTCTGCATTATACCAGGCTTCCATATTTACATGTACATTTGATAAAATCTAATGTATGCATACAGCTTAAATAAAATTTGCATGATGGTAACTGATCATATGCAGGCTCTGATGACTTTCTTTCCTTCTGCTAAGCTTCACGTATCTTATTGAACTGACTTCTGCATTACTTCACATCCTGGATCAGAGTGATGCACACATCATATATCTGTGAGAAAGTACAAGTATACACTTTTCTATGATATCAACAATATATCAACTATGTGTGAGAGCTAAAATTATGCTAGTTTATATAAGTTGCCAGATGAAAAGTGTATTTTCCATTTTTTTATTCCATTTTCAATCTTAATTAAACATAGAGTAATCAAATTCACCTGCATTGTGTCAGGTATTAGAAGTGTTATTTCAGATTCTGGGTTTGAGGGTATTTGTGCTAAAGACAACAGTATAGATGGGTAGGAAAAACTCACTGACCTAGTAATAATGCATTATAATGAAACAGCTGTTCATTGACGTTAAACAGTATATACAAGGAACACTAGAATTAAGAATTCTTATTTAAAAGTAGGAGAACAAGCTTAACATGTTCGCATAAGTGTCTTATTAATTTTCCTCCTACTTGTAGGTAATCATTGGAGGGGGTTGCCTGTGCAGAGACACGTTAAGTGAGCTCTGAACTTACTACTTAAAGCAGGGCAAAAGATCTTCCTTAGATTCCGCAAAAGAATGAACTGTGAAGAGCACAGTTCTGTTTGGTGAAAAAAAAACTGTCTTGAATTTAAAGGAAATGATAGATTTTATCATCTTAGCAAAGTCTGCTGATGAGCATCTGGGTTTTGCTAACATACTAGTTATTGATGGTCCAAATTTATTAAGCTTTCCAGCCTCTTTGTTCACAGAAGTAAATCAGCACAGCAGAAGGAATTAAAAACAGCACTAAAATTACTTTCTATTGTTTTAGTGAAATACTTTATGAATTCATATATCTTATGGCCAGACGGAACAATTCAAAGGTCTCATTTTCTAAAGGTATCTCATTATTTTATTGCTTATGAATAGTCCCTATCTTTTACAACTATCAGCAAAGGAAGATTTTACTGTGTGCTGTGAACTACTGAGGATGACTCCAAGTGGCAGAGAAAATCAGAAATATAAACATCTCACAATGGTAATTTCTCGATGGTGCTTCTGACATTCTTTCATAGTTTCAGATGGCACATGTGAATGGACATTTCATATAAGGTACTGTAAACATTTTCTAGGTCTAACACACAAATGCACTGGAAGTTAAAATTAACAAAATGTGGGGGTTTTTTACATAAGCAGTTTCATTCAAAGAAAGGCTCAGAAGTTATATCATGAGCTGCTCAAATAATCCCACTCTTTTTCTTTGAGTATTTTCACAAATATATCACACTATTTTCTCATGTCTTGTTTTTAAAAAATAGAAAGATGACTGAATATCCATGACCATCTGAAAATTTTCATTTTTCTCCTTCAAGATCATGGCTAAACTTGGACTTTTTATCTAATTTCCCTAAGATATCCTGCTTCAGCAGGAACCTTCCTGCTCCGATGACCAAGACATATTGAACAATATAGCTGAATGCAGCTGGCTGAAGCATGGATTCCTGAAACATGAAAATTAATCACCTGAATACAAGGAGGAGCCTAGGAAAGTACTCTGCAGGTCAGAAATAGCACTGAGACTCTACAGCAGTGAAAAGTTTCTCTTACGGAAAAGACTCCTCACCAAATAGACACTGTGCCTTCCCTTCCATTATTTCAGCTCTTAAACCTGACTTTATTCTATTTTCCTGACCTGTACCCATCTCTTCTATCCTAAACTCTGAACCTTCTGTCCCTTGTTATTTCTGATTCTATTACTTGGTGACATTTTGCTATGTATTTTCATTCTCTTTACATTTCCACCAAAAGAGTATAACATCAGACACAAGGTCTCTCAACAATTAAACTATCTGTCTTCTCTAGAGAGAATACTGTAGCAACTGAGTAGGTAACCAGATACTACAAAAACAGTGTTGTATGTAAGCAAGAAGATCCCTGCCATAGTAATAGCAAGGTCGCAGGAGTCCACCTCAGTAAGTGGTGTTTGGGTACTTAGGAGTCCCATTTCATTTCTTGCATCAGCAGCCAACCCAAGGACACTGCCCTAAATTGAGACTTCTGGTTTACTCATTTCTGTATTCTTAACACGATAGGTGAGAGGATAATCTTTCTGTATTCAGTTTATCTAATCCAGTCTACCATCTCCTGGAAAAAATATCACTGGTTGAGGTATGTCCCTTAAAATAAAAGGATTAAAAGAGAAACAGAATCAAAGACCTTATTTCTTGAAAAAGGGGGGAGCAATAATTTTTTCTTGCTGCAATTTCTTTCCCACCAATGGCATTTTGTATGAAATTATGGGTTATTTCTGTTTCCTTATTTAGCTAGCACAGGACTGCATTGAGCTGTTCCGTGTCACACAGGAATGCGCTGTACCTGTAGGATGGCAGCACATAAAATGATTCAAGGTGGCATTTTTCTCTAGGCTTACTGCTAGTGTTTCAGACAAGCATACAGTAACCATAGAATATTTAAGCTTTATGGACATGTAGTGCAGTCTTGAAACTAGTGAGGAAAAGCGTAGTGAGAAAGCAGTGAGAAACACCTTTTTGGCACTAACAGATCTGTTTTCTTTGAATTTGGATGGTCACTTTAAAGTTCTCTACATGCTAGTGTTCATAGAGTTTTCCAGTTTCCTAGAAAATACCTTATTACAGAACAAGATGGTACAGACTGAATTCATAGAAGTCTTGTTAAAGGTGCAATTTCTGGGACATTGCCATGATACACAGACCAGACCCATGGCTCTTGTGTCTGAGTGGAGAGTGGCAACACAGTTCCTACAATCCCTGTGGTCATGTTGAAGGAAAACAGAAATGCTATCTCCTGATTTTCAAATCAGGTTTTTTTTCTCCATTTTGGACAGGTTTAAGAATTGACATTAAAATTGCTGTAAAGAACTGGACATTTACAGTAGATGCTCCTGGTTAATGATTCTACATAAGCAGAAAAGTTGTACCAAATCACCGGACGTAAACTTCAACCTGCTCACATCTGTTTATACCTCTATGTTTGCTGTTTGCCCAGTGGGCTTTGCCCAAAAATACTCTCCTGACAATTCTGTAATTCTCCACTTATACCTCCCAGACCACTCTGTGATACTTTTACCCATGATTGGAGAGAAACATAGCAGGCACAGCAGTCTGCTCATGGATTCCCAGAAGGTACCTCCCAAAGAACAGTGTGGATGACCTTGGTGGTTATCAAGTACATTATGATTTTGGCAGAACAGAAAAGTACACAAGGTTGATCTTAAATGACAGTGGGATCATATCTGGAGGCCTTAGTGGAAGCTTCAAGGTGTGTGTGGTTATGCTTGTTTGTGTCCAAGAAGTATAAAGGGATCAGAAGGGGAGCAACTATCAAGTTTTTGGACACTTCTGTAGTGGCTGTTCAGAGCCTGAAACATTGACTGAGGCTATTGAGAGTGTAACAATATTAAAAATAAAACAATCACAGAACAGGCCTGAGACCATGGTTTGACCCACTAAAATCTCATCAAAAAGTGCTTGCTATTTCCACATAAGCTAACAAGTATTACATAAACTGGTGCTATTCACATTATTTTTCTGAAGAAAATCAAGATTTTTGGCAAAGTTTTTTCCTTAACATTCTTTATTTTTCTCCAACTTCTTTACTTATAGCAAATCAAACCTATCTGGAACAATACAAAAACTATCATATTACACTAAAGGAAAGAAAAGGGGAATTTTTTTATCATATTGATACCCTTGTATTACACACAACTACCCAGATTGCTGTTCATTCTGTGAGTTTTTGCCTCAAATAAATAAGATATAAAATTACCACAATTTTTGTTAATGTGAAAGTATTATAGAAGCAAAACTGCAAAATGTACTTTTATAGCAAAAATTTTTCTATGTTACATGGAATGACTAGGAATCATTAGGAGAATTATTAGTAATCTGACATTCAGCTACAGAGATGTGCAGTCCCCTTCCTAATGAAGCAAATATTTATTTTTATGAAACACTTACAATTTTCAAGTATTGAGGTATACAAGCAGATCTTTACACATAGTAGAATTGGCTGCCCGTATGCTCAAGGCTGGAGTACAAAATGTCCAAAGTTTCTTCTCAGAAGACCTAGTTGTTTAGGAACTAAGTAATAATCTGTGGATTTTTCTGGTTTTATCGAAAAGGTTATACTGGCTACTACTCTGTGCTCAACATGCAATACACATTCTGACTTTTTTTCTCTCTCTTATTCTCCATGCAGTCATGGGATGGAGCTATTTACTTCATCTATCATTTATGCATCTCCTACACTGACTCCACCAAATGAAGAGACTTTGAAAAGTTAATGAGGAAGTCCTAGGGAAGATACATCAGAGAGATGAGTGCTTCAGGTAGAGTGTCAAATTTTATTTTCTGTCACTTCATCAGAGCAAAGTCATGTCTTTAAGTAAAGAAACAAGAGAAATGTAAGCAGGGCAGCAAGTTGCAGGTAAGCAAGGCGCTGCTATGTTTTGAGGTGGGATGTATTTCAGTACAGAACAGTAAGCCCACTGTTACTAATCAGTCCAGAGCCACCGGCTGAAAGATCTGCATTTCCATTATGTACATCAGAGCAAATATTTCTTTATTTTCAAATATAAGTTCCCCATCCAAAACCACAACATTTCTTATATTAAAATGTTAAACATTATGAACTGAAGTAATGAATTTTCTGTTCAAAATCTCTAATGTCCATCACTGACCTTTACTTTTAGGAAGCCAGGTTTAGAGTTTCTCGTCTCTAATCATGGTGTGAATCATGGGGTTAATCATCCAGGATGTTCTGGAGTTGCTGGAGGGCGCTAATGCAGTCATAGTCATACACATTCATATTCTGGAAACAAACATTTTTTTCATATGAAGAATGCAGAAATCATTCACAGTTTCACTTATAAGAATAAACAAGCAATAAGAATATGAGCTCTGTTTTCAAACTAAAGGAGAAATCTTGGACAAGTCAGTGATGCACCTTGCAGAAATCCTGAAGCAGCCACCATGCAGAGCATCTCCATGTTGCAGCATACCTCAAGGCAGAGACACCTCCTTGGATTCAGAACAAACCTCACTCCTCACTGCATTTACACTAAATATGCTACATATAACAGCAGACGTATAGAAGAAAGCAAATAATTGGTTTTAAATAGTTCTGAAGAAGTCAAGGTGCTTGGCTGAACCCCTGTGCCTTAGGTTAGCAGGGCCATCTAACTCCTCTGGGCCAGCCCACAATTGAAGAGACCAGGCAACAGCCTGCATGTGATGACAAAGGTTAATTTAACAGAATATGTGAGGGATGTGGATAGGTGATGCCATAGTTGCTCACATTAATTACCCTGCTGATCACCCCCATGTCAGCTTGCCTGTCTAAACTTAGATGACCAAATCATAGTTCCTTTCCTTAGTTAACTTTTTTAAAATAGAATTAATTGCAGAGTTAATGCATACATTAAACCTGTTTTGCCAACCAGTTTATTTGTCAATGAAGTATTATTTTACATTTGTTAAATATATGAGCAGCTGTCTCCTGCAGCAATCAAATTTAAGAACTGAAGCAACACCAAAAAAAAGTTTCACACCCTTAACACACGGAACAAAAATCTGTACTACTTCTCAAGTCATGTTTGTGTAATTTTTGCACAAACTTATCTAACAAAAGAAATACAGTGTTAAACAGAATGGGACCAGGATTTGGCTTAGAAAAAAAAAAAAATACAAGAGGAATTCTATAATGCAAAAGGAAAATGATATAATGTAATGTATCCCACCTGCCACTGAACACTGCCATGGTTACAGGGTTGGAACATCATAAAAGGCACTGTCTCTTGGCACACACCTGGCAGGCAAGCAGCCAAAAGGCACAGGTGGATTATAGAATCATGAAATCATAGGATGGTTTGGGTTGGAAAGGCCCTTAAAGATCATCTTGTTCAAACACCCTTGCAATGGGAACACCTTTCACTAGATCAGGTTGCTTTTAAAGCCCTGTCCAACCTGGCCTTGAACACTTCCAGAGATGGGGCATCCACACTTCTCTGAGAAATCTGTTCAGTTTCTCATCATCCCAACAGTCTTGGTGATCCCCACAGAGGCTGGGAACTCAGGCATATTTCTATGCAATGCCTGGCTACAATCCCTTTTTTCAATGTCCTCTAGACTACAGACTGTGTATGGGACCTCCTTGAGAACCCACTCCCACTGTGTTTTGGGAATATGTTTGCATGCAGTCTGGTGCAGTGTGCATTTTTTTATGGCTATGACAAATACTAGAGGCATATTATCTAGAGACAGGCTGCTCCCACCTCTGTTTAATTTGACTGAGAACTGCAACAGTCAGTGGAAATACAAAGAGTAAGGGTCCAGTAAGCCTTTCTGCACTAAATGGCTAGAGGTTGGCTGCCTGCAAGCTTGACACTAAATAGATTATACATACAGTCCTCTACCTGGAAATGAACATAAGTGGCATATTTGCTACATGCTGTTGCCTTCTTGATTTGCAAGCTGTTTTTTCTGAAGTTGCCAGGTAGAACACATTTAGTGTATGACTAAGCCTCATTCATGCAGTTTTAGATCAGTTCATTTTCTGGGAAAACTTTCTCTTTCCTACTGCACTGATGTAGTCCTCTGGGCTATGACAGATTGGGCACTGTCATTTCAATGCTCACTGAAACCAGGGCAACAGAGCCAGTTCTCTCACTTCTGCACTAAAACAGCCTTCTCAAAAGCCAGGCATCGTATCTAGTGTTCACAAAAGCACAAAGCATCTGAAGCCAGAATTAACTATATGGTGTGGAAGATACCTGACATCAAGTGGAATTGAAAAAGGAAAATCCAATGACCACAGAGTCAGAAACTTAGTGATATAATGGTATTTTCAAAGTGCCCAGCTTGTTACAGATTGGTAATTTCTGTTAGAACAACATGGCTAACACTTTTTTTTTCTTATAGGAAATAATTGCTTTGATTCAAAACACTGACTGTCTGACAACAGAATACCTACTGCAACATTCTCAGACCAGGAATGGACAGCAGTATCTGTCTTGTAGCACTGCTAATCAGGTTCCTATAACTACCAGATCTTTGACTGAGGTTGAGGGGATAGGTTGCCATGATGCTTTTAAAGTCTGTTTTCCTCTTTACTTACTGCTTTAGTCTCAGTTTCTCCCTCACCTTTTACCACTCCAAAATACAGTTGTTGTCAGTAATGACAAATACAGTGAAGAGAAACTGCCAGATAGTCAACTGATACAAACTAATGTATTATTATAGTCAGTAGAACTCTTTAAATATATGCAATATGAAAATGAACCCGAAATTTTACCAAAAGCTACTTATCATTTTATATTATTGGCAAAAATCATGTACGAAACTAAACCCACACAGGAAATTGCAGAGTAGACTAACCTATCATCCCCGGGGTAACAGCTGTCAGCTACCCAATGCCCTTTCTCAGCTAAGACAGACATATAAAAATGCACTTATTTCTGGTCATGTTCACTTTATTTTCAAGCATAATAGAAGTACAGATAAATACTGTTTATAAACTCAATGGAAATTATGAAAGAAAAAAATCACTTTCTTCTACAAACAATATGTGCTGTACTGAAGGATTTTATAATACAAAAAAATGGACCATCATCAAGGGCAGAAATAATCTCACCTCAATCAATACAATCACAAGCTAAATTTCATGGTGGTAGCCCTCACAAAGCCTGTCCTCCAAAAGAACAGCAAGTTTTCTCTGAAGGCCTTGTGGAAATATGGTGTTATTCAATGTATGTAATTGTTTCCCTAGAATAGAAATCTCCAGGGCGGACTAGTATTATCAACTGTACACATAAATATTTTCTTTTACTTTCTTCTACAGATAGGTGGAGTGCTGTTTAAATTCATGTTGATAGCTCCTATAGTGATGAATCATGCCTCTGAGTATGGATGCTGGCTGGTATTAACTGGGATAGAGTTAATTTTCTTCCTAGTAACAGGTATGGGGCTGAGGTTTGGATTTGTGCTAGTAAGAGTGGGATGTTTTCATTATTGCTGAGCAGTGCTTGTAGGGAGTCAAGGCCCTTTCTGTTCCTCACTCCACCCCAGCAGGCTGGGGATGCAAAAGAAGCAGGGAGGGGACAGAGCTGGGACAGCTGACTCCAACTGACCCAAGGGATATTCCATACCATAATGACATCATGTTCAGCATATGAAGCAGGGGGAAGAAGAAGGAAGGGGGATATTAGGAGTGACAGCATTTGTCTTCCCAAGCCACTGTTAAAGGTGATGAAGCTGTGCTTACCTGGGGATGGCTGAACACCTGCCTGCCCGTGGGAAGTGGTAAACAAATTCCTTGATTTGCTTTGCTTGCATGTGCAGCTTTTGCTTTCCCTATTAAATTGTCTTTATCTCAACCCACAGATTTTCTCACTTTTAGTCTTTCAGTTCTCTCCTTCAGCCTGACAGGATGTGGGTGAGGGAGTGTCTGCATAAGGCTGAGCTGCTGGCTGGGAATGAACCACAACAGCATGAGAGTTCGTAAGGATAGGCAGTGTGTATTTTGAGAACTTTGTAGAAATGTTACCCTTATAAAACACTCAGTAATTTGAATGACTTTTATTGTTATAAAATTCAGTATGGATCGTGATTAGAAGACAGGCAGTCAAATAATCACTTTGTAGGGAACTGAAGAGGAACCTTGAAGAGTCAGTAAAGATTTGCTGCAGAGCATAATAAAGTCATGAATTTATTAAAGTTAAATGGCATTTCTCAGCATCCTAGACATTGCAAAAAGACAGATGCAACACTTGAAATGTGGTTTAACCTGGTGGCAGTTAGATTACTGTAACACAAGCAGGAAAGTGAATATTTATTATTTGTCCTGTGCTCCACTATTCTGCTTTCTTTCTCACTCAGCTGCCTCCAAAACTTTGAGGCCATCAACCTCCATCATGCACAGTCAATGGCGAAGAAGAGGTTGTTCTAACACAGTTATAATCCACTTTAGAGGACTTCTTTGCCTCATTCTCTTCCAAGATCTAATCCAGTATGGAGAAAAATCCTCAGGTGCACGACACCATGAGTGGGGCATACTTTAACCTAAACTAGCCCCTGGAATTACGCTACAGGGAAATAAAAATACACGAGTTTAATTTTTCCTCCTCCCCAGTACTAAATAATTTTAAAACCAATTCACAGAGGACATTACTGCTCTATGACTCTTGGGATACTTTCCTTGTTTCTTATTTCTTTGTCATTATAGTCTTTGGTAGTTACAGCAGAAAGTTGCTACTGTTTCTCAACATCATCTCTCCATAAGAAATGTAAAATGTGGCCTGTCCAGGGAGAAGAACAAGAAAGATTCAGACAGGTATATAAGTACACATACTTATTAAATTCATGTTTTAGTGCACCCATGGGTATCCCAGTTTAGGGAGAGGACTTATACAGAAAAGGGTAGGACTTCATCCCTCAATTTTCAGATAAGTTTGCTGAAGACTGTCTGGTCTCCCCAATGGAAGAGGCCTCAAGGAGGTCAGAAATAGTTGGGAAAGCAAGAAAGGGACACAGGTAACACAAAGTCAGCAAGGACATGGCTCACTCGGACACAGTCATTAAACTTTCCAGCTGAAATGACTTGAGGGAAAATTAAAAACTGAAGAAAGCCAACAGAACAAAAAACCTGCAATATTTCTATCAGGAAATACTGAAATAAAGTAAGTCATATGTGGAAAGGGTCTCAAATTCTGGGCTGCTAATGAGGCTAAACCACCTAAATTTAGGACTCTCAAAGTAGGTGTTCTTCTGAGTTAGGTGAGTTAGCTGCTGGGGCCACAGCGAGGTGCTGAAAAATTAATGCCTGCTTTGACCCTACTATTGGATGATCAGGTCTCTACAAAGAAGCTGAGTAATCACTGTCAGCCTTGAAATGAGCTGCTCCCCAGGCCACGCAGTCAGTCCTCACCAGAGACACAATTCAGGTGTCTGAAACCATTTCAGATGCTTAGGGGAAATCCATCTGATCTCCAGCTACTTCCCCGAGGACACATAGCTGCTGGGGGTACTGTGTTGTATCTGACAGGGTTCTGCTGGTATCTTGGATGCAAACATGATGCATACCTTAGTTCTTTTCTACTAGTGAGTCATCAGTGATTCAAAATGGGTCTGTGATTGTCTTGTCTTCCTTTTCTCCTCTATCAGCCAAGTTCTTAATTTCATATAGGTGGTGATCATACATATTTGCTCTTCCTCTGTCTAGAAACTTGGGGAAAGGATTTACACTTTTTAAGTGAGCATTGTTTTGGTTCTCCATACATCACTTCTTTATTAAACACAGATTCCATCAATCTGTGATATGACCAAGGAAATCCATCAGGTATTTTATGAGGCAGCCTTTGAAATAAATCAGATAATATATTTGAAAAAATAGGCTCTTCTAATATAAGGCCAATGTTAGTCAAGTAGCATTTTATCCAAAGGTAACTGGACAAACAAAATATCAAACATTTTTTTGGGCTAGTACAAGTATGCTATCTCACTTCAGTGTACACATACTGACATTGGAAGAAGTAGTTTTGGCCTGGGGATTGGAATAGACTGCCTCTGTTTGGGAACCAGCTTTTTGAAATTCACAAATGGAGTCAACATCAGTGAGCTTCTGCTCTCTTGTCAGCAAATAAGGAAATCTGCAGGAGGCCTGAAACTCTGAAAGGGCTGAGAAAGACAAATGTTTTGTTCAAATTTTCAATACGCAAATAAGGGTTTTTAATCACAGCACATCCAGCTGATTGGTGCCCAATAAAGTTCCTAGTTCTGCCTATCTATATCACCCACCTTTTCCAAAGCAATTTCTCCAGACCATCACTTCTCAGGTTTCTTGCTGGTTATTTGTACAGCAATTGTCTGAAAGGACATCGTTTAAAGGTCTTCAGTACTACATGTAGGTGTGCTGAGAAATTTTGTGACCCTGAAAAGCCAATTCAGAGCAGCAGGTACAGTTAACAAAATCACCTACCACAGCAGAGCCTGACCAGGATAAGGATACTAGATGCTATCAACAAAATCAGAAACATAATAATTTTTTTGAAGCAGATAATATACACTGGGAAAGATTAGAATATATTTACCAAGACTCGCAAAGTCTTTCCAATTATATTTGCTGCATATTAAAGAAGGCAAAGTTTAGGCACTGATAGCACTGTCACTGAATCTGAAAATAGTAATTTTCTGCTCAACAATGCCCATTAATAGATGGAATGTCACAAAGAGTAGTTTTAAAACTTTGAGTAATATTTAAGACTATGTAGAAAAATTCTAAGTATTTAAAAGCATTTTCTTTAGGTTTCAATGCTTTCCTTAGTTTAACTTTGTAGTTTCACATAAAAGACATGCTCTGCAGTAGAGCTACAGGAATATTGGTGAGATTTTATATATATATATACACACACACACATATATATAACTCCATTTACGTAAAATTTTGCACCCATAGCAGTATGAAAAGTGAAGTTTTCTTTTTCTTTCGCTTTTGCTTTTGCTTAATTGGATATTAGTGGTGTATAAAGGAGTGGACCACATGGTGGCCACTCATGCTATCCCTAGAATAAATCTACTGTCAGAGGTAGAGCACTCCTTATGGTGGAACAAGGTCTAATCCAATAGATAATTACTTAAATTCTGAAGTCTAGGATGCGTCTCATTCCTAATGCCTGTCCTGTTGCAGTGGGCAGGCAGGAACCTCAACTTTCTTGCCTTCTTTAATGTGTGAGAATGTGATGCAATATGTACATTTGGAGTGTCCAGTGATGAAGCCAGTAAAAAAAAAAAATAAAAATGCTAGTATTTCCCAAAGAGGATCAGTACTGTCAAGAACAGTCTTATAGATCAAACTGCATTTTAAGAACCTTTACAATCTCTCCAAACACCAGCCTACTATATGTCAGAAAAGCTATTTTAAAAGGCCTCTCTGCCTTTGATATACTAACAGAGGGAGAAATTACAATAGATATGAATAAAAAAAGTGGGGGGTCAGTCAGGAATTCTAGAACACTGCTATGAAAATTATATAAAAGAACAGCTGAAAAGTTTAACTGGGAAACTACAAATATTTTAATTGCATAGTAACATGAAAAATAACAAGGAGCAGGGGGGAAGGTAAATCCCACAGCAGCAAATGTCAGCTGAGACTGTGAAAATAAACAATAACTTGTGCTATGTAGGAAAGGAAAATTACAGACTTGAAGTCTTCTTATCTAGACGGGAAGAACAAAAGGTGTTTCAGCTGAAAAATGGTGAGAGAAATGATTGTGAGAAAATGATCAGGCAAGACAGAAAACTCTCTTTATCATGACCACTTTTATAAGGTCCTTAAGGTGGCAGAGCACAGGTCATTAAATAATTGTGCATATTCAAATCCAGTATTATGACTGAAAAATATGTCTGGGGATAGGTCACTGGCAGGGAGGTATCAAAGTGAACAGAAGGGATTTCTACTACCATGGGAAATGTTTAGGTATCATTAGCTCAAGTACGGTTTTCACCTGCTCTTTCTGCACAAAGTATCTGGCAGTGCTTTAAGGAAATCATGCTCTGACCAAACCTGAGTTGCCAAAGGAATGCCTGTGGATAGGAGTGCACCACAGGACAGCTTCAAGCCTTCTGATCTCTGCAAACTAACCAATAAATCCACTTTTGGAGTAAAGTACATTTCACTGCTAAAGCCTCACATAAAAAAAATATAAATGAATCTGTATTAATAGCACCTCATCAGATAGTTCTAATCAGCAACACAAAATTAAAAGCACCACATTAATTTATCATTTAAAAATCATGGGGCCAAGATTGCAACACAAAGAAAAGTTGATAGCCAAGTTGTGCTATTGAAACAACAATAAAAAATCTTTAACTATTAAAACATAAGCAATGCTGCTATATACAAACTCTAGGAACTATAAGAGACTGCATCAAGTGAAAAACTAAGAGAACAGGTATTATAACTCCTGCTGTTTCTGCAAACATTTTTATTTGCTCAAGAAGCAGTGAAATTAGACCAAAGGGAATGAGTGTCTACAAGCTATTTGCAACTATAACTAGTAAAGGAACAGGCAATTCTAGTTACATTGTAAGCCGTTAAAGTGGTTTCTTTCCTCATTCTCTTTTTTCCCCAAATGGATGTTCCGTATGAAAAATTACTCTCCATCAACAAACACTCTTCACGACCCACGCTGATCAGTAGCCTTCATTGCTTTATTGAGACAAATGGGCCGTAAGTACCTAAAACATTTTATATAAATGGATTTAAAAATACAGAAACAAGGTTTTACCATGTAAGAACAGAATGCAAACAACAAATCTGGAGCCACCCCACCAAACCAATCAACAATGACCAGTCCATTCAGAATTATCCCTTGATTCAATTCCTTTCAGGTGAAGACGTGCAAAATTATTTACAGACTAAAAAACATGTAAATTGCTTTAACCAATGATAATTGTCATTATGAACACTACTTGTCCCCACAGCTCTCTAGTATAAATGCTATTTCTTGGTTGTATATGATAAACACAGAATGGTGATCACCATTTTTAATGTTGTTTTCCTCTCATGAAGAAAAGAGGCATAAAAGCTTTTTCTCTTCATTTAAGTCTTATTAAATAAACATTCTGCAAATGACTTTTATAAATTTATTTTTTGATTAGAAAATAAGATTTTCTCATAACTGAAATATGTTACAATACAGAATCAAATGTTACAAAATGCTTAAATCAAAATAATGTGAAATGCAGTTTGTTTAATTTCTTTCTAATTTTGCTTGATATTTTTTAATTTAAACACACAAAAAAATGCACTGCCCATGATATTTTGTTTCCTCATAGTAAAGACTTCAATAACACATTCTATCCCAATTCTGAATTAAAATTTGTCAGAATATTTTTCCGTGGCACATAAACAGCTCAGTCTTTCAACAATAGCCAATGACTGCCTCCATCACAAGTCTTTAAAACACTCAGAGCTCTGGGCTTAGCTGATCTCGACAGATTCCCAAATCCTCGCTGTCCATTGTACTGCTGACTTTCCATTTTTTCCCTAATTTATTCTGTTCCTTTAACAAGTATTAGAAGCAATGAATGTTTTGCTTAAATTCTTGCTTTGAGACTGGCAGAGTACCTATGAAACTGGCTTGCCAGCTTCCAGCCCTGTGCTGTATCTCCCTTACATGGGTTGAGCAGATGATTTCCCCATGCTGCCACAGGCAGCTGGTGTGGATTCAGCTTTCCTGGGAGGCCAGTGAATCACAGTCTTCTACTTCTGCACACTGTGGTTTTAACACCAGGACAAAATAAATACCCTTCTACCCTTGCTACCATTTTTGCAGCTCAAGTCTTCTTGACTACCATTACTGTGCACTTTAATGTTTTCTTTTTTATTTGTCATCAGCCACCCTACCTTTTGAATTCAGTTATTCTTTTTGGCTACTTTTGAATGCTTTTTTCTTCTTTCTTCATAATCAGTTTGAAAGTTCATGCCAGATTAAATGGTGAGTGAGGTTGTTTCAGAAGACGAAAAATCAGGAAGTTTTATAATCTCTTTGAGTCTATTTCTTCCCCTCAAATGTGCAGAAATAGTTCAATTATTAGCTAGCAGTATACAACAATTTGTGCTTCTGTAATGATCCAGGCTCTCCACAGACCAAGAAAAAATAAGCTGCTAAGCTACACACAGTAGAGCAAACCTGTAATCATTAGCTCTAGAAGCACTGAACTTTCCTAGGTGGGCTAAATGGAGAATCTTCATTAGCTGTCACTGGGGAGGTACATATCCTCTTTGCAGGACAGCAAATTCAAATACAATAACTACAAAAACAAGAGAAGGACTGAAACCACATGCAGAGAAAGGTGACAGAATCTGCTTTCCAGCTTATTTCCTATCTTCCCATTAGGGACTTCTTTCAAAGATGGAAAAAGACCTTTTCACCCTGGGGGAAGATTGTAAAAGAATTTATTTGTGTCAGTTTTCTATCAAAGTCTTCTTACCAGAGCCCTTCTTCTGCTAGCTAGTTTCCCCACAGACACAAGGTTTCCAGTTCCCTTTTAACCACAGGAGAGAATGGCCATGAATGTTTGTGCCTGCATATAAGTTCACTGTTTCTAATGTCAGGCAGAGAGAAATACATAAAAAATACATATCTTGCAGAGGAAGAGCATCTTTTTATCCCTTTAAAAAACAGTGTTGTATTAGAATAAAGGCTTTGCCTTATTAAGACCTTTTACTTAAGAAGATATGCTGTGTCATAGCCAGTGAAATAATACCAGTATGCCATAGACAACCAAAACTCCTGCCCAGATGAACTAGTGTGAAGATGAGAACAGCTAGTCCTCAGAGGGAAAGAAGCATCAGGATACCACCTGAGTTATACTGAGGTGTCTAAGGGATGATTTGCACCCTGTGTGGGTGGGCACAGCCCATTGTGCATCTCCCCACCAAGTCTTGGTCCTACTGCCCCTTTCTCTCTGGATTCTGCTGAGCCACTCCTGCCCCAGCACTTCGCTTTGCCTTCTCCTCATGTGCAATATCCAGCCTGTCCCTCCCACCCATGAGCTTCCTCTGTGCCTCCATTTCCATTCCCCACAACCTCAGGTTTCTTCTCACAGTCCTCCTCCATTCTCTTCCCCACATGTGAACATGCATTTTGTATTTTTGGCACACCCATGGCCATGGTCCATTTTTTTTCACCAGAAATGGATTCACCATAGATGCATCATATAGAACCAGAGTGTATTATTCAACAAAGCATACTAGTTCTGACTGCTTTCCAGCACAGAAAAATACAAATTTCCAGTAAATTACATAGGCTTATAGGAAAGATACATCGCCCTGTTGAGAATCCAACATGGCTTCTCTCTATATATATTTTTTTCCTCTGCCTGCAACAAATTGTATTATGATAAAAACTATGGAACTCTCCAGTATTTCGATATGAATCTCTCTGAAGAAAGTTAATATACATCTGACAACATGTATACCAGCTTCATGTAGCTACAGAACTATTTTCACTTTGTGGTAAAAAGAATAAAGTTAAAGAGATTAAAACTGAGTGGTCACTTGCACCTTAAGAATAAGAATGAGAAATTAAAATTACACAGGTAAAGAAACAGATATGACTTTAATTATGTGCTTCCAGATTTATTTGCACTTGCTTATTTTGTTAGTAGTAGTACTTTCTACAAGAAATGTGGTATTTTGACAGATGGAAATGTTTGTGGGAGGGCCTGCAGAAGTGAGATGGGTGAAGGTTTTGCTGATTTTATTACACACAGTTTCAGCTTTCATGTTTTGCTGACCTTTATTTTTATCACCTACTGCTCATGATGTACAAACTCGCTTTATCTTTACTTCAATTTCAGACACCAAATCCATGAAGAGTCACAAACGTTGTCAGAAATGCAATGCTTCCTCAGAACAATTTCAGGTGTGGGAGTTAGCTAACATGAGTACTCTGCTAATAGAAGTCTCTGCTTCTGCTTACCTATGGCTTACATGTTTTCTGGTTTGTGTTTGATGGGGAATAAAGATATCAAATTTGCTAGCAACAGCACCTGTTATTAACAGTAATATCTCTCTGGAAGGTGCTGGCAATTTTACTATCAGCATCTTCTCACTCAGGTATCTCTGTGACGGACTCTGAAGTACAGTCTGCAGTCATGCACACTATAAATTGTTGCAGTTTTATTCTTGGATCCATTCTCAAATGTTAGAATTTTCCACAGCTTTGTTGCAAACTTTACAGTGATAATTTAGCCTAATTTTCTTAACCTCATTGTCTTTAAAATCATCTTAGACACAGCAGTCCTTCACAGTTTCCTGATCTCTTCTCTCCTCAGTGACAATACAAACCCACCCTTCCCTATCAAAGGTACAGTCATACCTGCTTAAGCCACTTCAGCTACGTCCACTGATTAAAACTCCTTGGACAAAAGGTCAGAGAAAGGAGATCTTCACAGCTGCAGGGTGGCAAGGTGAAAGTGTTGGCAAAGAAGATACAACCACTGATTTTCTCAGTTCCTGCTTCCTTTAACCTGACAAGATGTGATTTAAGATCCATGGACATTGTTTTCCACTCTTGTCTTGTGGAGTCATTGAAATTCCTTTCACTTCTTTGGGCAAATATGTGTCTTTGGCTAATCCGTAATGCTATGTGGTTAAATTGTTCAGCCTCACTCTCTCCCTTCCCTCTGCTAATATGTTCGAAACTGTTCTCAGTCAGAGTCACACAGGAGCTCTCAATGCACCATGTGCATGAGGTATTTACTCTTGCCCATATGTGCATGCATAAGCTCTGACAATTAGCCAGAGGAGGCTGCCCCCTAGATGGAACTAGATGGGTTTCCACCTCAGCTTCAGCACAATACTGCATTTTCTCATGTAGATAAAAAGGAGAACATCTCTATGGGAATTATTTCCTTGAAAACATGAAATTATTCTATAATGGCTCCATTACAAAAACTTTCCATCTCACTCCTCATAGTGTCAGTGGGAAAAGCAAGCCACAAGCAGTCTGACAATATTCTTCTGTTCAGAAATAGCAGTTCAAGCCTGACCAATCACCCTGCATGCACTGGTCATCTGTAGGTGAAGATGTAGGTACTAGTCTGACAGCGTGTGATGCCATGCCCTGCCTTGCTAATGGGCTTCCCTGCCACTTCACTTGCTTGCTGGGTGGCCTCTGAGGCAGGCAGATACCATGCCCATCCCAGAAACCAGGCTGAGAAGTTCAGGATTGACAGGTGCTCTTCAGCTACCCTGGAGCAGAGTGGTCTCAAGTCCACAGCCCCAGAGCAGCCCACCTGACATCAGGACACAGGACACTCACAGACACAGGGTTTTACCTGTCCAGAGAAAGAAAAAGGTGGGGGTTCCCACCACTCATTCAGCCATCCTTGAAGTCTGGGCTTTTACTGGGAATTTTTCTTGTGCCTTCTAGAGGTGGGCTCTGGCTAGGAGCAACCCCAACAGGCTGAAGACCTGGCAGAAAGAGGAGATACTGTATGTTCCTGAGTGGTGTTATTTCCTTTTGTGAAAAACAGGAATTACTCTGTTTAGAAATGAAACAGCATCTTGAATGTTTGGATATTCTTGCAGAACAGAAACTTGTTTTCCATTATTCTCGGCAAAAGAGCATAATAGCAGACTGAGGTCTCACAGCTGTGATGGGCTGACTGCAAAGTGTTTCGACAAAATTGTTTTCAAGAGAAACACTATTTTCTTTTCTTTCTAAATAACATTGGTGTTGTGTCTTGCAAAGTCAAGCATCCAAAACATTTCTAGATTTGCCTCTGCCTTATCAGGATTCCTGGATCATGTGTTTCATATGATCATCTTCTTCCTGAGCTCAGCCTCCTCTTCCATGTCTTTTATGCTTTTGACCAAATGTTTTAGTGCCTGAGGGGCTCAGCAGGTGCTCTCCATGTAAGGAAATCTGGCACTGTTGGCACTCATTCACATGCCTCAGTACATCAACGTTCATACTATGACATTATTATGCCGCATAATCACCTTTGATGTCATGATTCCTGCCATGGCACACGAGGTTGTTGGCCATATGATTCATATGCAATCATGTGAACCTCTGTCCACAGAGGTTCACTTAGGTCCATTATTACTATCAGACATCTTTACTAGCTTTGTTTTATTAGCTTCTCATCAATAAGGTTGATGCCAGGTAGAAAATGTTAGGCTCATTGTGGCTTGCTGTGCCTTTACCAGTGCATGCAAATGGGAAAGCTACCCTGCCAGTCCAAGTGCTCCAGCCAGGCTGTACACTGTCATAGGCCCTGCCTGGCCCATGGCTACAGATAGCAGGGCAGGAAGGCTATGAATGAGGCCATCTGTGTCTCCCTTGGCAAGATTGCCTGGTACTCAAGCACTTTGATTACTTAAATATCTAGTTTTGGCTCCCCTAAAACACTTCAGTCTTTATTCCCCTTTACAAAGTCATATTTCTTCTCCCCTGCAAGCTATTATATCCTAAATTTTGTCCTCCAGTCTCATAGCCAATTTATTTTACTAACCATTTCCAAATACGAGGTTGTCCTGTCACCTTCCATTATAAACATAATTTATGCATGAAAAATAAATAAAACCTTCTGGGATTTGTGTCTTTTTTTTCTTATTTTCTTCCATCTGGACAAAGCGAGAGAATAGCCTCTTTCTATGCATCCCTAACAGTATAACTGAGGTATGTAAGAAGCCATTCTTCCTCCTGGGATGAAGTCAAAATATGCAAAGTCTATAGGGAGGCATTTTCTTCAGAGAGGCCACCCATGTTTTCCAGGATGAGGTTGTTACTGTCACAGGGGACTGACAGAAAGCTGACAAGGAATGGTACTAAACCCTTCAAAGTCCACTCAGAGTAAAAGTATTTTTAAAGACCTTTTCTTAGGAGTGCCCTGGTGCTGATGGCTCAGAGAAATATTGTTAAAGAAACAGCTGAAACAGTTGTTGTTACAGTAAACATGAATTAAGTTTAATAGCCTTCTGCCCTCCATTTCAGGCCTCAAGTGCTCTCAGAAGGTCAATAAAACATTCCCTCTATTATAGTCTGTCAAATAATGCAGACAATGCAGGTGAAAGGTTGTCAAATAAGTAAAGAGAAATGTTGTGCTAAGCAAATAGACAACAACAAACCCAAAGCATGTGCTCCTGAGTCTTTGCTTCCCAAGTGCTGTACAGAGCTGCCATGGTTCCTCCTGCCCTTATGATGGAGTCATCCTCTCAGACTGTTCCACACCACTACAAACCACACAGCTGGACTCCACATCACATTCACTGGCCAGTGGGACCACTGTCTAGGCAATGCCTCTGGCTATCATGTTGGTACTTAAAGGAATCCTTGTGCTTCCCACCTGTGGCTGGGGCAGTATCACAGGGTAGTTCAGGCTGGAAGGGGCTGGAAAGAGACCTCCAGCCCAACCTGCTCCAAGTGGGTTCATATATGAGATCAGACCAGGCTGGTTCAGGCCTTATCTAGTTGAGTCTTGAAGAATTTCATAGACAAAGGCGCACCTGATTTACATGCACAGGATTGATCTGCAAACATGGTTTGCTTGCAGAGAACAAATTTCTCCAGTGCTCATGTATGAATGCTCATCAAGGTATGGTTATGACTTCATCACACCTCAATGCTCTGTCCCTAAGCTTTGGTTAAAGGATGATGGCATAGGGAAGGGAAGGAAGTGGAAGCACTGTTTAGGCAACTGTTCCAAACTTGTTTCTGGGAGGAGGTTTTGTCCCAGCAACTCTTGGGAAATTAGTATTTTTAAGCTGTTCTGCATCAAGTCTTTCCAGATGCCTGAGCTGAGCTTCCCTCTAGTGCTAAGCTTCTTGGTATATTCCTTGTAAGAATCTGAGTAGATCTAATAAAAATACAAGCAAAGTAACTGTGATTAAGTCCTTCCACTTAGGTGTCTGTGATACTGCTTTGGGGATTATTAAGTTTGTTGTGCAAGCTTCTATTTTATATTATTATTTCACAAAGACTCGCACTTTTGTTTCAATTTGATAAATCAGAAACTACTTATTGGAAAATTATATTCAAGAAGTTTTTCATCAGACTGCTCCTAGGAGGATTTTATTAGGAAGATGTAGGAAAAAAAGAGGTCTTATGAAGCAGAGTATGTCATAAAATCATGAATTTGGATGGGTTTGAAGGAACTAATAGACTTTGTCCACTCAAGCAGTGGCAGAATAATAAACAAGGAAAAAATAAAATAGTCAGCAGCCTTCAGAAAAAAAGTATGTAACAATATAATGTTTACACAGGGTAATAAGTGTGCACTTGAAGTCTCTGGGGAAATTCTACCTCTGTTTTATGACAGTATAGCATTTCCAAACATTCCCTTTCTTATGAGAAGACATTTTTTCTGAATTCCTGCATGAGTGATGCCCTGTGAATCAGCAGAAATGCACAGGCAATGAAAGAGTAAATGTAACAGGAAGCTGACTTTCATACAACAGGTCTGCTTTGAGTTCACCATAAAATGGAACTCTCTTCAAGTAGTACCTCCCTTCTGCCTCTTCTATTGATGTTGTTGTCTGAGAGGGTGGATTATCTGAGGGCTTAGTCTCAAGGTATGATACTTTTAGAGTTTTGGATTATCTGAGTTTGGTTTGCATGCATGGAAACACTCCCATTTCTTGAAAGGAAATTAGTTCTCCTATATACTGCTAGAGTAGTTATACTACATTGTCAGAGGAGTGAGCTATATGCTGCTTTACACCTACTAAATCCCTCATTTGCCAAAATACTCATAGAATCATGCCCAGAAGCCCTACAGACTTTTTAAAATTTGATGTAAACCAGTTCCCAAATAGTTAACCTTTCTGTCACAGTTTGCTCTGGGTGTTACCAACACAGTTCTCTTTACAAGAGGAGAGATCATGCACAGGGCAATTTTTTTTCCAGGAGCCCAGAACTATTCACCATTAAACTGAGTAGTGTCATGCATTTGTTGCAAATGCTTTTCAGTATTTTCTCTTTCCATAACATCACTGAACTTTGGCAAATAAAATCTATTGAAAAGTAATCAAGGTTCATATGAAGGATCAAATGTGGAATCACAGTAAGAGCAAAGGCAGTACTTATTTGTGTTTTCAGGCAGTAGGACAGAAAATACTAGTTTCTGAATTACTCAGGATTGTATCCTGTAAAATCCCTTGAAATTTATTATTTTTATGAAGGTATTCCATCTGTACCTTTGAAAACCAGGTGAAGTTGCATAACCAAAGCTTTGTTATGCAAAACAGATTGTCCTTCAAACAATTCTGTCAACAATTTGCAGAGCAGAGCTGTATGAATTCCTTTCTTGACTGGTCCTGTCTCTCTTTACAGAGGACATTTCAAGCCCATATAAAACTAGGCAAAGCAGCATGTATATCAGGACGATCACAAGTTGAAACACATGCATCTGCCAAACACTCATCTTAGCATTTTTCTGCAGAAGAGAGCAAAGACAGGTTCCATAATTTAAAGGAGTGGAAGCCAGTATGCTGGTAATGATTTTTCAGACTCTAAAGAGATTTAAATTGAATTGAGTGATACTTGTAACTCAGGGGAAACCATAATATAGTCTCAAGAAATCTCCCATGTAAAGATTTCTTATATACAGTTAAAGCTAACAGAAATTGTCAGGCAAGACTTCAAGAGAAAAAACTTCATTTTACCTAATCCAATGAAACAATGGGTCTGAGTAGCTGTATTAGAGGCTGACAAATCACTAAACCACTTGATTTGCTAGAATCAAAAACATTGGAAACATGCAGAATCATTTGCTTTCCTGAAAACAAACAAATAAACAAGAAACAAAAAAACCCCACAAGATTCCCAAAGACTGGACTGTTTCCACCGGTGGAAGGAAAATCTAGTTACCAAAAAAAAAAATCCCCTAAGTAACTGAATAGATCTATAAATATCCCACTGTGAGACAAAGCCAATAAAAAGCGTATAAGGTTAGGGAGAAATCTGCTCAGCAAATACTTTTCTTTGATTTTCCAATATATTCATTTATCTGCTCTAAAGCATCTGGTGTTGATCATTATTAGAGATGGAATACCGGCCTATATGGTCTATGTTCTATCTGTACTTCAACTCTTGTGTGCATTCAAATACATCATGACTTCTTTTCTATAGGGACATTAAAATTTCCCAGCAATTTTTATCAATAAAGCTTTTTGACAAGCTACTTGGGAGTATAAGATGAAAAGTGAGAAGTATTTTCTACTACCGTCAGGATGCCTTCATATGACATTTTGAATGAATAGACACATTCTACATATGCTAATCTTATATTGCAAAAAAATAAGCTTATTAATAAAAATTAGTTTGTCATCTCAAAAACAAACTAGGATATCTCAATTAACTGGCTACTGCATTTCTCTACTGCTGCAAATTAAAATACATCAGAATGCTTATAACTGGAAAATCCTTTTGTTACTTCTCACTGGTTGTCTGCAGCTGCAGAATGAACACCTCATAACATCTCAATCTGAAATCTCAGCAGACAACCCACTGTCCACCCCACTGGGAATAAAAGGGTACAGCTAGATTAATGTCATCAGCTACTGTAGCTATCTCTAGCATGTAAAGCCTCCTCAGTGACTGGAACATAAACTCTCATAATGAAAGAGAAGCAAAATACATATTTCACAAGGAAAGGTTCATAAGATTTTGACCTTGGTGCTGACAGAAGGTATTTCAGTAATACAGAGATATGTTTTCCTCTGTGTGCTACATCATGGTTCACAGTCACTCTGGTTCTTGGTAAGGCACTGTCTGTGGACCTGAAAAACCTTTAGTAATTTCATGCAAGATGGGACTGATTTAAGATGACACAGTAGGAGCACTTCCTCTTGGGAATTAGGAATCTAAGTTTGACCTTCCTCTAGCAAAGAGGAAAGTGATCATTTGTTGCATTCTGAATCCTACAGGAAAGTTTAAAAAAACTAGACTTCCATGGACAAACTGGGAAGGACCTTGCATAAATTATTTTAACAAAAGTAAATAAGTTTAAATTGAGAGAAATTACAACACAGGTCTGTAACCGGGGTAGACGGGTTTTTAACCTGAAGAGACGACTCCATGGGAGCTAACAGCAACAGGTACTTTATTCATATGTGCATAAAATTATATACTTCTTTAAGACTGTAACCTTCCACCGGTGATGACACTTTGGCAATGATAATTGGTTAACAATGCTGTTTACATTACAGACTTCTTCATAATTGGCTGACCACATGCATCTGCTGAGAAACTCTGCAGCAGCCATTTCTGATCTCATTAAATAGTTCTTAAAGCTACATCACTTAAATCACATAGGCACGTTCAGCATACAACTTTCTTTTTAGGTCAAATACCATATGAATTTCCAACACAGGTCTAGTCTGAAACCTGAGCTGTATGAATTGACCATCAAACAGAGCCTATAAAGAGTTGTCTGATTTTATCATTAGATTTATGAACTGGTCTCACAAGTGTAAAACAACCCAGTTTGCACAAGTTTTACCTCTAAATAGCTATTACTAAGTAGGAAAGCAATCCTAAAATTATTGGGTTTTGAAATCTGGCCCCATGAATGCATGCTCAGTGAGTGGTAAAGAAAAAAGTAAGGATGATTAAGAGAATGAAACAGAAAACATCACTGTGTTACTGCAGTGTGCTCACACCTTAAATGTTGCATGAATTTCTTGGCAACCCTCTTCTAAAAATGTTACAATGGAGTTAGAAAGGAACAGAGAAAGGCAACAAATACTATCAGATGTGTGGAATATATCCCAGATTAGATGAAACTATAAATAAGAGGACTTTATGGCTTTAAAAAGCCAGTGGAGAAGGATATGATGTTACTCAATAAAATTAGGAATTCTAGGAGAAGGACATTTATTGTTCCTCAAAGTACACAGAAGAGATGAAAATCAGTTGTTGCAAAATTATTGGGTAGCACATTTACAATAAGAACTACATTTTTTATATCAATATACTTAAATTGGAAACTCATATGCCACTGGATTTCCACAGGATTTCACAGAAACTAGCAGGATAAATGGTTTCAAGATATACAAAACAAATTTATGGAAGTTAAGGTCATTAATATCTTTTTGAAAACAATGTTCTAAATGCTATTTCAAGCTCAAGCAAGTCTTTAACTGCTGAAAACCACAAATACATTTTTAAAACATGTAAAGGTCACCTTATTATTATTAGAGTGCTCTGACATGATAATGTGATCTAAAAATGCTTGGTTTATTGATCTTAGCATTTCCGAGATACACATTAATCACTGAGTCATGACAATGCTGAGTTACTTCTGAGCATACACAGGTACCTGAAGAACTTTAATGTGAAAAATAGAGACAGTTCCTCAATAAAACAGTATTTTATTTACTAAACTCCTCATACACTCATTTGAAATGCCCTAATCATATGTTAGGTACCATTAACAGTGAGATTGAGGGAACAGATTTTAGTTTAAAAGAAATCTGCAAACTCTTCATGAGCAAAACAACCCCAAAACTCCAAAAAGCACACAGAACAAGGGCACAGTCTTAGATATTTCTGTTGAATAAGTTAATCATACACATAGTTTTACTTTTTTTGTGCAGAGGTCATAGTTTCTTTAACAAAATGATAAGTACAGGGACAGCCATTATTGCCAACTTCAAAAAGGGCTTTTTTTTGCTCCACTCTTCACCAACACTATGACAGTAATGAACTTACAAAAATTTATTTCCTGTGAAAAATTGTAAGATTCTCCATCACTGGATATTTTCTATTTTTATTTGAAAGAAATCCAGCCTTTAAAATCTCCCTGAGGAAAAAGATAAAGACCCTCATTGACCAAGGTTCATATACCAGCTTTACATCGGAAGCCGATATTTATTTTTACACAATGGAAGCACTCCTTCTCCAGTCACATGATACAGCATCCTAAAATACAACTTAAATATATAATTATCTAGAAAACAAAAAAAAATTATTGGAAAATAGTTGTATGTATCTCATTAAAAAGAAAAGACAACACAGAATCTTAGAATCAGGTTAGAAGGCATCCCTGGAGAATGTCTAGTACAACCCTTCACTCAAGTAGGTTCAACTAGAACCAGTTGCTCAGTGCCTTGTCCAAGCAGATTTTGAATATCTCCAAGAATAAAGACTCTACTGTCTTTCTAGGCAACATGTACCAGTGCTGGATCACCCTGAGCAAAAAAAGGTTTGTCTTATGTTTAACAATTTTCTCATTTCAGTTTGTGACCATTGCTTCTTTGTCTTGTCACTGGACACCACTGAGAAAAGAGACTCTTTGTCTTCTCTACTCTCCTCAATCAGGTATCCATACAGATGGTGAAGACCCTCCCAAGCCTTCTCTCTTCTATGCTGAACACTCCCCGCTCTCTCACCCTCTCTTTGTATATCAGATGCTGCAGTCCTTTGACCATTTTTGTGGCCTTTCATTGAACTTGTTCCAATGCATCCATCTCTTCCTTGTACTGAGGAAACCAGTATTGGAGCCAGGTCTCAAGGTTTCTTTCAGTGTTGCTGAGTAGATGGGAAGAATCACTTTGCTTGACTGCTAGTGATACTCTTCATAATGCAGTACAGGGGGCTGATTTTTTTTTTTTTTTTTTTTTTTTTTTTTTTTTTTTTTTTTTGTTGGAAAAGCCAGTTCCTTGCTCATGTTCCATTTGGTGTCTACCAAGACTCCCAGGACCTTTCACAGCTGCCTGGCCCCAGCCTGATGTAGGAACTCCGTTCATTGAATTGCATGATAAAGTTGGCCAGAAAATGGAATTTCAAGAGAAAAGGGAAAGAAGTAAAGAGAAGTACTAGAAAAGGGAGAAGGGAGGGAAGAAGGAAGGATAAAGTCAGCAGAGTCTTGGTTTATTCTCCTTCTGAAATACAAAACACAGAAATAATTCTTCTTCCTAGATGTTCACCCTTTCCAATCTAACCGTGCATCTCATACTAATAATTTCTTACCAAATTCAGCGTAATTCATCCATTTGTGGATGTTTTATTTTGGTTTCTCAAATCATGTCTGTCTGCCACTAATTCATTTCCATTTACTGTTTCTTATTCCACCACATTTTTCTGCTGGCTTTCTTTTCCCCTCTGAGCTGCAGACTGAATTCTGTGATTTCTGTGATCATGTCTAATAGTTTTCATTCCTCTTGTTTTTAACTCTCATTAATTCTAACCTATAGTAGCACTTGTCTGTGCCTCTCTGTTGCTTTATGTAGTGCCCTGACAATGGGCATTCCATCTACAGTCTATATTATTTGCTAAAATCCTTTTTTTTTCCACCTTAAAGAATCTAAGACTCTTTATTAAAAAGTTACTAATGTCTATCGTTTTCTTTCTTTCTTTTTCTTTCTTTGTGAGAAGGCATAAAATACTAAGTTTCTGCTGGCAACTCCTATGCCTATAACTAGTGCTTATTGCTATCACTACCTTCCTAAATCCTTACAGGATTATTTGTACTGTGATGCTTCATCTCTTAGGTTTTGAACAGTCCAGGAGAAAAGATTTAATGCACACAGTAACACACAGAGACCTTTGAAAAATCTGCAGGCAACTCTGAGAAACCACCAGGAAATCCTGAACTGGAGTGAGGTGAGATCTGCTGCTTGGATGGAGTGCAGCAGAGTTCTCTTGTGGTCTGAACTGCTCCCGTGGCTAGAGCAATCTGCACCTGTCCTTTACTTGAGAAACAAGCAAATGTAACTTATTTATGCTCTTGTATTCCTCTCTTTTAAACACTACATTCAGTGTACTATGCCTTGAACATGGCACTATGTGGGTCAAAATGGAGCACATCTTCCTGGTCATTCATACCAATGTCATCAGCACTATGGGTTCCCTAAAGAATTTTAGAAAATTTTATTATTTACTAAGCTCCTCCTTGCCTCCCATAACTCGAAAACTAAAATAATTTATAACACTGACATTTCACCATCCGTAATTTTCTACCCAATTTCCATTTGCCCTTTGCATTACACTTATGAATAGTGGTTGGATTAAGTTTGATTTTTGCCTACTCCACTAACTGCATGAGCAAAACTGTGTTGAGCTGTAATTTGACTCACTGTTAATTGCTGACATATGGCATACGGAATAAGGAGGGGAGAGAAAAGCACTCCTGGGGGGTGATTACCAGTCTAAACATGAGCTTTACTGACATTCCATGACTTTACATTTTCTGACTGTTCCTTCTAAAATCCTGGATTTCAGAATGTGCAGCTTCTCTGTTTATTTCTAAAGGAAGGTGCAGTAAATGCTATGGTGAATTATTTTATAAGAGAGAAGTCAAAAAAATCTTAAATCCTGCAAGTAAAGCAATCTGCTAGAGATGATCATGCATATTTAAAACTATTTACAAATGTGGCAAAGCATGAGCAGCTGCATCCAGTACTTTAAAGCTCTCAGATGAAGAACAGATCATTTACAAATATCAATGAGCATTGCCTGGGAAACATGCTGTATATACACAGTGGACACCCAAAGGAAAAACTCCTCATTTACCACTCACACCTTCTCTAATGAAGAGATTATTTGGAAATGAGAAAATAGTATATCACCTACACTCTCATAATCAAAAAGGTTCTGTTTGAAATACCCACCCACTACTAGTTACATGAAGAGTGCAATAATGTGAAAAGCTGAAGAGCATTTCTTCTTTTAATCAAGAGAGTCACTATCTAGAATATTTTAAGAAATTACTATTTTATTTTATTTTTTTACCAGTACAGTTTAAATTGTAAAAAATAGCAGAAGCCTTACAAACTACTGATACATCTCGACCAATTCAGTCTCTAAGAAATTTGCTCTATTAGTTCTGGAAGGATCAGATATACCTATAATTAGGAAAGGATGGGTGTTTTACCACTATAGTAGTCATCTGTAATTGTGTGAGTAGAAATCAAAATTAATTCTCCTCTAATATTATAAAACTATCCCAGAAATTAACAGTTCTAAAATGTTATGAATCTTTTTTTCTTTTAAATAAATGTACCCCAAGTGTTAAGGAAATTTCCTCACCTCTGTAATAGCTTCTAATCTAAATTCTATGGCCTTCAATTTTGATTCCTCTACATGAAGCTATCCTTGTCCTGGGATATCACAACTCCTTACTATCCTTTACTTTCCACAGACTGAGGAAAACAGTGATCTGAGCATGTAGGAGAGAAAAAAGTGCATCTGCAGATGTGAAGTCTGGACTTTCACATCTACAGGTAGGCTCAAGTAAATTTCATTAGCTTTAGTTCAAAAGGAGAGAGAAGAAGAAGCCAGCCATTTACCCAAAACGAAGAAGCCACTTCTGCAGGTGTACTAGGTAATAGGCAGAGGTCCTTGCCAGAGAGACACTTCAGGGTATGAAGAGAAGTATTCATATATTTGTCTGCACATACTAAGGAAATGGGAAAAAAAAAAAAAAAAAAAAAAAAAAGAGAAAAAATAAAATAGGTGCAAAGGGAAAAATGCATTACAATAATATAAGGAAGTCATGAAATGCTTCCTTCACTGATAAAGTGAGTTTTGTTTTAGCTTATTTAAATAAGTGTGATACAAACACAGACAGCCCTCTTGGCACTCCACAGATTCTCCTAGAATGGGATTTTTGAAAACTGGAAAAAAAAATATTGCCAGACTTCCCCTGTGCAGCTGTTCTATTCAAAAAGGATTGACAAAAGAACCTGTACCTATTAAAGTATTTTGCTTGGTGAGCTGCAGTGCCATTATCTGAAAACAGGGACAGACACCAGGGTTATCTAAATGCATGGAACTTGTAGTCACTTGGCTGAAATCAGACCTATAAGGAAAGGTATGTTCTAGGCCAGTTTTTGGACACAAAATCACCCATAGCCCAGATAAAAAAATCTGTGCCTATGAATGACTACAGAGCAGAACAGAGCTTATGAAGGAAATGCGAAAGTATGCATACACATAAGCATAGAATTCCTTAAAATTTCAGAGAAAAATTCACTTTCTCTGGAAGATTAAAAATGGGTTTGGGATTATTCTTATTTTCTGGACTAAAAAATAGTTCTAACCAAATAATTTCTCAAATTTTCTATTTTCCTGTCAACAATTTGAACCATTTCAAAGATTCCAAAAGAAATTTGTAATACCTTGGCCTCATAAATATTTTCTTTTAATTTAATTTTTTCTTTTTTTTTTCTTTTTTTTTTTTTTTAATATCACTTGTATGAAAGAACATGCACAAGACTGCAAATGTTTAAGGTTTGTTGCATCCTGTCCTAAGCTGCAACACAGCATGCTGGTAGTTTTGTCAAGAAAATATCAGTTACGTGCAGGCCCTGTAGGCAAAGGTTGTGCCCTGCAGTATCACTAACAAAGGTAGAAAAGAGTTAGAGAAGGTGATGTAGCCCCAACCCATGTGAGTTAGCTGAGCTCATTTCTGGGAAGACATCTGACATCCATATGTTGCAGGAGCTTTATGCTGGGCTTAGTAAGTCCTTTTGCCTCCTGGAGATAGCCTGGGTGCTTTGCCCAGTGTCAACTACTTCTGCTTGTTATCCTTTAAGCCATAAAATTTAGGAATATGGAGATAAACTGTTATTCAATTAAGAGGATTCAGCATCAGGAAACCAGAGTAAAACTCTATTCTGACTGGAATTCAACTGCAAAAAACAAACCACTTTAACACAGACTGGCTTGGATTTATTGGCCCTTTCAGGAAAAAAAAAATAACCAATAGCTATATTCAGTACAGAGAGTGACATGACTACGCTGTCTCGAGCCTTCAGATGAAAAACATTATTTTCTACTCAATGACTTTTCTATATACACACGTGGGAAAAAAAGTCTGCATCTAACTCCTCATAGAGCTGAACCTGCCTCTTTCAACTGATGACATTTAGAAAAAATTAGGAAGCAATATTGGGGGAGGGGGATAGAGCAAAACAGTCAAGTAAGTGTCTGAGATCCACTAAATAAGCAACCAAGAGGAAACAGCCTAACTGAAAAGAGATACAAGCAATGGAAGCTCTGACAGCTCTGACTAAGCCCTTGCCAGCTACAGTCAAACTAAAACACCATTCCCAGTCTTCTTGGATTGCAATAAAGGACTCAGATGCTGGGCTTTGAAAGATATTTCTTTAGCTGCAGGACCTGACTCACTGGCAGACTTGTCAAACAGTTTGGATGGCAACCTTGAAGCTGCCTCTGTGCGGTAGCACACAGCTCAGGGCAGGATTATTTCCCTAGATGCCAATTCCTCCAACAATGATTGTTCTTTCTGATGAAGATAAAGTATAAAACTGATTTACAGTTTGGACTTTTTTTCAATGAGTAAAAGCCATTCTTCTATTAAAGTATTTTTTTGCAAAACTAGACATAGGGTTTTTTCCAGTTTTCTCACAGCTAGTTATATATGCCTTGTTGAGTTGTACACATAGTCAGTGACATATCATGTACAGCAGTCTTGAACATAAGGTAAATATACAGCAAAGTGTTGTTCTTTAATGCTATTTTGGTAACAATCAATAAATGATGCAGGTTAGATTTGTGTAACATGCAAATTGCACATAGAGCAACTTCAAGCGAATCCATTACTTTTTCATTTACTGAAAACAAGTAAGAATGTGTATTATATTATGATAGTGTCCTCAAATAGCTCTGCAGGTCTAATGTACTTGATTATTTTTCTAACATCAAAGCAAATATTTAGTTTTATGAAGATAAAGAATGCTGCTTGTTTGAGTTTACTAGAGGTGTGAGCTTGCAAAGAGAAAAATATGCAATCACCAAAAAAATTGCAGTCTTTTCCCTTCTTTGACCATGATCAGAGTTTAAGTCATTCCTTACATAACAAAAAGAAATCAGCAATTCCTTTACATTTCTGTTTACCAAATGTAAGCAGAACACAAGTGTCAAGAAAGTAAATTCCATTGGTGCTCTTTCTCATGTCTCCTGTGCTACAAAGCTGCAAACTGACAGACTCTAAATATTCAATACAGGAATAACTGCACAGTGTTACAGCTGACTAAAAGCAAATTGCCTAGTGTAAGCTGGGCAGTCAGACTAGTTAACTCTGCTCTCCATCAGTTGAAAAGCAGATACATATCTGAGTGCCATTCATCTGTCTCTCAAATATTTAGCCTGGAACCAAGTGTCTGCTTCTCCGTCGTGATTATAGAGGAAGCCTGTGTAACTTAAGACAGACCTACATTTTATTTAGGCAGTCCTAGTCAGATGAGAAAACCGCTGTCTTCTCTCACATGTGGTGAGCTAACTGGAATGCTCATATCAGAGGTACCACCTAAAAGAGTCTCATTAAATTATCAGGCCACATAGAAGGAAAGAAAGTTCTCTCCACATGGTCAGATGTTTCCCGCTGTGAAATCCTGTCCTAGCTGTCTGCCATTTTATGAAGTGTGAAGCATTTGAAGTGTCCAATGCTACATTGCCTCAGGCTGGTTGGTAAGTTGGTTTAGAAAACCATAGGTAACTGTACTGCTTGTTTCCAAAAGCAAAAAGAAAAAACAAACCCAAACCAAACCTGCTTGCATTTGGGTTAGAAAGGCACTCCCTCATGAGCTTGAGCGGGCATTCAAGCCATTCTTTTGTCTGATTTTGAAACCTATTATTTACTCAGTACTAGTTTGTATACCCTTTCTTGCACTTCCTCCAAAAGGCTCAGCCAGTCACAGCCCACTCCGAACAGTCCAGTGAGCTGGGCTACTCAGAAATCTTCATGTAGGGCTGGCAGCCAAAGCAGAGGAGTCATAATCTTGAGCACTGGTTGGTAACAACCATGTAGGAGCAAGCTCTGGGCCTTATTATGCGCCCTAAGTTTTCGTTTGTTTAATTTCCATTGCAGTCTGGGCTCAGCGCTGTTATTATCCTGTGAATTTTTTGTATAATCAAACTGTAGCAGGAAACTTTTATATAACTGAATTCTCCTTTTATATTAAGCTCTGGCTCAGTTCCTAAAGCAGTGAAATCACCCCCTGACACAGGAGAGCATTCAACAATGATTTCATAATGACACTCCTTAAGTAAACAGGGTTTAGGAAAGGAAATCAAGAAAGGATTCTGGAAGTAAAGCTGAAGGTGAAGCAGCATCCTCCAACAAAAATAAGAAAAAACAATGGCCTCAAGACCATGGCCAAAAGACACATTGACACATTGGGGGAATTAAAAAAAAAAAAAAAAAAAAAAAAAAAAAAAAAAAAAAAAGAAACAAAAATAGGCAAGCATATACAGAGAATAAGGATGAGAAAACCATTTCCTTTCAACTTTCCCTTGAACTTCATATTTTGTCCTGCAAAAATCTGCTGGACAGACACACCTGGCTACAGTCTGTGCATTAAGGTAGTGCATCCCCTACCAGATAAAATGTAGCAGGAAAATTAATAATTACTCCTGGTCTTGAAAAAGAATCAACAAGGGTTGTGGGAAATGCTTCCAAGTAGTGAAATACTTCTTCCAATTTCTCAAAATTGACAATAAAAACATAACCATGAAGTCTAAACTGTAGTACAATTCCAGATGATTAACAACTTGAATAAGCCAAATCAAACCAGTAACCAGAAGAAATTTCCACAAAAGAGTAAAATTAAAATAGATCAGTTAGATAAAGCAATACAGATTTTGAAAATGCCTCTCTGCTTCAGGGAAAATAGGTTATCCCACATCAGATTTCCAGGATAGAGAATGCATTCAATGACTTCAAGAACCTTCACTGGAAAAGACTATTTAATCCTGCTGCTTTGACAGGTAAACCTTCACAGTGGTTGGGAACTGTCAGACTGTCGCAGCATGGGGGCACTTGCAATATATTATGCAGCATCTGTGGAAGACTAATTTTAAGTAGGTCAGCCCCACATAGAAAAGAAAAGGAAGAGTCTATGCAACTGAATTTTCTCTGAATACAGTAATGGATATGGTACACTTCTGGACCTCTAGCTACCCCTTAATTTGATGAAACAGTTGATGTAACTTATTTTATGTAAAACCTATGCAACTTTTTTATGTTTTAGTTTTTATCAGTGTTTGTGAGCAGATTAGAACTTTAAAAGCCATTCCAGACTAAATACTGCCATGTTTAGATTTCAAAAAGAACACCAATTTTTATCTATCCTTTGCAGTCACTCTTTCCACAGGAGTATTTCTTTCCTGGGCAAACTGCCTGTATCACTGTTCACCTGAAACACACTCTCCATCTTACCTGGAGCTGTCAAAAGGAACCATTTAAAGCTAGGAACTAAACAAAACTACAAGTCAGCTTGGAAGATATTATGATACATTCTTAAAACACCAAAATTAAAACAGGTCCTGAAGGATTTTTCTATCAGTCCTTCCACATCCCCAATTTCTAGCTCTTTTCCTGGTCAGAAGGAATAAAAATGTTGTGATGCTCAAAATTAAATATGACACTGGTGTGTTATCACTTGGCTCCAGAAGCTGCTAGAAGAGCACTGAATACAAGAAAACTCTTGATAAAATCATGAGAGTTTGCAATATTGAGATTGAACCTTCAGCACCTTGAATGTGGGACTGGTCTTTGATAACGTGGTAAGTGAGATATCTCAAGCCTCTCTCTGCAGGAAATAAATTATCAGCCTTGGCCTTTGCAGAGTAGAGACTTGTGGGATACTGAGGAGCCTTGCAGTCAGTCCAGTATGTTTTGGTTTGAACAGAACTGCAGCAATAATTTTCCTAACTGCCTTTAGGGGTTGCTTGTCCAGTCTTTCTACGTCATCTTGCTGCCCTTACACTCCAACTTTAGGGAGACAACTCAAAAAAATTCTGGTTTCCAAGTTCAAATATTTGGTCACCTTACAACCATTTGTCTCAAGTCAAACTATGTGTGTTGAGAATATCAGACAACTGTGAGGAACAGAAAAGAGTTCGAAGAGCATTCTCCCTGTTTTAAAGCTGTGGCTTTGGTCATGACATGAGGCTGGGAGATGTGAGGCACGTGCTGTTCCTGTGCTGCAGAGTTAGCTCCTTTTGTCTGTTCGCATTTCCTGCCTGCTCAGCCACTCTGCAGTGCAGAATGAGCTGGCTAGTTTGTAGATAGATGCTGGAGCTTAGATTTCTTTATTCGCATAGCAAATAGGTGTCAACCAATTCTAACAGGTGGTGCAGAAGTTTGTTGCCATGGCAGAGACTATCAGCTATTTTGTTAGTTTGCTTTTCTAGCAAGTGGGCGCAGAACAAGTTGGTAGGTGATACACTTTCTATCCAGACAGAGATGATTATGGTCATCAATCATTGCTCCATCAGATCAGCTCCTCCTGCATCTTCTGCTATGTCAGCCACAGAGAAAAATTATCTGACTGCTTTTTCACAAGCGATGGATGCTGTGAAAGAAAGGTACTAGGTGGCAAAATAGTTTAATGGACAGTGGCTATTAATGGAGTCAAGCTGACATTATGACATTAGTAACAGGAGTGACATCATACAAACTCAGCAAAAGTGAAAGAGCAGAACACACTCCCCACTGACACTACAACATCAGGAAGCATTCAAAAAGTGAAAATAAAATCTCTCAGATGTCAAAGAACTGAGAGAAAAATTGCATTTGCCATTCCTTCCAAAATAAATCTGCTACCTTATTGATAAAAGAACTGTATTCTTTGTTCTAGTTAGAGGTATGTCTTTATCTTTTTTGATTCAAAGCAGAAGAATGTTTTCCCAGCCTCCAATAGGAAATTTTGTATCACAAATCTCTTATCTGTCTATTCAAACTGATCACCTTGACTCTTTTCGTGACTGGACATAGACTCATCCTAGTCACTCACACTGGTCTCAGACATTTGAGGGAGAATGGGATAAACTGTCCTCCTAAACCCCATTGCTCGTGGCCTAAACTCTTCTACTATTGGCCAGAGAAAAAACATAAAGCTAGATCAGACAGCAATCCACACTTCAGTTTGTTAAAATAATCATGATACACTCTACCTGTTCTTTGCAACCTGCTTCAGTCTGAGTAGAGACTTTAAAATTGAGAGGATTGTTGAGGGAGGGAATAGAAACAGGGCTAGAAAGGAAGCAAAAAGCAATGCTGGTGAAGATTAGGTCTTGATTTCGCTGAGGGGCTGATTTGAAGAAAAAACAAAATCCCAAACTTCTCTGCTTCCACCTCCACCAGTCTTAAATTATTCATGAACAGTCCTGAGTTAAGTTATTAAAAACATCTCTATTGAGGAGGGCAGCATATGGTAACATAATTAAATATGCCTGGAGTTCACCAGAGGTGGTACATACAGGAAGAATGACTTAGTAAAGAATAGCCTCTACTATATTATTTTTCATCTCAGAGTTACTCTGAACTGGCAAAATATTTATAGTTACAGCTTCCTTTCTGATTCAGTGAATCTGCACCACTGTGTAAGCTGAGGATCTGACCTACGCTGAGTTATTTTCCTTAGGCAGTCAGGAAGACAAACTTGCCACAATCAGCTAATGTGCAGTGTTTTGTTATTTTGCATCACGCCCATTTAGCCTGCTATTTGGTTTGTGTTTCGTCTGAACAGCCACACAACCTAAAAGGGTGTGTTTGATGTTTTATGGCACAACAACCAGAAGCTTTGGGGAAAACATGTTAAAAAAAAATCACACAGATTTACTTTACTTCCAGAAAATAAATTACTTACCTGTGCATTCTTCTGCATGCCACTTCTGCACTGCTTAACATGTCATGGCTAAAATACCAGTTAGTGTTACAAAACATGGATACAATTGTCACAGACTGTTAACATATACTCCTACTTGGGTCTAGCTTTCATTCAACATCGATATGCTCACATAGGTTACCTGAAGTCAGAAGTGTCAAGCATCTGCTCTCAGCAAAGGGACACTGACACAGCCAGCACTATCTAAAATGGGTGAAAATTAAATTGCACTGGTGGCTGTGCAACTGCCTTTTGAGCACAGAGGAAATACATTAGCAGACAGCAATCTTTAAGATAGCTGACGGTAGGGTGATGGACTCACAGGCAAGCATTTGTCAGGAATATGGCAGGTAAAAATCATTCATTTAGTTCTGACATGTCTCTTTCTGCTCCCACATGCAAATCCCACAGCTCTTCCTTGAAGTAACCTGTTGCATTGCCAGCAGGTGAAATGGAGCATTCTCCTGATGTCTCTGCAAGTAACAAGAGCCTTTGAAACTCATCTGAGTATTTGAGAGCTATCATGTTAGGATTATTTTCTCTTACCTGACACAAATTGTGCTATCCTTTTTCAATTCTACTTCCACATTTCTTTCTTGTTTTCCTTGTGATCTTTTTGCAATGTTCTCATGGAACTGTAATTGCATATCATATCAGTGAAATTCAGCAGACTGAATATTCTGCATAAAACACAATTGGTGAGTTTGCCAAAGTGGTAAAGATAACCGATTTATTTAAGATATAATTGTATTTATATATTAATTAAAATAGCACTGTAATATGTAAAAGCAGCTTCAAACATTTATATATTATACAAATGTATTTCATACACAATTCAAACTATTGAAATAAAAAACTGTCTCAGCCCCTGCCTCTGTTTTGGAAGGTGAAAGGAAGTCTTTTATTTCAAGCATCCAGAGTTCACTGTTTCAGTAGAGGAAAAATAATGTTTTTTAAAAATTAACATAAAGAACAAGAGTTTTCCTGCTGCTTATGAATCTAAAAACTAGATGGCAGCAAGAGAGAGAAAGAGACTTTTGAAAAGTAAGTTTGGTCATTTTGGAATCATCCTTCAAATTGCTGTTCTCTGAACAAAGACTTAAACCATATTTCAGGGATGTTACAGACTGCAATGAGAAAGAGCCATTACCCACTCAACAAATACAAGACAAGTCTCTTGAGCTCTCTTCTGGCACTGCTATAACATTAATTTTAGTCATCTCTGACTCTCTGCTTTAAAACTCCCTGTTAGAAAGGATGGTGCATCTTGAAAAGTTTTGATGAGAATATAAATTTGGCTGACAGAATGAACAGTTATGGTATTGAAAGCTTCTCTAGGGAATGTGGCATGGTATCATGCAATCTTTGATCAAGATATTAGGGAAACACAAAACCAGCAGGGCAGAATTTAATGTTTTAAAATCTGATTAATTGGTCTCAAAGTACAGTTGTGAATTATTGTCAAGCATGAAGACTGTAGGAAAGCATTTGTTATATTCGTCTTTTTGCTAGAAATAAAATCATAGCATCATAGGATTGTACTTGTTGGAAGGTACTACAATAGGCCAACTGCTCCAATCTTCTACTGAGAGCAGTGTCTGCTGTGAAATCAGAAATTCTGCTACTGATGAAGATTAGATGATTATACAAAACTTGAAAGCATCTGAAGACTGGAGGCAAGCAGCTTGCTTAGATCTATTTAAATAAGGCAGGCAGGCAGGCAGGCAGGCAGGAAGGAAGGCAGGAAGGAAGGCAGGCAGGCAGGCAGGAGGGAAGGAAGGCAGGCAGGAGGGAAGGCAGGCAGGCAGGAAGGCAGGCAGGCAGGAAGGCAGGCAGGAAGGCAGGCAGGAAGGCAGGAAGGAAGGAAGGCAGGAAGGAAGGAAGGCAGGAAGGAAGGCAGGAAGGAAGGCAGGAAGGAAGGCAGGAA
>JAWWEV010000083.1:21405883-21476287 GCA_035583235.1 Hafferia zeledoni
GAAGGAAGGAAGGAAGGAAGGAAGGAAGGAAGGAAGGAAGGAAGGAAGGAAGGAAGGAAGGAAGGAAGGAAGGAACTTCAAGTGGAATTTTATATCCTTATATCCTTTATATCCTTAAATATGAAGTGAGACTGGAAAACAGTATGGGAGGTTTTATTTATCAGCAACCTGGAAAAAGAGATAGAATGTACCCTCAGAAAACTTGCAGATTATACAAAATTGGGGGGGAGTGGCTGGAACACCTGAAGACTGTTCTGCCATTCAGAAGGACCTGGATAGGCTGGAGAGTTGGGCAGAGAGAAACCCAGTGAGGTTCAACAAGGGCAAGTGTAGTGTATTGCACCTGGGTAGGAATAACCCCAAGAACTGGTGTAGGTTGGGGGCTAGAGAACAGCTCTGCTGAGAAGGACTTGGAAGCCTTGGTGGATGACAAGCTGACCATGATCTGGCAGTGCCCTTGCTGCCTGGAGCGCCAGTAGTATCCTGGGTTGCATCATGAAGAGTGTGATCGGGGTAGTGAAGCTGCCTCTGCAGTGTTGTGTCCAGTTCTGAGTTTCTCTGCACAAGTAAAGGAGCTAGTGGAGAAGGTCCAGCATAGAGCCACAAAGAAGGTTAGGGATCTGGAGCATCTCTCTTATGAGGAGACAGTGGGAGCTGGGGCTGTTTGGTCTGGAGAAGAGAAGGCTGAGAGGGGATCTCATTAATGCATGTATCTCAAAGGCGGATATAAAGAGGATGATGCCAGACTTCAGTGGTGCTCAGGGACAGCATGAAAAGCAAAGGCCATAAATTAAGACACAGGTTTCACCTCAACATGAGGAAAAATTCTTTACGTTGAGGGTGGCAGAGCACTGGAATGGACTGCACAGGGAGGTCATGGAGTCTCTCTCTCTCTGGAGGCATTCAAAACCCAAGTGGACATGTTCTGTGTAATCATGCCTTGGCAGGAGGGTTGGACTAGATAATCTCTAGAGGTTCCTTCCAACCATAACAATTCTATGGTTCTGAGATTTTGTCCTGAGAAGTATAATTACATGTTGTTATATAATAAAATGTTTCAATGTATAAAAGATTCAGAGGAGGATTGTATCCAACTCTTTCAGACTGACCATCTATTACTCCAGTGCTTAAGAAAGAAGGCTTTCATTAATTTTAAAATCAACTAGCTTAATAGGTATTAAAAACTATTTCTGCAGATGATCTGGAATCAGTTCTTTTATTCTCCACAGAATTCTGAAATTTTTATTGCATAGGAAAAAAATTGAAAACACATAAACATCTGAGAAGAATTTGATTACTTAACAAAAGGCAGGAATCTAGACAGGATCTGAAGTTGATATGGAGGTACAGTTGAACCTAAGCTGTAAGTGGTCTCAGTGCAAGAATTAACCAGACAGGCTGATTGTCACCTCACAAGTTTAGACATCAGAATATTGATTATTACAAACTCTATGTTTGCTATCATGATATCAACTGCTCTGCTGACTTTCTGTTGTTTTCAATTCAGAAAAGGTAGAATGAAATAAAAAATAAACCAAGAAAAACTTTTAGGAGAAACCGGAAATTATCAATTAAAAAAGAAAAAAAAAAAAGATCCAAGCATCTCAACCTATTTAGTTTAAGAAAGAGAAAGTTAAATGGTAGAATCCCAGTCCATAACACTGACATGAAGAATAGAATTTTTCTTTTTTTAATCTAACAGTCAAAACAAGAAAAAACCCCCAGTGACTGGAGGTTGAGAGAAAATAGCTTTGCATTGGCAACAAGACACAAATCTGCAATATTGAAAGTAATTATAAGGGGTAATATAGCAAAATTTATAGTGGTTCTGCCATATTAAATCACATTCTAAGCACTAGGCTTTTGTTAAAACAGGAATTGCTCGACCAACATTCTATTATGTAAAGGGCTCAGCCTGAGGATTGTAGCCAGTTCTTTCTAATTTGTAATCTCTTACTCCAGTGTTTACGAAATGGAGTTATTAATTTTTTAATCAACTAGCTAGGCAGGTATTACAAGTTATTTTTGTACGTGAGTTGGAATCAACTCTTTTATTCCACAGGGAATTCTAAGATTTCATATTGTACAGTAAAAAACCTGAAGACAAATAAACATCTCAGAAGAATTCAAATAGTTAGAAAAAAACTTTCATTTCAATGTTGTCAAAGTACCTCAGATGTCAGTATTCTGGTTCATGTCATATAAACTCTTGTATTAAAATGTTAAAGAGAATTTATTATCTTTACTCAGTAAGTAAAATCATACATATAAATATTTCAACACTGTCAAAGAGAAACATTAGACATTTTCATTCTCCCATCACAGAAATTCCATGAAACATTAGATTTCAAAAGAACTATTGTTCTAGAGGAAAGCTGTTCTTCCTCAATCCTGTCTGATGTAGTTAGTTAACAGCTTCAATTCTTGCTAAAATAACACTTTTCAAACCTCATCATTATTACTGCAGTAAGAGACACTAAGTCCAAGTAGAAATTGCAACATCGACAGGACAACAGAAAAACAACAGACTGAGCCACAAATAAAGTGAACTGAGTAATTTTACTCTGATTTAGTAATTTTCCCTATTTCCCAATTTTAGCCTTTTTCCATTTTCTAATATTTTTTCTTTCATCTGTAATTTTCTGCTGTTTGCCATTTCTCTGTTCTCTAATTATGCAATCGGTCTTAACACATCCTATATTTTTGCTGTGCTTTCCTCTCTTCTCCAAACACCTTTCACATTCCACATTTTTCCAAATCTTGCTAGTCTTCTGCCTTCCCCCAACTGTCCACATTGTAATTGCAGCATTTTATTTAGATTCCTTTCTCTCTTACTGTCATCCCACAGGCTAAGATGGCATTCCACAGTTTTTTCCTCCTCCCTCTATGCCAACTGGTTTTTCTTTATCTTCCCATTTTCTAGAAAAGCACACCTGACTGTCATGCTGGGCAGCAGCATATCAGCAAAAGAAGAGACGTATAACACAGCTGGTCACTGACTGGGATACAGTGCTCCCACAGCACAAAAGCTTGAGCTAATGTGGTACACATTTATAAGCTGACAACCAGCACAGAGCAAGGAGAAAAATGGCCTCTTTTCAGGAGCATTAGACAACAATTTTATTGGGGTTTTTTGTTGTTTTTTTTATCATGCAGACTAGAACATGAGCACTTTCCTTGTTGTCTATTTGGCACCTATGGCCCCAAACACAAGAACTTGCAAAGTAGTGTGGGAAGGGCAGCATATCCTGAGATTCTGTGATTACTATTGCAGTTTTCTCTTATGAGAAAAACAAAATATGGCTAACCCTCCATGGAACATTTCAAAAAGCAGCAAGTAAAGCAGCACTTCAATTTATGATAGTATAGATCTGGCTTTTTAATAATCTGCTTTAGTTCAGTGAGACACGCAGAATCTTCTTTGTAAATAACAGCATTAAAAAATGAGAGATTAACTCAATCTTCAATTCCAAAAAGAGGTAAAATTTTTTTCATATGCAGACAGTATATCTAAAGGAAGGGTTTATCTATTTATTGTTCTTGACCTTTAAGCTGAGTTACCATTTTGGTTTTTAAAAATATTATAATAATGATGATAAAACAGCTAGCAATTGGAAAGAAATTATTCAGACATTGGAAATGTAAAACAGCTTTTTTCATACAGAATATTCAGAACACCAGTATTTCTCAATAAACTTTATCTTATATATTATTATGCTATCCATCCTCAGTCATTTATACTTAAGAGCTAGTCTTAGAGTGCTTGCAGTTTTATCTCTGACATTTTTACTGAAAGAGAAATTCAGAGTTAGTCTGATTACTTATATTCATGTATGGAGACTCATGGAATCATGGGATAATGTCAATAATTACTATATTTTAATAACTGCTGAGCTATGCCTTTCATGTACTAAGTAATAAAATATTGATAATGACCGATAGTCAATAGTGACTTGTTTATAAAATAAAGAAGATAGTACCTCCAGAAATCCACTACTGTTTCCTTATATTGCATTGATGATGAAAATAAAATCTCAATACACGTGCTCTCACTATGCCACCAATCTCAGTTGCAAAACAAATGCCTCTCTGGTTTACTGCAAGATTAAGGGCCCACTAGGGCAAGTTCACCATGCTCAGAACACCCATCAATTTCAATGGCAACTCCATACACAAAGCATTTCCAGGATTAGCCCTTAATTATTTATCAAAACCATACCCTGGAGCTCTGAATGCATTGCAAAGACAAATGGAAGGATTCAAGCAGTACATAATTGTGCGCATTTTTCTGCCTTCACGTAATATGTGGGTGCTTTTGCATAAGCAACTCATCTATGACTTGGTGAAAAAGGAGTTTATTGCTGAATAAATTGACCTGGACAAGGTGGAAGAGTGGGCTAGCAAGAACAGTATGAAGTTTAAAAAAGTCTAAAGTCCTGAATCTGGGATGAAATAAGCAAAGATCTCAGTACAGGTTAGGATCCGTGTGGATCAGCCTTGCTGAAGGAACCTGTGTGTGCTGGTGGCCAACATGCTGAATATGATTCAGCAGTGCACCACGGCAGCAACAAAGGCAAACTGGATCCTGGGCTACACCCACAGGACAGTGACTAGCAAGGATAGAAATGTGATCACCCCACTCTATCCAGTGCTTGTCAGGCTGTGCTGGCAGTACTGTGTCCACTTCTGGTTCCCAGAAATCAAGATGAAGACAGACTAGAGAACATCCAAATGAGGACCATAAAGGTGATCAAAGGGATTGGTGATTAAAGAGATGGCAAACCTGAGAAAACACTGAAGGCTTTTTGTCTTTTCTCCCTGAGGAAGTGAAATCTCAGGGAGGACATGATCACAGTTTTCTGGTACCTGTAAAGAGGACAGGTGCTTTATCTTCATGTAGATCCACATAGAGAAGATAAGTTGCACCAGGGGGGGTTTCATCTTAATACATGATTTTTTTTGGCCATGGGAACAGTTGATCACTGGTGCAACTTCCCCGGGATGGCGTAGAGTCCCACCACTGTGGGTTTTGAAGATGCAATTGTATAGGCTAACAGATAATACTAGGCTCCCTTTCCCAGGAAAGAGCAGACCTGATGATCTTTGGAGGTCCCTTCCAACTTGGGCTGTTCTCCAATTTTGTGAAGCTTATTTCTGAATATGCAGTATGTGCCAGATATTTGAAGATGCCAGTCAAGGCTCATACCTCCCTCCAATGTGTGTTTACTGATATAAGACAGATTTTAATTTTTTTTTTAATTCCACAATTGTTTTGTTAGTTCACATTAAATTATCTTCTGGAACATAGTTTAAAGCAGCAGGACAGGCAGGAATGTTTAAAGTAGGGTTTGAATGCTATAATTTGGACAGAGAAAGATTTTCTTTATTCAGGTCAAAGAATTCATTAGCTACCTCAGAGTAACACCTTTCTGAAAAAGCAGTTGCAACTGCAACTTAAACAAACTTTTCCTTTCCAGAGTGTTTAAACAAGACATACAATTTTATTATGAGGTTGCATTCAGGGTTTGCATGAGGATGTACTACTGGCATCTGTAATACATCTAAAACTAAAAACTGGCTGCACTCAAGTATTTTCCTTAATGATACAAGGAAATGCAAATTATATAGACCTAAATACCTTGATTCTCGTTCATCACCATGGAAATTGAGAGTATTTAGAAAAGCATGCAACTCATCAGCACCAGGCAGGACTGGGTCACCAGCACCCAGTCATCAAAGGCCATTACTGTCAATGAATCTTCTTTGGAGCAATAGTAAAGGTGTCTCCATTTTTTAGTAGTTAAAGATGTCAGAGAAAGCAATTTCAAATCTTTTGAACCATATTACTGACCCCATACTTTTTCAGATCCATTTTCAGGACTTATACAGTTAGAGATGTACATGCCAAAGCACTGACTGTTGTAAGAGACAGAAGAGAATCCCCAGGGATCCTTGCCACAAAACAGCAAGTAATAGCAGCAGACAGAACTGTATATCCAAGATATGGAAAACAAAGCATAATTTCCAACTGTCCATCATGCCAGGCACAGGCTCTTTAATTATTACAAAAAGTACTGCATGTTCAGTTCACTTGTCTCATGAGAACAATTATTTGTCAATACAGAGCCACAAGATCAGCTGTGTCTCACTTTGTTGAATTACATATTTTAAACAGAGAACACTGACTTCCATTTACACCTTATCCTTACTTTATTGAAGCAGTTTATATCCACCAGAGTGAATAATACTAACCCATGGATGCTGACATACTACATAGTACACTAGCATAGTAACACACCCTTCTTTGTTTAGTCATGGAGAAGAAATCAACCCTCACAATGCAGTGATTTATGCATCTGTATTTTGAGAATCATAAAGATCTTCCTTTCTAGATGGGAGAAATTCAACTTAAGTTTGCTAACTTAGACTAATCTCTTTTCCTGCTTATTGTTCTTGCTTATTATTCTCAGTGTACATCCACGGAGGACATTCTGATTCCTTCTTCATGTGTGCTTTTTCAAAGATGTTTCTTTCTCTGACATTAACTGTGATAGATTCTTTTATAGTCAGGCTCTTCTGGAGTCATTCTCATCCCTCTAGGCTGTCATGCTCTTCTTAAAGTCAGGCTGACACAGAGTCCTGCATCCAATTTACATCTCTAGATGTGGTTCCAGTAAAAATACAGGTGAAGTAAAAGGAAAGCTCTAATTTGCCACCAGTGGGTATTGGATTAGATCCCACCTACAGTACTTCACTTTTCCAACAAAGGTCACTGAGCTAAAAGAGACTGCATGAGCTACCAAATGTCAGGTCAGATTACTCGTGCAGAACCATGTAGGATCCTGCTGCTACTATTTATTTATATATTAAAGTCAGTATCTATACACTGATTAGCCAAAGGAAGAAAAGAACCCATGGGCTTCATTCCCCAGAGATGCCTTGAAAACTCTGTACTTCATTCTTTAGCAGCAGAAAGGGCAGTTAACATTTGCTTGACACACGCATGCAGAAAAGCAGTGGCATAAAGAAAGTCTGTCTTAGGATAGTTTACTGCTAGAATTTGAGAAGGATTTGTGTGGGTGAGCATGTGCATGTGTCAGGAGTTGCAATATAAAATAGCCATCAAATTTTTTGAAAAGCCTTTTTTTCTTCAGTTATCTCAATGGATCAGTTGCGAAATGATCAGCTGTAGGACTAGAAAACTGCATCCATGGTTATCAAAGGAGCTACCAGTATGTTGGTTAAGCACTTAAAGCTATTAATTCTGACATGGATTTTGGAGGAACAGAAGCCAAGACCTAATAAATTACTCAGCCAGATTTAATGTAACAGACAGCCACCCAGATAGTTTCATGCAGAGAATGACCACAGAATTGCAAATATTTAGGTAAGGTCTATGGATCTTTGCATCTATTCCTAAATTATTCTAATGCCAGCATAAAACAAACAGCTAATTCAGAGCAATAACTTATGCCCTTTCTATGGTAAATTAAATACTTTTGCAAGACATTAAATCATGCAGAAGCAATTTTCAGTTGTCTCATGATGCAATCTGTTTGTTGTCCCATGGCTAAACCTCCAAGTTGTTAACCAAACCACAAGTCCTTCAATACAAATTTTAGTCACTAAACTGGAATTTTTCTCCCAGAAATCAGCCCCTTCTCAGGAAAAATCCCTGGTTTTGCTTCTTTTGCAAAGGACGGTTCTCTCTGGGAATACTTTTCCCTTCATGCATTGAAGATTTTCTGCCCAAAATCTACAGCTGAGCACATCTTCTTTTACATTCTTCGAAAAATGGCAGTACAGCCTGAAGACAATTTATGTTGTCTCTTGTCCTCTCTAGAATTTCTTCCCTGGGAACCACAGAAGAGGTTGAAACCTCAGAAATTTCCTGTCTACAGAGCTCTCATTAGGTTTCAGTGCAGTAGCTGAGATCCTCGAATAATTTGTGCCAGGAGCCATTTAATATCCTCAGCCTTTGTAAAAAAAACCCATTATTTTGTTGTTTTCTCAGGGGAGGAGAGAAGGAGAAGATTATGTAAGTATAGACATGTTTTGTTCAGTTTCAAAGTACATGAAGGGGAAAACAAAGAAAAAAGAGTGATGAAGAGTGATGAAGATTAATATATTATTATTCTAACACTAAGTTTCCATCTGAAGTCACTGCATGCTAAATATTAAATAGTTTTTAAATTGAGTAGATATGGACATCATTTCTTGTCTCTGGCATTAATACTAAATGAGGCAGATATTTTTATACTGAACAGTCTTTACTAGGAGACATCACTGAAGAAATTCTGTTAAGCCTTGTGGAATTATAAGACTTATACCCCAAACACAACACTGAAAGTTCTGAAGGGAGAAATGAAATAACAGAAATAAACATGATGTTTTTCTAGGTACCAGACAATTTTGAATTAATTCCATGGGGAATGAGGCATGTTTTCTGAATAGCATGCAGTTTTGAAAATTATTTTCTTAAATAACTGATGGATAAATCACTATTCAGCCCAAGTAACAACGATTCTGGTATGAATTAGTTGATTTTAATAAAAAACACATGTTACTGCTCTTGATATGCTGGTAACACAATGCAAATGAGACTGGGGAAAACCTATATAAATTCATTAAAACTATATAAAATGTATTTACAACCCTCAAAATATGAATTCTTCTTTAAATTACAAAAGTAGGCAATGTAAGACATAACTGCTCTTACCAACACCGCTTCCACATTAGAATTATCTGTGCTATGTCTATTTCATTCTTTGCCCACCTAGGAGAGCTTCAGCCCCTAAAATTAAAGACTGATAAAATGAATAACCGATTTAGGGTCAACAAGAGATTTTCTCACAGTGCAGTCTGACATGTTTCTTGAGGATTGTTTACCCCACTGTGGAGTGCAGGTTGTGAAGAAACTGCTCAGATGCCATCATTTCAAGGCTTATAACCCATCTGAAATATCCTCCATTACATGCTTTTAGCCTTCTAGCACCACTTAATCTAACCTGGTGATAAAAAAAGTGGATGAATATCATGGGATGTTTACAGGACCTAAATGCACAGCTGTGCTATTCTGTGCTTAGATATCTGAGAGAGTCAATTCAAAAAAAATATGATAGAATATGTGGCAATCAGCAAATTCTCCCATCAAGCACTAAAACATCACTGCAAAATGAAAATATTTTCTAATATAATAGTAGACATGTGTTTACTTGGATTGGTCTTTGTCCCCTTTTCCCACAATTTTCTGTGACAAAGAATTTTGGTAGAAAACATTTGACCAACCTGACACTTTCATGACTGAGAACTCTTTTACCCCTGTTTCACTTCTGTTTCCTGATATCCACTGTTGAGCTATGTGAGTTATTTCACACATACAGAGCAATTTCTTACCATAGTCAATGCATGCTGGTTGTGAAAGGCTTAAAGTTTTAAATTTCAAGCTAAGTTATGTCGTTAAGACATGTATTTCCTAGTAGGACTGATGGTACCATATGTTCTTCTCCCTCAGAAGGCAGGAACTATTCAGAAAAGCTCCTGGAGTGTCTCAGGACACTGGAGGGTTGAAAAATATGTTGATGTCACTGGACTGACACCTTTCATGGGCTCTTTATTTTCCTAAGGCTTTTTGTATATTATTCCCTGGGCAGAATCTTCCAGAGTAGATTATTATCTAGAAGCAAGGACACTCATATAGGACTCAGAAGCCTCATGCCCATTAACAGTAGACCAGTAAAAGGCTGAGACTTGCCTCACCTGCATTGCTCCTTAAGATGAAGCATCATTCATTCCCAGGACTGCTGCATTATCCACAAGCAAGCTGATATTGTCCACTTACGGTATTATCTGCAACAGCCGTGGCTGCTCTATGCTGCTGCCTCTACAATTGCCTTGGCCTTTGAGCTGGCAATGTGGATATTTAACTCTGGTTCAGTCCTTCCTTTTTATTCATAGACCTGATTTCTATAAACAGAATTTAAATTTCTTCCTTTTAGTATTTCCTCGTAAATCAGCTTCATTGCATAGGACTCAAATTTTCTCTCCACTTACTCCAAAATGCTGAATATTTCAGAGGAAGCCAGATGATTTGCCAGGCACTTCTGAGCACCTTCTTCAAGACTGTAACATTTTAATTACAACACTGTAAAAAACATCCATAAGAGGAAGCTTTGTCAGCACTGTGAGGCAACAGAGGAACGATTTTGTTAGATATCCTTCTCAATTCCAATAAGGAAAAAAAATTCCCAGAATCAGTTTTGACCAAAACATGTCAACATAGTTAAGCATAAATACGTGTGCCCACATGTGCACAAAAGAATTTAAATACTGATTTATTTATAGGTGTCTATGTTTATATAAATTATATATATGTTTATAAATACATATTTCATATTTATGTATATACACACAAAATTATATATGTGCTTACAGTGAGCTTGTCAAGGATAGGTCTGTTTCTGCCTGGCCACCTCCTTCAGAAAAAGCTACAGAGATGTGGGCTTTATTCCCTGAGATGTGCATATATTTCTTACCATGCAACAGCACAGGACAGTTCCCCATGTCCCACATGGCTTTTGTGGTGGGACTTCCATATCCAGTTACTGTCAAGAGCTGTTAGAGAGGGTATGAAATCCATGCTGAATCTGGCAGCACAGCAGTCCTCAGATAACTGGAAACGCAATCGATAGCTAACAAATGGCCATTCCATTTACAGTATAACGAGCCCTGTCTGAGCCTGCTTTTCCCACAGAGATGTAGGCACTAATTCTAACACCATTAGCTCCTTTAGCTGGTCATAATGACAGATATAACATGCAATAAAATTTAAAATACAGACTGTAATTTCTTTATCTCTGTTCAGAATGTGTACTTGGCCAGCAAATGGCTTAATGAACTAGTTTTGAAGACTTTTTAATTGCAGCTGTCCCTGGAGATTGTTTTTGTAAATTGATTTTGTTACGCTAAAAGTCACGGGACTAGCATCTATTTTGGCTGCTCTTAGAAGTATTCTTCCTTCTAGCTGAAAGAGACTGCAGCTCACACTAGGTACTAAGGCAGCACTCTAAACCGATTCAGAGTCACTCTAGCTTTCTCATAAGTGTAGCTCTGACAGAGTGAAGTTGGGTCAGCTCACTAGGCTGAACTAATTGCTTTTCTTCGGTAGTATTTTAGCTCTGGGTCAGAAAATGTAATCTCCAGTTTCTCTGGTTTCAACTAAAGATCTTTAAATTCTGGGACAGAGAGGAATCAGTACATATGGTACATTAGATCTATTTTAAACCTGACTCCCTTCACAGGATCAGACTGAATCCTGGCTTTTGATCTGAGCATAGTTTGGTTTGTTGGGTTCTTTTAGTTAGTTGCTGTTTTCCATAACATACAAAATATAAACTTAAAATCCTAATCTTCTTTCAATTAAGATTGAATCACAATCATTTTATAATAGTAACAGCAATTTTCTTTGCTTGTTTGTTTCTTTCTATCATTCTTTTTCTTCTCTTTTCTCTTTTTTCTTTCTTTTCTTTTCTTCTTATTCCTGCTTGATGCTGACAATCTGCTTGTTCTTGAGATGCAGGCTCTGCTCCTTTCAAGCTTCAGACAGCTGGGGCATAGCTTTCTGCACTCATGTTTGTGACCTCCCCCCAGGACTTGGGCTAGGGAGGTGGGCTCCTGGCCTGCAGGAGTGTGCTGGGCAAGCATCTGTGTAGAAGCTGCACAAAGGAGCTCAGGAAGTCAGCAGGTTGCACAACATCAGGGATGCCAAAAAGAAGGTCAGATCTTCTGTGGGACCCTTCAGATTCACCAGCTGAAGCCTCAAAGTGTACTGAATGAGGGCAAGGCAAAGCCTACATGTTGGCATATGCAGACTTCTCTGATGGTGAAGGCTGGGAACTTAGGACTTTTGGCACTGGAGAATGCAAGTGCAATGAATAGGAGGGTTTCTGAGTGCAGTTACAGGGCTGTGATCTCACTGGGATCGCAGAAATGTTGTGGGTTACCACACATGACTGTAGTGCTGCCATGAATGGATACAGGTTCTTTAGGAAGGACAGAACCATATGGTGAATAGGGTGAGTTGCTTTTCATGCTAAAGAGCAGAGAGGATGCATGGAACTCTGCCTTGGGACTGCTGATGAGACAGATGAGAGTGATGCCACTGTTGTGGCATCTGTCACAAACCTCCTGATCAGGAATAAATAGGTAAGGGATTTTTCAGACAACTGGAGGAAGACTCTTGCTCTCAGGCCCTGGTTCTTGTGGGGAACTTTAACTACTCCAATGTCAGCTGAAGAGTCAGGACAGCAGGGCGTAGGCAGTCCAGGGGGTCTCTGGACCGTGTTGATGGCAACTTTCTCACACCAGAGATTAAGAAACTGATGAAGGGAAATGGCTCAGTTAAACGCCAGACTTATAAATGAGGAAGAACTAGTTACAGAGATGGAGGCTGGGGGTGGCCTTGGCTGCAGTAGCCATGAGATGATGAACCTCAGGATTCTAAAGAACGGGATGGGGAAAAGCATCACCATTCTCTACTTCAGGAGAGTAGATTTCATGAATCTTCTTGGAAAAACACCATGACATATAGCCTCTGAAAGTTGAGGGGCTTAGTACAGCTGGTTGATTTTCAAAGCTGCCTCTTCACGGCTCAGGAACTGTCTATCTGAATGAGCAGGAAATCAAGCAGTGAAATCAGGAGGCCAAGGATCTCGGGACTATAGTGAAACATTAAAAGTAAGCATACAAGACATGGAAGCAGGGTAAGATCACCCAGAAGGAAGATATTGTCTGAGTGGGCAGGAAACTGTAATTGCTGCCAGCTAGGACTCAGCAAGGAGTTGGAGTGTTCTGCCTGGACTGAACAATGCATTATAATTAATATTAACTGTAGGTCCACATCCTCACTATTTCTCTGCAGTCTGCTCTAGCCTTGTAACAGAATCCTGCAGCTACTGCCTTGGCTTACATAGGTGACCTGTGTTGTCTCAGGAAGACTGAGTTAATCATACTCAAATGTTGTGGCTGGAATATCCAGAGCACATCCACAGTCTACTGTTTCAACTGTTCCTTTGCAAAGCCACAGTGACTTTTTAATTTCATATTCCACCTAAATCCACAACTCTTTCCTCTTGAGTTCAAATAACTTACCAACTATTACTACAAACATTATGTAATTAAATTTTTGACATAAGCAGTGAGATGCAAGTGCTGAGCATCATTAACACTAATTTCAAGGGGGGTGACAGACTGGAGAAATGTCCCTTCTAAACTGTGAATATGTTTTGGTTATATCCTTCATTGTATTATAATACTATGTTAGACTAGGATTTGTAGAGTTCATTAGACAAATTGATATAGCTGGAAAAATTAGAAGTTTGGAATATCTTGCAATGCAGGAAAATCAAAGAGTTCCTTCTTCCCCACTTCACTAAGAAAGTAAAATTCACATTAATTAAAATGCATAGTGTCAATTAAACCAAAAGTAATCATTCCCAGCCTGTATTCAATTGTCAAGACTAATACTTATATTTCAAACCTACAAAAGTATACCCCAAACTGCATGGTTTCTTCCAGTTGTATGTAATGATCTAATATAAGATTAAGTTTCTCCTTAGAAACCTGAAGTTACTTATGCATTCTTAGGGAGTCATGTCATAGGAAGAGCTCTTGTTTTCATCAAAACAACTGCATTCTTCATGCTACTCTGAATCCTCTTTACTTCTCAAACTTCCTTTACCCTCTTGTACTAATTATTGCATGAAACTGCTCTTTGGAGACTGGAGCTGTAAAAAGAGCTCTGCCAGAATGCCTAAACTTGAAATCAGGATCTCCATGAAGCGAGAAACAACACCATCTTTGCCAAGTACTCATCCTAACTTCTGAAATTCCTGAAATGTTTTGGTCAAAATCAAAGTCACGTGGAGATTGCAAATGTCCTGAACTTTGCACATTTTATGAAACCTGGCAGGGGGACTGAAGACCTGTGTGAGTGGCACACTGAGGGACAGGCAGTTGTGAACTTCTTTCAAGAAGAAGCAGCCATCTGGCACAGGCTTCTTTATGCAGGATTAAACATTCAGAGCACGCAGAAGGATCTAGGAGAAATGGAAGAAAGGCAATGGAAATGAGTCAGAGGTCTTGCAGAAAAAAAACAGAATTAAGTAACTATGTGGACAGAAGTGGCAGATTTTCATTGCAGGATCTCTTTTCTGGACTGGTGGTGGCTGCCCCATACAGCCTCACTGGCACTTCTATGTCCCAAACAGTACATATAGCCCAGAAAGGCTTCTTTGGCTCTAGCTATGGTAAGAAACATTATGAAGCCAATATCTTATAAATAATAAATAAATCATTTTGGGCCAGACATATATTTTGAAGTTGTTTCTGAATTTCAGTTTGCATTTTGACAGACAGGCCACTGTGTGAGCTTGGAGAATGGCTTATGTTAATCAGTGTTAATAATAGTACAGGAACAAGAATCAGTCAACAGGCATGACCATGACTTCAGATAATTGCCTTGTGATACTGAAGAAGACAAATGGCAGGAAGGTGAAGAGACATTTCCCAAACTCTGCTACCTCCAAATTATTTTCAATAGGACAATATATTTATGGCTGTTATTGAGGGCCAATTTTTTTACAAAGTGTGGAATTTCCTTTTCGTTCATGGTCTCTACTCATGAGTGAAGCTGGAACTGGGTACCTGCAACATAACAGGCATAAATTTAAAGACAATATTTAGCAGGCTGTAAAAAGGTGATCCTGAGACTCTCTTATGACCCATGAATAACAAGTTAGTGTTTGTACCACATTTAATATGAAGATTGTGGCCAAGCCATTAACCTTTAGTAGCAGCCTCTGAGTAAATGTGTCACATAGTACAGAAGGCACAGTAAATCTGGGCAAACGGTGCACAGTATGTGGAGTGGCTTCTCAGTTGTAAGCTAAGACAAATGAAAAAATGTTTATCAGTTCTATCTCCATTCCTTTTAAGTTTGGGACTTTATAAAGCACACATTCTGAATCCTATCTCATATCTTTACCCTTAGGATGGCTTTTCTTTAGTTTTTTTGATTGGCAATATTTTGTATGAAATGGTGAAATGCAGTGGAGTTTTATCATTAAATTTTAACTTAATTTAATTCCATTAATTCCATTTAACTGCAATGGCTATTGCTCAAGTACTGACTGCTGTTGAAAAGCACATTATGGTAGAGATGAAAATTGAGAATTTAATATGCAGTTATCCATTCTAACACCTTAGCCTAGAAAATCTGGTGTTATATTGTTTGATGTCCACCTCCTCCAGTTTCTTCTCTCAGACTGTTTGTATATTTACAAACTTTTCATTTACATTTCTGTTTCTAAACTGAAGTCTGAAGGCAACCTCAGATCTAGATTTCTTTTAAATGTGTAGTGTACTAATTTCATTGACAAGATAATCAGTCAGTTAATGATAATCAGTCACTTCCATGTGAACAGTTACTGTCAAAAATTTAGGAAATATTCAAAAGCATAACACCGAAGTTCAGCTGTGCTGTTCTGAGACTTAAATATGCATCTCAGAAAATGTAGCAAAAATACCCTGTTGTAGCCTATTGGCAGGTCTCTTCCTTTTTTGTGTCCATCTAAGTTCCTCTGTGCCAACCCTTCAAAAAATTTTTTTCTGTAAAATGGATTAATTCATGCATTCCACTTAAAAATGAGCAAGTTACGATGCTGAATTGCAGCTTTATATTTCCTATGTTGCAGGAATATTATGTTTCTAATCCACCTTTTATCAGGAAGCAGGCACATTACTGCTTCTTTTTTTGGATCTTTTTGCTTCCACTCGCCAAAGGTCATGTCTCACCACTCGGCAACATTGGTTAAATAAAAAAGTACATTTTGACTGTGACTTTTACTCATAAAAGGATGGAAAACCTTTTACAATTGTACTTAGTTCTAGCAAATCTTAAATACATCATCATAGACAAGGTACTTTATCTGGAAAGATGAAGTCAACCTATTTGGAGAGAAATAAGGTATGTTTAGATATAGAAGGACTCTTCTGTGTTTACCAGCATTAAACAAAAGGGTTACAACTGTCTGGCTTATCAAGTGTGTTCACTGCCTGCAACACTTCTGAAGGCTTCAGTCTGGTTTAAGAGACTTGGAGTTACAGGGCAGACTTTTCTCTGATGTTTGTCAGATTCCAGGGGAACTCTCGGCAGACACATCTCTGGATAGAAACAGGTAGTTTGTCCTCTTAGATGAGATCCTATGTACAATGCCATCTGAATACATACTTTGCTGTGTTTCCTCCATAGGGTCATTCTGATAAAAAATGAGATCTATAAAGACTTTTGTGTAGCAAATCTGACCTTTGTCTGTCACCTGTTGTAAAATCCATAACTCCAAAGTAGGCCACTAAACTCACTTAAAACAGGATGCATAAAAGCACATATGTGAAGTATGAGACATGTATATTAATTATTAGGAGGAAAGCTGTAGTCAAGGTGACAAAAAAATCACTGTGATTCTTTCCTGTCTGAACAGCAGGGAAAGACTTTTGTAAAATCCAGATTCACAGATCCAGGCAATTCATCTCATAAAGATCTTTCCTTGGTTCCCTCCTTCAAAGTGACAGCTTCTTTCTAGCCCTTGTTCAAGTCTAATGTGTTTCAATGTTTACAAACCCAACTTTTCACACAAGAAATTCAAACCCCAGTTGCTATGATATGAAGTTCAAATGATGCAATTCAATATTCACTACCATAAATTATTCAAAAGCATGTTGTTATGATTCTAGTTGGTTTCTAAATTAATTCATTCTGTAATTAGTTGTCTGCTATTTTGTAATTCTTACTATTTTACATTCAAGCCAGTGGCAAATGATCCTTTTACTTAAGTCCTGCTTAACAGAAAGTTTAGCACAAAATTTAGGTTCTGTTTCCTACAAAGTACTTGGGAACATAAATCTACCTCATACAGTAGGCCTATGCAAAAACTGGAATTTGAGTAAAATATTTTGTACCCAACATCGACCCACAGCTACAAATGTTGTAAAGGCCACATCATACTCTTTGAATCCCTTCTAAATTCCTCACAGATTATACAATTTGAAAATGCAAAAATAAAAATTTCATATCTCTCACCCAGCATGAATGCTAAGCTGAGAATGCTTGTAAAAGAGAAAGCAGTGTTAGAAGGTCAATTGTAATACAAAAAGATTAAAAAACCATAAGATAAAACAGACATCTGGTCTTTCTAAAATGGTTCATTAAAACAATAGAAGGTAAAAGAACCATAAAAATGTCATGAGATGTATTTGCCTAGATTTCACACTCTAATTCCATTTGATACAATCTAAATGACATAAATTCCTTTTGTAAGATGAAATTGAGTTGGCAGTGACCATGAGAAAAAAATTACATTGATGAAGAGTCCCCATATTAAACGTAAACAATTAAGGAAGACCTTGACCTGAGGTCAGATAGAACTTCACATTAAAAATTATACAGCCTGGTTCATAACTGAAAAGACACCTTTGACAGATGTTCTATTAGTAATATTAATAGAATTTTTGTAATTAGGAATATCACAATTATTCATAATGTCATGAAAGTGATTTCTTAAAATATGTTCCTTCCATTGTACAACCTGATTAGGCAAAAAATATCCACTAGGAAACGCTAAGCTAAAAATATAAAAATAGCCATATATGGCCAGACAGAACACTCACTGACAAGTGACATAAATTTATCAAAAGCTGGAAGTATTAGACAACTCTCCACTGGAAATTCCATGTTATGTCAACTCACCATTCACTGAAGTACGGTTTCAGACATCCCTGATCCAAAGATTCAATCTGGATACAATCGAGCCATTTATTTTTGATGACTTCTGCTGGATTGCTCCTCATGAATTTGTTTTATTCTTTGCTGAGCTCATGTATATTTTCAGTATCAGAACCTTTAGATTCATCCGCTTAATGATATTTTATGTGGAAAATCACTCCTTTTCTGACAAGCCTGCTTACCTTTGTCTGCAATGCCATCTTCTGAATATGTCCACATTCTCCATCCAAAGAGTTTTCAAAGTCAAAAATTTTTAGCTTCTTTTGATTTTCCTTGCTCCATGTTTCTGATCAGTTTTTCCAAACTTTGTTTCATCTTTTCTGGATCAACAGCATATATATATATATATATATAATCTGATTTTTAATCTAGAAGTGAACAGTCTATTTACAACTTCATTTCCTTAAGTCTTCAGTGAGTGAGATTATTTTAAATCCAAATCTCCTGAATGCCTCCCCTTTAATTAATTCTTTACCTCAAATAATGTTAAGAATCCTGGACTTTTAGGGATTTTAAAAAAAAAAAAAAAAGAAAAAGAAAACAAAACATTATCTTAATTATAAAATTTCTCTGTGTGTTTTTTATCATTTCTGTGCACAGCCCAGAAAGTCACCAGAATCCTGGGCTGCATCAAAAGGAGCATGGCCAGTGGGTTGAAGAAGGTGATTCTTCCCCTCTACTCTGCTCTTGTTAGACCCCACCTGGAGTGCTGCACACAGTTTTGGTGCCTACAGCATAAAATGACAAGGAACTGCTGGAACAAGTCCAGAGGAGGGCCATGAAGTTGGTAAGAGGACTGGAGTACCTGTCCTATGAAGACAGGCTGAGAAAGTTTGGGGCTGTTCAGCCTGGAGAAGAGAAGATTGCATGGAGACCTCATAGCAACCTTCCATGTGAAAGGGGCCTATAGGGAAGCTAAAGTGGGACTCTTCTTCGGGAAGTATAGTGATAAGACAGAACCACAGAATCACAGAACATGCTGAATTGGAAGGGACCCACAAGTATCATCAAGTCCAACTTCTGACCCTGCACAGGACCATCCCCAAGAGTCACACCATGTTCCTGAGAGTATTGTCCAAACACTTCCTGAACTCTGTCAGGCTGTGCTGTGACCACTTCTCTGGGGAACCTGTTCCAGCACCCAACCACCCTCTGGGTGAAAACTTTTTTCTAATATCCAACCTAAGCCTTCCCTGACACAACTTCAGGCCATTCCCTCAGGTCCTGTCAGTGGTCACCACAGAGCAGAGATCAGTGCCTGTCCCTCCTCTTCCCCTCGCAAGGAAGTTGTAACTGCAATGAGGTCTCCCCTCAAACTCCTCTTCTCCAGCTGAACAGACCAAGTGCCCTCAGCCGCTCCTCATAGAGCTTCCCCTCAAAGTCCTTCACCTTTGGACACTCTGTAAGAGCTTGGTAACTTTCTTATATTGTGGTGCCCAAAACTGCACACAATATTCAAGGTGAGACCTCCCCAGTGTAGAGCAGAGCAGGAAAATCCCCTCCTTCGACTAGCTGGTGATACTGGAAGAAATTCTTTACTATGAGGGTGGTGAGATACAGGATCAGGTTTCCCAGGAAGTTTTTGAACTCTAGTAGTGTTCAAAACAAGGTTAGATAACGCCTTGAGCAACCTGGCATAAGGGAGATGTCCCTGCCCACAGCAGCTGGATTGGGACTTGATGATATTTAAGGTTTCTTCCAAACCTTTACATTCCGTAATTATATGATTTTTTGCTATAACCTTATTTCTTTATATCTCAACAAGAAATCCACAGTACAAACTGGCAAAATTCCTGCATTTGTTGTTTCTGAGGAACTTTCAGTATTTGTTAATGTTTAAGCAAGCTCTATGTCAAAATAATTTTTGGCCTCCCCTATTATGGCCTTATGTTCAACTAGAGAGTATTTACACTCCTTTAAAATTTTCTCATTTGGACATGTCTTACTTTTATTTCTTAAGTGTGACTTTTAATTCTAACAGACTATGTGGCTAATGATGCTAGAATTTAGTTTATAATTTTGATTTTATATGATTCTTTCACAATTTTTTATTTTGATAAGTGTTATCTATTTACCCAACACTTCCACTGTGATATCTGAAATCATCATGCCAGCTACAAAAATTTCATGCTTTTCCACACTTTTAATCAAACTATATACTTCTTTTTCTCTTACAAAAAGGCTAGTGAATTTTACTGTATTTTTATACTAATCTTAGAGAAACCTTTTTGTGATTATGCCTTGAATTTTGTTTTAGGACTTCAACAGGAGTAAGAAGCTTTTCTGTTGAAGCTTTTTGAAATAACTGTTCTAAGAAACACTTGTTTATTGTGCCTAGAATTATTTTCTGTGACACACTTCATTGTGATGAGTATACTACCTATGCATGGCATAAATAAAATTTCCTGCTATTAATGGAGTATCTCCACTTCAAGCACACCAATTTCCTTTAATGAACCCTAACCTAACCCTAGTCCTAACCCAGTCACTATTATGACTGGGTTATCCTGACTAATACTGCAGGCTAGTGCCATATTCATGCTCCTTATGTCTGAAAATTCAATCCTGACAATTCAATCTGTAAAGATTCTGTCACTATGATGTTACTCAGATTTGTTTTCCCTGAAGTATAATGTCTTTTTGATATCAATATGATTTATTGTTTGATCAAAAGGTTTATAACAACCAGCCAGATAAAATAAGGAATTGCAATAGTTAGAGCTCAGGATTAGAGATGATCTGGAATTTTAAAGTATGATTTCTAATATAAACTGCAAAATTTTTTGGCATTTATTTAGTTTATTAGAATGTTTAATGAATTGTTTATTGAAAGAAAATTCTCAATTTCTAAACTTCTGACTAGCTGCAAGTGGAAAAAAAAGTAAAATTCAGTTCACAATGATCAAGGCAAGCATGTAAAACTGGCTGTCCTAAGCCTTACTGTATCTAATAAAACTCACCACAACTCCTTCAGACCAAAGTCATCCTCATGGCTCGGCTTCGTGAACGAAGATTTAGGAAGGGCTCTCCCCACATGGGTGTGCCCTTCCAACCTGCACAGTGGATGTTTCAGGTGAGGCACAGCGTGCGCAGAACTGGCCCCACCCTTTAACTCCTGAGGTTTATCTGCCACGGCCCAGTGAGCTTGGACAGTGACAGTGAAATCCTCAGGACTAGAACCTACAGCCCCCGGTATTCCCAGGACATCTCCCATCCAAGTACTAACTGGACCTGACCCTGCTGAGCTTCCAAGATCAGACAGGACCAGGCATCAGAGTGGCTTTTAACTGCCTCATAGGCCAAAGTTATACACATTGGTGTTCTGTAACTCATATATGTGCCTTTATTTCACCTTTTGGCTCTTCAAGTGCACCTCACTATACAACAAGGAAAAAAATGAAATGTCACAAGATGGCAGTACTTGAAAATTGGTTCTTACTTTGATCTTTATAGGTTTTGATTCCTAGATACTCTATGGACTCCCTATGCCCTTCCCCCTTGTTTCTGTCTTTCAGGCCTTTGAATCAGACTACAGATATATGAAGTAGAGAGAGCAGGAAACTGCCTGGATCGCTGTAGAGAGTAATAAATAGCATGAGTCAGGAGAACTATCAACACTACATTTCTGGAGTGGGTTTTGGAGGTTGGCCTAATAGTCTTAACTACTTATTACTGTAAAGGAAGGTGGTGGCAATATTTGCCTGGAAAAAATTACGTCCTGTCCTATTGCTTGCATATGACTCATATAGTTACTAATAATATTCATCCCTTCATTTCTGCAGGTGATCTGTTTTACAAAACATTTTATTACCTCAGTGTGCATTAAGAAAAAATGTTTCTGTAATTTATTTCTACTAGGAAAAACACAATCCTGCTTAGTCATTGTCCTAGATTTTCTCCAGACATTTTGAACAACTGCAAAATAAGTGTAAAATGTTCCCAAGTCAGAATTAGATCTACCTGGTATTCATTTGCTACTGAGGAGACCATAAATTTTGTTTCTTGACTAGAAACTCACAGAAGGAAATGGAATACATTCTTCCAGATCTAGGAGGAGTCAGCATTGATAGGTAGTGCAAGGACTGCATGGATAGAACCAGGAAAGGTCATGATTGTCTCAAGACTTTTTGAAAGGAGAGTTGGTGACCAACATGAAGTACCTGCTCTGATCACTTAATTTGCTGTGGGTCATGCTGGCACATGCATGTAACATTTAACACAGGCTCAAAAAACAATCAAGATTACTTTTTACATATTTCTTTAGAATAGATTGTAATGTGTTGATCTCATTTTTAATATAATAAATCAAAATAAATTTATAAGGTATCATGAGGATAATTTCTGCAAATAATATGACATTAATATAACACAATTCATTTTGTACATGAACTCTAAATGAGCAAATTTCATAAATGTAGTTCTTTGTATGTGCCCATTCAGGAAAATTCTTGAGTCATATGCTCAATTATGCTTAGACATAAATATGCAGTACAATCCTTCTTAGCAGTAGGAAGTGAATGTACACATTATGCTTCCCTGAAAAGGGATTGAATTTTCAAATTTGATGCTGTAACATATTACTCAAGATAAAAAAGCATCTGGTTCCTAAATGTCTATTCTTAAAAATATCAATGTTGACAAGTAATAAATGAACAAGTAAAGTTCCTCTGCAAGTATAATATTTATTTTAAAAATGCATTGTTAGGAAAAAACCCAAAATTATCCACCTTCTATGAAGTGTTCCAAATCTTGTGTTGTTTAATCTCTTCTTAAGGCCCATTAATCCAAAACCAAGAATTATAGCAATTAACATTAACTTTTGCTCATCTGAAACCAAGAAATTAAGTACCTAATAGTTCTTTAATGTAGCTTTAGTCATCAGTCCCCTTCTGCAGAGGGATTTTTTTGCTAGAGACACACAGTGACACAGTGAGACTGTTTTTTAAAACCTCAGGGTGAGAAAGCTGCTCTCCTCTGTTTGTGTGTCTGGGCAGACCCTCTTTTCCTGCCCAGCTCATGGTGGTTTTTTGCCTGGGAAGCCTCTGAGGGCTGCCTTCAACCTTAGCACTCATCTGAAGGCAAGCTCAAATCTTGAAAAAGTTTCGGAAAATGTTTAGAACTTTTAGGCAGAATTAGGAGCGACAAGGTTTACTCCTTTGTGGAGTAAGATAGCTGGAAATGGGCTTGGGAATTGTGAGTAGGGGAGCCTTCTACTGTTTTCCTCCTGGCTCAGGAAAAGCCAGGCCTTTTGTGCAGACTGATTATATGTCATCGGCACCAAGAAAATTATCCAGCTTGTGTTATCAGTTTCTCAAGGAGAACAAGCTGGCAAGATCCTAGCTAGTGACTAGCTACTCAGGTGACAGACATCAGTACACTAATACTGTAGCTTTTGAAAGTGCTTACTAGGCTCAGCTGCTTCAGTTTCCAAAATACAATTCAAGAAATTAAAGCGAGATTTTGACAATTCATGTTCATGTGCTAAAGTACAGTATTGCACAGAGAGAAGCTGGCTCCTTAGAGAAAGAAGGCAGCTTTGATAGCAAGAAGTATATTCTCCATCTAATATTCAGCAGTTATGATGGAAAACACAATAAATTGAGGAACGATGAATGAGTACTTGAGAGGCTATAGTTTTCCAAGATGAAGTTTTTTAGCAGCAATACTGGCTTAAAGTGCTTCTGCCATCAAGGTCAGCCTTTTAGCTATACTGGCACTATGAACTTGATTTGAAAAGTGATAAGGATAAAATTAAACAAGAAAAAGTAATCTCCTTGTCTGAGAATGTTCATGCCAGAAATTTTCTGATCCTCAGCCTAGCTCAAAGAGGAATTCAGTTTCTGCACACCATGGTGGCAAAAAATTGTCATCTACAGTGCAAATTGTAGGTCTCCCCAGACTCATGCAAATCTAAATGACTTCCTGTGAACAGAGATCCTTCACCCCAAATGTTATTTTGATCAATGAAGGAATTATTCCATGAAATACCCCAACGTATTGCATTACTAAGTGGTTATAGGTATACAAGGCAGTTAAATCCCACCCTGACACCTGATCCTGTCAGATCTTGGAAGCTCAGCAGGGTCAGGCCCGGTTAGATGGGAGCCCTTCTGGGAATACCGGGGGCTGCACGTTCTAGTCCTGAGGGCTCCACTGTCACCATTCAAGCTCGGTCAGCTGTGGCAGATGAACCTGAGGAGTTAAAGGGTGGGGCCAGTTCTGTGCACGCTGTGCCTCACTTAAAACATCCAGTGTGCAGGCTCGAAGGGCACACCCACATGGGGAGAGCCCTTCCCAAATCTTCATTCACAAATCCTGATGATGACTGTGTTGAAGTTATATTCTTCTATATTTTAATGTGTTATATGTTCAATATGCATTTCAATATAAATGCTTTATAACACACAAACTGTGGAAAGAACAAGTTATGGCAATGCCAGCATTGATTCCTTTTGTTTTCAGATTGAAACAATACAGTAATTTCAGGAAACACAATACCAAACAATTTCCTGTGAAAGATACACCTGAATTCCATGAATACTACTTGTGACAAACCTACTCATGTTACTTCTGTCAAATTGATGACTTTATTTGTTGGCTTGAATTTGGGACAGATCACAGTGTGACTGAAGAGAGAACAGCTCCATCAAGGAACAAGCAGAAGAGGAATTCAGGCTTAAAACCTTCAAGTTAAAAAAAAACAAAACAAACAAACCAACCAACCAACCAACAAACAAAAACCCTAGTTATAAGAGACACCTGGAAAATGTGATCCCAGTTGAGTGTCTAAGGTGCATTCTGCTGAGTGGGTGGAGAGGAGGAAACCAAAACAGTGATCTAGAAGATGGCATTTGTGATCAGATACTCCTCTGCTGATCTTATAACTGTACAAAAATTTAGGAGGTTCAGCTGCCCTTGGAAATATTAACCATTTTTTGCAATCTTATATTGCAAGATGGCAAGCAATCTTACTGCAGAATGGTGATAGGAAAATGTCAGCATGTGAGGAGACCACCACCACGCTCCTGCCCTGGCTTCAAGAAAATGAAAATCTTCCACATTAGGAAATGGAATTCAACTGTGCTGGCAGCCTGAAAACATTTTGTAACAGTGCTGTTAATATTATAGCTTACTAAAATCTTAAAGATTAAGCAATTTTTAAGGACTTCAGAACAGCAGCAACATCAGTATCACCTCTCAGTAGGGTTACTCAGCCCTTTTGCATTCTGCCTTCTAAGGTATTTGGGCTGCTAGTGCTGCAGTGCAATGGCAGACTTTTTTTGGTCTGAGTTATGTTTTATGATAACATCAAAATGTGTCTACATAACTCAGTTTTTATCTTTACTCCTAAAAGACAATAAATTTGGAAGGTCAAATATCTGAAACCAAGAAACTAAAAAACACAGATGACAGGCTTTGCCAAGGAGTAATGCCTGAAAATAGAAATGAAGGTACTATTCTGCATCCTATAACTTAATATGAGTTCACACCAAGTATAGGTTTTAGATCTCATGAAATGGAACATGACATGTTTCTGGATAGCAGGATTCACCTGTAAAGAATTTGGGGTTTTGCCACAATTTGATTTTTCATGGATATTTTTGATAGCAAATTTCATTGCTCCAAAGGCTGAAAAATTACTTTTTGCAGAATAGTCTTTTCTTAGCTGCTTTTCCTCAGATTATTTTTATGTGATCTCTCATGCAAATCAATACATTCTTAAGTTATTTCAGTGTTTGCAAGAACATAAATAACTGGTTGATGAAAAAGTCAGTCATGTGATGCCAAAACATTACAGTAAATGGAAGACAGGAAATATCACTACTTATAACTTGGAAATAATACTTTTCACTTATTATTTTATTGCAATGTGCAATACCCCTAAAATCAGAAATATTGATAGCCTTTTGCAAGTGATACTGAAAAACTGGGGTTTTTTTCTAAGTTGTTCAGGGCTACTATGGGTCCAGACTAAAGGATATGACTTCCCTGACCAGAGCACTGTACCCTAGGTGATTGTGACAGACTCCATCAACAATCCAATAACCATCAGAGAAATTTGAGATGGCAGGACTACCAGTCCCAAGCAACAAGCAAGGTTCGCCAACCATTGCTATAAGCAGAGCTCTGAGACCACATCTCTAGAATGAGATGCCCTGTCTCCTTCCACCTCCTTCGGACAATGTAGGGGTGAGCAACCACGTATTCTGTCTTCCTATGCCTTCTAACTTATACCGTATAGTCTCATAATGCTATGACCTTATATTTTACCTTGCACCCCTATAATTTATACCCTTATAATACCTTATACCTTATAGATTACAGTCTTTCACTTTTACCCTATAGCTACCTTATTTAATAATCTTACCTTGCTATATCTTTATTTCGTAGACACCTTATTTATTAACCGTACTTTACTACTAATTTTACCTTGCCTTAAACCTTGTAACTCACTGGGTATTCTCATATACCTTATACCTTAGGCTTCTTATTCTCTGGTCTCACAGGCAACAGACTATCAGGCTGTGAGCCTGGGCAGAATGTAAGTGTAACTGGTTACCCACAGCCCATAAATCCAGCTGGTACTACAGGACGACTGAAGAATGTGCTCTACGTAGTCTCCTGTTAATATTGCAGGCCATGAGGAAAGGGTGGTGCAAGGAGCATTTTAAAAGGTCTCTGTGTTCTTCCCGCTCCTGCGCCTGGCAATAGCTGAGTTCATCTTTGGTGCAAACCCAAATCTCTTTGCAGTTTTTTTGACTTTTATGCAGTTGCTCACAAGTCACATCATAACAGTTCAAATCACAACTTTTTTTTTTTCCATCTGCCTACTTAGATGAATCTTTCTCACAAAATTGGACCAGCACCAAACAATGTGTGACTGGAGCCATAGGTACTGTCTGCATTGGTTTCCTTGACAAATATTACATAGCTCCAAAGCAAAAAACTGACAAAGGCAAGTAAAAACATTTTAAAGGCCTAAGAAAAATGAAAGTACTTTGTTCTACCTAGAATGAAATAAAGGAATATGATTTGGAGGTGTGTAGAAAAGAGTCAACAGAGCCAAAATAGTTGCTTCCCAGGCCTTGCAGGCAGTCCACAGTTAGAGATGCAAACAAACACCATGATAGAGTCCCAGCTACTACTCATACCACATTATAATGTTTGCAAACACAGCACAAACTTAGAAACTATGTGGGAAATAGGGTTGCTACTTACATCCAGAAAAAATCACAAGCTTCTCACTGATAGCTAAAGAGCAGAAATAGAAGCAAAATTTCGTATGAATTTGTCATTCGGCTCCAGTTAACAGTATGACAGCATGTTAGTAATGGCTGCTTTGCTCATTTCTGCCAAGGGAATTCCACAATCTGTTCTACATGGGCCTCAGAGTCCTCCAGGTTAATCTAATGCATGTTCTCCAGCCTGAAAAGCTTAAATACTCACAGTCCTTCTCCCCAAGAAACAAACATACAATAATTCTTATGCTTCAGGGAATAAGCTGATGGCTGCAGGCTCTGCAAGGAATACTTTTCCTGTTTTATGGCTTTGCACAAATTGTGGGCTTTGCCTTTCCTCTGAAGCATGACACATTAGCTACTGCTGGATGCAGAATACCAGGCTTAATAAAACAATGTTCAGAGCTAGCTAGCAGAGTCTGTGCTTTTATGTTTTTGTCAGCAGGACTGTTTTTTCCTCTAAATGTTGAGACAAGGGAGAACTATTAATTGGCAGCACTGTTTGCAGTGGTATATCTGAGAGGAGATGCACCAAAATGACATTACCTGTAAAGCAAATATGACTGATTACCTGGGATTCACACCCATGCTGGGGGTCTCCTTCAAGATCAGAGGGTCTGCTGCATGTAAATAGAAACACATCTTTTCTGAATGTTTCTGAAATGAGCAGATCTCTCAGAGGATTTGTTATAGCTTTCCCATTATTATTTTATGGGCCAGCAACCAGGCTGTCCTTCTAGCACAGAATGTAGTGCAGTCGCTCTTAGGCTTGCAGACATCTGACACAGTACAACTGAATGCAAAAAACTTTTCCATGGGAATAGGAGTGCAGTTGTAAAAATATCTGTGGCATAGGTGGACTTTCCTCACTGAGGCAGCCAGCCCTCTTTGTCTCACAACTGATGCTCGGAAGATTTCAATTCTGACTCACTTCCACAAAATTAGGTTTCATTCCACCTTTGCCCCTTCCCTATAAATTCCTCACAGTGTCAGGACAAAATGTGGAGCCCAGGAAAGACACTGCAGCTAAATTATCTGGAGCAAGGGAAAAGCCTTGAATATTTTACAGGACTGAGTGGCCCTGCAGATTGTCTTAGTCATAAACAAACACAATGCAAGCTCACATCTGGGTTCTCAGCGTCTAAATATACTGAAACTGCCAAGGCAACAGATGAGATTTTCCCATCAATAGCCATTGAGCAGACATTTATTCTGTGATCGGTTTTAGACCAAGAAGAAGTAATATGGCCTTGTCACATGTAAAGCTTGCGATTAGAAATAAACAGCCTCCATTTTATGCCAATCTTCCTAAAGAAGCAAGGCCACTTAATCTGACAGCCACAACAAAAGCTCAGAGAATCGAGCTGACCTGCAGGTTAATTTAATAGTTGAGTAAATACAGGGGAGACTTTCACAAGAAAGCCAAGTTTGCTAAAAGAAAATCACAACTGAGCATATTAAAACTATCTCTTCAGCTTCTTTTAAATTGATTCTCATTTTAAATTCTAAATGTTTGGTGCCATTTATTATCTTCTAGTTCCCTTTCAGTTGGCATCTTTGGAAGTGGAACTAGGAACAAAATGTCTCCTGGAAACTACAGATAATATTAGGAGATAATCTTATAATCTTCACTCCCTCTAGGTGAACCTCTGAAACTGTGCTATTACAAAGGAGAGATATGGTACTATAGCATCTCTTTGCAACAGCTAGAATAGCCATCAGGAACCTTAGTTCAGGGTGTGCTTCATCAGGATAATGGCTACCTTGATTTCCCTGTTTAGCTCTTCTGTGCATCTGATGCCTCTCGTCTCACACTTGACACTGGTAGTTGTACAGGACAGGTGAGGTTCCCAAGGTAGAAGTGAGCAGTGCCAGCCCCAGAGCAGCTCTGACAGTGGATTGGAGGTCTGCAGTATGCAGGGGAGAGATAATAACAACAGCAAAGGAAAAAAAATTAGGAAATTGTCAAAAGACCCAGCCAAGCGCAAAATGCAGTGGCTGATCTTAAGTGCTTCATAAGTGCAGTGTAAGAGTAGGAAAATGTATAAGAATTTAAAAACACAGTTTCTAATCTCCCGGTTACTAAGGGAGAGAAGGAGATGGAATGCTGAGAATGCAATTCCAGTAGAAGGACCCAGGGTGTGAAAAACAAAACCAAATGATGTATGCTTCTGATTCCCAAGTGATAAGAATGAACATAATAAAAGAATAGTAAAACTAGTTAGACAGGAGAACAAATCACCTTGATACCAATTTGTAAAATAAATAACTTTTCAATAAAAATTGAAACTGGAAAAAAAGTGCATTTTCACACATAGCTCAGAGATCACATAAATGCCAAGTGGCATGACAGTTGCTGAAATAAATGCTCTTTTTATGAACAGCAGAGTAGTAAAGCAAGCAAAATAGATGCATAAAATGGGTAAATTTCCAGTGTATTAGTTATTGCTGCCTCAGAGCTGCAGTAAATTACAAACTCATTTTTAACTTTTTTTTGTGTTCATGAATGCATTTTTGGGACTTGTTTTCCATCCCCTTCTTTCACAACTCCATTTTTCAGAGATTTATATTCTTCTTTAAAACCTATAAATAAGAAGTATCCAGGTCTTTCCTATAGGAAGGAAGAGGACTGAAAACTCAGAACAAACTATTTATTATGCATTTCTGAACTTTCATTGCATAAATTTTGCTATCTGTGAACACACTGCTTCCATAAAACTTGTTTTTGTCTGCGTATTTTTCCCCTTACAAATGAAATCTAAAGCAAGTTTTCTGAAAAAAAAAATCATGGACCTATCCACCCTGCAGTTTTCTCCTCTATTTTTTGTTTCTTGTTTATAGTACAAAATCACAATATGTTCTCTTTATTTACTGCTCACTATACCTATAAATAAAGGATGTAAGATTATTGAGACAGAATGGACTGAAATCAAAAAGATGAAAGATTTATTTGAAATACAATTTGGCTGTTCCCAGCTGAAAGGAGGAAAATAGTCAGGGACTCTGAAAGTGCCAGAGAAAATGTTAAATTCTAACACTAATTGCATCCTCTACTATCCCACTCAAAAATAAAACAAGAAAGTCACACCTTGAAAAAAGAACTAAGATTAAAGGTCCATTAAGTTCAGATATGTCTTTGTTTTCCTCATCTTGGCATAAAAGTCTATCCTGCTTTGCACCCATGTGGTGCTCAGTTTTACATTGAGATAAATAAGCATGCTGAGAGAAGGGCAAGCAGAAACCATAGACAGAGTTTTTCAGTACATTTAGGAGTTCATACGTACAAATGCAAGAGGGTTTAACTACTTACTGTGCTTGTATATAAGATGCTCCTTAAAACAGGAACACAAGAACATAAAGATGATAGATAATGCCTGAAACTAATCTCCCAGACACACTCCAAAAATGCATACCAATATCTGGTCTTATTTTCAAGTCAAAGTGAGGGAACCTCAATCCTGTGGCTCTCCATTAATGCAGAAGAGCAAATGTCCCTTTTACCACCCATATGTACCTGTTTTACAGAGCAGATTCCTGGTCCAGATTCCTTCCATTTTCTTGACTACTGTGCGTTCACAGGCGTCAAGATATATTACCCAGACTTGATAATTCTTTTTTTTACTTGAATTTCTCCATCACACCATTCAAGTTTTATCCAGAACAGATTAATGTACTATAACTCAAACCCTATTTAATCTAGCCACTTGATTAATGTGAAGTTCTGTGACTTTCGCATGAAATTCAAAAGAGGCATTCCAAGTCATCCAGCAACAGAAAATAAGCCCAGACAAGAGAAAAACATCCTGCTAATTTTCCATTAAAAATCTCATTCACTCTGGCAAGAAATTAATCAAGCAAAATAAGAAATGTGTCAAACTCTAAGGACTATGTTTTCGCTCTCCCGAATCACCTCCTGGTCTTTTTTACCTTTACTGATCATTAAATCTGACAAATGTACTGACAGTCCTCTATTAATACAGCTGATAGAGTCAAAAAAGGGAACAGCAAGGTCTAAGAATATTTTTAATTAGAAAGTCACTGGGCACTCTTTGATGGGCTCTGCATTGAACACACATCCAAAGGCACCCCAGTCCTGATAGTCAGTGAAGGACAACTGATTACTTGCTTTTAATTTCCCTGGCTGTAAAGTGCAAGCACAGCTGACACTTGACATTAGAGTCACAGCTGGTATCAGTTTTCAGTCACTGTTGATTCAGGCTGATGTACTTACCTATACCATAGTAAGCACAAACACTGGGCTCTGTTACCCACATAATTTTAATGCTAAGCAGCTTGAGCTTTTTCTTGCTTCTTATTCCTTTAATCTTTATTCTAGTTAGTTATGAATTATAAACCTTATCATTATAAGAAAATTGATCCAGGAAAGTGAGAGATTTTCCTGGGTGTCATTGAAATTGCACCTTCAAATTTCACAAGTTTTTCTGTCTTTTTAAATGTGAAATAAACAGTATTGTTGACTGAAACTAGTAGCAAGAAGACAAAATAATTTTTTTCCTCATTGTGTGACTCAAAAACAGTTATGTTTTATTTTCTCCTGACAGCTGGCATTCAATCATGTATGCATCATGAAATCTTTTCAACAAAATGACTGTCAATCACAAGCTAGGTGTAGGAATCTACAGATCCAGTAAAGTTGATTCCCAGAAATAATGAATTCATCAAAAGCTTTTAACATTAAAATCTAATTATTTTAAAATATTTTTCCCCAGATCAGGTGATTGTTGCCTTCAATATTGTGTAAAGAAAATTTATGAGAAATTAAAACCATCTTCAACCTCATTGCTCTTAATGATTGTTTTACGTATTTTAGTCTTTTAATTAATTTTCTTTAATCACATCATGCAGTTCATCCCTCTCTTCTCAAATCTGAAGCTATTTGATGGGTAGCTTTGTAAAATTCATGATCTGGGATGTACTAATAATCTCCTTCAGGTCATCATAACATCCTAGAGGTAACTCCCCTAGCCAAAAGAAAATACAGTTATTTTAGGATAGGTTTGTATATAAGATGACATCACCATTCACACTGAAATTCCTGGATATTAGATGATGAAAATACTGGCAATAAATGTGAAATTCACAGGCTCTGTCTCTGTTCTCTTTTCTCACTTGATCTTTCCCTGTTAGATATTTCATCACGGGAAAAGAAAGAGAGAAGAAACTTTCCAAGTTACAGATTCGACTTCAAGGATGCGTAATGAAACTCCAGATTATCTAAGATACATGGATCTGTCATTTCAGGAAAATATTCGAAATATACTTCCTTAAAAGGTTTCAAACGTTATTAAATCAGCATTGAATGATAATAGATGGACAGAACATAAGAGCTTTTTACGGAAATTGCATGAGATCAGCTGAGAATAGCATGTGTTGTTCAGCAATTTCAGTTCTTTAGGAGAAAAGACATCTTCAGACATAAGTCTATCTTGTACTATGAAGCCTTTTTAACCCGAAGTTTTAAATTGAATAAAAATGGCAAGATAGAGCAATTTCAGTACTTCTCAAATAATCTTTTCAAAACCATGTACTATTTGGTGAGATGCTACCTTTTTTCAAAAAAAAAGAAAGAGGAAGAGGAGTAAGTGAGAAAAGATTGTGGGTGAAGTGGTGAAGAACAATTTTGTTCAATTTTCAGAATCTGATTCAATGAAAATAGCAAATTAGATCATCTTGTCTCAGTATGACTCCTTATTAGGTGGAACTACAGTGTCACTGTGAGCATTGTAAAGGGAAGCAGAGAGAAGCCATCCATCATAACAGCAAAGAAAGACTGTAACAGTCGTTGGACATCCATTGCAAAACCCCCGATTCTTATGCATTGCACAAAATCAGACATCACTCTCTTTTTATTTTCCTCCATTGTTGGATAGAGACCTGTACATAACTCTAATTAGATCTTATTTTGCACTTTTAAGATCATGTTCTCCTGTGACCTCCAAAACTAAACTAGATAAGGAACATACTTAAGAATTAGTTTGGCACCTAAGGCCAGATCTAACCAGAACACTGGTTTGTTGCAGTGTATTCTATGCTGGGTGAAGGTTGTCCAGACAGAATGTGAGGAAATGGAAATAATTTGGTTTCCTTCTCATTCCTTTTGTACACATACAAGTGTTAATCACAAAAGAAGATGTAAAGGATGAATGACTAAAGAAAAAAAAAAAAAGACGTTTATTCAGCTTAACTCAGACTTTATTTTTTTTTTACTTATTTATAGAATTAGTGTGAAATTCTGATGTAATTTTCCCTTGTTTTACTTTAGAAATTAAGATCTAGAATTTTAAAGGGTAGAGAACTGGGAAAATGAAGTCACAAGGAATGAGAGAATGAGAAATTAGGCCTTTCTCAGCTGAATGATTACATTTGTGTTCTGACTTGACTTTGCTAGCAACTAATGATCTTCAATGACAGGCTTTTGAAAAAATATTACAGAGTGAACACCCTCTGTATAGGAGTGACTGGAAATCATAAAACAGATTCTGTAGGGCATCCCATAGGCATGAAAACAAAAGCACTAATGCAATAATCAACATACCATTATTTGCAGGAAAAAAATAAAACACAAAACCCCCCAAATATGGTGGTTTTCTTCTGCTGCTGCTGCTTAATCTTTTTAAGAAATCCAAAACCTGATAGTAAATACATACAAATCTTAAGTAAATGAGATTACCCGAAAATAAGAGTCAGGTTTTCATGTCTAAGGCAGACACGAAGACAAGGTGAAATCTTAACCAGAGTGGGTTTTGTGTGGTCAGCTCTGACAAGAGTTTTGTGCAGCAGTCATGACTTCTCATTGAAAGGAAGAAGGACAATTGTCACATGTACTCTTCAAGGAAGGCATGACAGGCTAATTTAAGAACAGTTTCAAGAGAAAAGAAAAACAGCTGACAGCCATTGACCACTATTGGAAGAGAAACTAAATTAGACACTCTGAGGAGCAGAGAATATGTGCCAAGAGCAAGAGGACCATGAGTCTGACAGGTTGCTTCAGGAGGAACTTGATGTGCTTTAGGCCAGTTTTCAGATGGAGTTAACAAATGTAGTGAGGTAAGCAAGCAGTCTCTGCAGAAGCTTGACCACTGTGAGATCTGCAGTTCAGCTTGTCCGGGGCGGGGGGTTATATGACAGTATTAGAGCTCCCTTAATTATTCATAAACAAGTGGCCATGCTTATTTGAGAGTGTGCAGCTACCAGTTACTGTTGGCACTTTGATATGGATAGGTTGCCCACTGAGACAGATAAGCTGGTGTGGTGGGTTAGCCTCAGCTGGCAGCCAAACACCCACCCAGCTGCTCACACACTCCTCCTCAGCAAGACAGACAGGCTAAAATAGAAATATTAAAACAGCAAGAAGACTTGTGGAATGAAATAAAAACAAAAAATCACTTCCCAATTACTGTCATGGGCAAACATATTCAGCTTGGAAATTTAGCTTAATTTCTTGCTGATTTACATAAATATTGAAGTATTTATTCAGATATTGGGAGGAAAAAACATTAAAAAAGAAAAAAACACAATAGAACACTTAGGGAAAACATATCCCTCCTCCTTTCACAGGCTCAGCTTGATTTCAGACTCCTCCCACTTTTTATTGCTGCAGGTAACAATCACCTCAGAGGACAACAAAGGGTGTAGTGGGGCTGTGATCAGGCTATAGCAGTTTATCTCACTGCTGGTCCTCCATGAGACGCAGGCCCTATAATAATATCTGCTCTGTCACAGAGTACCTCCTCCTTTTCCACCTCTCAGCCTGATGGTCCTTCTGCTGCTTCTCACCCCTTTTTCTTCCCTTGTTTTCCCTTCCAGAATTTTCTGCCTTCTTAAATATGCTTTTACAGAGGCACCACGGACATTGCTGATGGGCTCAGCTGTGTCTGTTCCTTGCAGAGTGGCTGAATCCATCTGGAATCGGCTGTGTCCAATCTGGGGCCAGACCCTGGCTGTTTCTCACAGAGGCCATTCCCTGCAGATCAGCTTCCACAAAGACCTAGATACCTTCACTCAGTCAAACCAGCAGGGGTGGCTGATAAAGGTTACAAAAAAAGACAGTGCTATTAACCTTAATAATAGCTGGAGGTTATTGGTGGCTGTGGGCTCTGACATCATCAGACAGATCCCAAGTTCCTCTCACATCCTACCCCAAACTAATCTCATGTACCACACCTCATTCTCCATCAGTGAATCATTATATTCTGAAACCTTTTACTGGACATTGAGACCAGAAAAGAGTTCTTTAAGTATTATTTCCCTGGGCTTAGGCTGATGGTGCCATAACCTTTCAGGACACTGAAAGGTGGACAGAAAATACTGCATCACACTGTGGAAAAGCACTGTGAGAAATGCCAGAGTGGGATCATGATTAGTTCCAGAGGAAGCTGGTTGCATCTCAATGGACCATAGGAACAAACAGATTTTTTTCAAAGGTTTATTTTTTAATTTTTTTGTGGAGGGGAATTTGTTTGGGGTTTTTGTTGAGTTTTTCATTGAGTTTTTTGTTTGATTTTTTTAGGTGTTTGGGGTCTTTTGTTGTTTATTTTGATTTGTTGGGGGGGTTTGTGGTTTTTTTTCCTGATGTTCTTTTCTGATACAAGTTTTTCTTTAAGAACTGAAAAGACTCAGCCTACCTAGGTTTCATTGAGGAGGTCATGCTATGGTTCACTTCAAAACTGCATACTGTGTATGGCATGTTATTAACTCCCTTTCTATCACCCTCATCATCACCCTTGAAACCATAAAAATGCAAAAATAAGGCATTTCAAGGACAGGTCATTTTTTAAAATGTCAAGAATTGCCCAACCATTATAGTGGATTGTAAAGTCTCTTGACTCACAAATAGGAAGTGGTGAAAATTACAGAAGAAATTGTCTGTTTCTTCAATTAAAAGACATTGAGTCAGAATTAAGGTCTGGAAATAGAAAGTAACTAATGCATGTGGGTGAAAACAAATGACAAGAAGTTATGATTTTCCTGATATTTTTAAGGTCTTGAGAACAAAGATCAAGGTTTTGAATGCAAAAAATTTATGCTTAAAATATTTCGAACAACTTAGGAACCATCACCATTAAATGTGAATTATACCCACAGTGGATAAAGCTGCAGAAAAAGGAAAAAAAAATATAGAAATGAAGAAGTTACATAAACTTGATACTAAATATGAAGCCTTTGTAGAGGATTTCAAATCTGCTGCTGAATTTTTGGCTAATGATTTGTACATGAAGAAACATGGATTTTTGCATAAAATCTGTGCAGATCGCCTGATGTCCCATTTGCACACACAGTCATAGGTCATAGGTGTGCAAATATCCTCCCATGAACAAGTATAAAGAAAATGGCACAAAGTTAGTGGACACTTAAAACTTAATTTTTACAGTATTTGTAGTAATGACTACAAGGTACTGAAGTTTTCAGATGTTTTGCCGGGTTCATCTCTGAATGTTTATTTCAGACCCACTCAATACCTGCATTTCTCTGAGAATAAAATAATAAATTAATCCTAAGTAGAGATTAGAAGACATTCCTAAGAGTACAGTTTAATTTGTGTTGTTCAAGTAATACCCTACTTCTAAAATGTATTACAAAAGTTTGTCTGGTCCATTGGACATTACTGCCCGGACATGACTACCTGCTTAAGAATTGGAGTGCACGGAGTCATTAAAAAGAGAGAACATTTTGTGAGCCACTTCCTCATATTTTTTGGTGCAGCAGCAGAACTACAGCACTTGGTGAGTAAGTTTGGCACTTTTCACAGCAGCACTTATCAAATGTTCTCACTTTCAGGGAAATACCAAGGAAAGAGAATGAATCAAGATGGAGCAGTACTAGGGAGGGACACATGAGAAATGGAAAGGGATTGTATCCAGGCCTAATTGTTTTGGAAGAACATCCTCCTAATCCATCCGTCTCAAAAAGCCTCTGCCTTTCTAAATCCCAGTTTTTCTCACTACATTAAATAAGAGCAGAAATAATTCTTAAAGGCATAGAGATTGAGAGTAAAATCATGAATCCTCTCAAATTCACAGCAGAACTCCCACAGATGTAACACAACCACAGGATATTTTACTAAGGCTGCATGCATAACAGAGTACATCAAACAAGTAAAGTTGTGAGACTCATGAATTTTTCCTATCTGCACCCTATCAATCCTCCCAATCTCCTCTCCTTCACAAATAAAAAAGTTTCTGTTTTGCATCAACCCCAAAGACTTTATGTTTTATAGTTTTGTTTCATTTCCTTTTAAAGATCAATTTCATAGAAGTCATTCTTCTTAATTTGAAATATTTAAAAATGAAAAGGTGTTTGTTTTTTTTTTTAATTTAGAAAACATACAAGGAAAACAATTTTCACCTTTTTTTTAATCTTCTGGTCTACTTCATTCATTTTAAGGGTATTTATTTATCAACTTCACTCAAATGTTTAAGTAGTTGTGTTCCTTCACTAGACTTCATTACTAATAAATTTACTATCTGCAAAAACAATTCATCCACTCCTATAAACTTCTTTCTTCTCATACTATTATCTGACAAATAAAACTATAGTCTTCCATGTCTTCAAGTATATAAATGTGTCTAGGTATATTATGCAGTAGTTGATTCATTTTCGTATAATCTAAATTAAAACTGGAAAAGCTCTGAAGCAGATCTCAATGTCAACTATCAATTTATGCTTTAACTCACAACCCCTCCCATGTCATAGTTTTCACCTTTGTTCTTGTTTGCCATTTTCTATTCCTATGATCCAGCTCATAGAAGCATAAAATTCCAACAGCCATATCAACAGCTCTTCCAAATGCATGGTTACTGCATATATTCACAAGTCACAGATACAGAACAAAACTTCTACTGTTTTGAGAAATATCCAGTCAGAAACAGTTTCTCTCAAAGTACACAAACTAGTAATAGCTGGAAAAGTTCAAGTTTCCCAGGCCTGGTGTTACACACCAGATCAGTGATTGTTTGGTCAGAACTACCTTGTGGGGCGTGTGTGTGTGCAGGAGGAAGGAATGGGTCAAACCTCACAGAGATGTGGTGGTGTCATACCCCTCATGGCCCCTCTAGTGCCCATGTGGGGAAGCCCAGGAGTGGCTGTCAGTCACAAACAGCCCAGGAAAACTATAACACTACACAGCTCCTGGAGCCCCTGACCCAGCTCGCATTGGCAGTGACAGTGAGGGCACTGCCCCTCACCCTGGCCAGGGACCCCACAGTGGCCAGGGGGTCAGAGGCTCCACCTGGGGGTCTTGGCCATAGAGACAGAACAGATAAAACCAGAAATTTTGGACTGCCACGTGTCACAGCCCTGTCATCTGGATGTGTGAGAGCTCAGTCTCAAGGGTAACTGTCTCTCCCTCTTTCTCCTTCTCTCTCTTGCTCCCTTTGCTTTTTTTTCTTTACTCCTTTCTTGATGCTTTGGGTGACTTGGAGCTGGTGGGATTCAATTTGACTGAAGTGTTGTGAATTGATTGAATATTGACTTGAGCATTGTTGATTAATATGTGGTGAGTTGGTATTGTGGTGGAACACTTTGTCTAGCTTGTGTATTGCCCTTTTGAACTATTGCATAGTTCCCTTCTTTTCTACCCTAAACTGATAAAGAAACCCCTTGGGAACAAGTCTATGGTTTATTCTCTTGACATTCTCTCAAGGTGTTAAAGAACCCTATACACATATATTCAAGTAGAACTCCTAGCTGAGCCCATGAGCCTGCAGTCCTGCGGCTGGATCGTTACACCTGATAATTTTTGAATTGTATGAAATCAATGATTTGCTACAATGACTCATGAGGCTTTATGAAAAATTATACTATATACTCTAAACATCCAATATGACAAAAATACAGAAGAAAGTTCTCATTAAAACTCTAAATATCTTTCTGTGATATGTTCTTGTATAAAGTGATGAACTCGTCCATTGATAAAATGTAATATTTATGTAAATACAGCTAATGGTTGCATAGCACCATAATTCTACTGCACACATTGATTACACAGCTACATAAACAAGCACATTTATCTAGATTAAACATCAAGGTTTCCCAAACTGGCAAGCTTTAGGTTGTTAAGTCATTAGCATCCTTGTGTGACAGGATGATTTTTTAAAACAGCACACAAGTGTCAGGATATAATATAGCAACTTAGCAAATGTATTTTAACAATTTTTACTACCGATCAACAAAACACTGTATAAGTATTATGTAATTAATTAAATTAGTTTAATTCACTGAAATGTATAGTAGCTGTTCAGTGTGATTTGTATAATAAGAAACTTCAGTTTTGCCAGCATATTATTTATAATATCCTTTCCTCTATTTTCTTTCTCCTGCAGTAAAATCAGATTTCCCTCTGCCTCCTTCCTTTCCTGCCTTTTATTTTCCCCAAAATAAAGCAATATTCTTTTACTACAGAAGAGTAAATCATCAGGAATCACCAAGCTCTTTTTACCATTTGGCTGTCTGCAGGATGAGACTGATAGAAGACCCACTGGGGCCAGAGTCTTTCTATTAATCTCATGGGGCATTGAATTGAGCTTGTTCCTTGCATTGCACAGATACAGTGGCCTGGCATCAATTTGTTTATGCAGTTCCACTATGACACAAGGAAAAAATGTAGCTTTATATCATTTCATTTTTATTTAACAACTGCATGGCCTATGTAGTTTTATAACCAGAACCAAGTAATTTCTTGTGCACAAGGTGGTTTACAGGGAGAAAGTGAAAGAAAGCTAGGTTAGTTGTGTCTAATTTAGAGACCTTTACAATCAGTGCAAGATACTGAACTGTTAACTGATGAAGAAAGGCCTCTTTCAGATATGACCCTTTGGTAAGACACAGAAATGGCCAGTGAGGAACCTTCAATACACAAAATGAGCCAGACTGTTCAAATTTGGAAGTTGTTGGGGCTCATCTCCCAGCCCAGCTCATCTGCCTGATGTCATTCAGCATCAGTCCGATTGGCACTTGACAACATGCTATAGATTAATGAACCAAAAGAGACACTGTTCACAGTAGCAAGTTTCCTGGCACCAAAATGTTCATCAGGATGTTCTTAATCAGTTGTCTAAGGCTGGTAAAAACTAGTTTATTTGGGTAACTATTTAAACTGATCGAACCCTTTTTTCTGCTGAGAGAAATGCTATCTGTATTCTCCTGTCGACTGTGTGGGTCTGTAGCAGTGCAACCTCATACAACCCAGTCTTTAGCATGGCACTTGAGTTTGGAGATTATACACTATGACTCTAAACTAAAAATGTTTAAGAACATAAGTCAAATTAATACTCATATTTCCACATGCAAAGGGAAAATAATTCTGCAAAGTCATCCATACCATATGGAGATAGACCTAATCACCAAAAAACAAGTGAAACATTTTAATTTTCAATTTTGTAAAAAAATATTAATTATATAAATTCTGTGAATCTAAAAGATATAAATGTGATGGTTCTTTACAAAGAGAAAACCATTCTTTTCTCTCTTCTACTCTTATCATGCATATCCTAATTATAGTTCACCTTTAATTATAGAAAGTCACAAGCAAATAAACCTTTAAATGGAATGCTAATTTTCACATGAAAATGACATTTGTGATTTAAATACAAGCTTTTCACATGAGACTTATTAGCTGTATTTTAATCTGCATTAGTCTGCTGAAAATATCCAATTTTCTTTTTTCCCTCCTGTGAGCCTACCAGTTTTCTTCATTCATTAGCAACAGTAATAGCAATTAGCAACATCACTTCCAGCATACAGTCATTTCAGGCTTAGCTGTGTAGGCTTCATGTTTAATGAATCCAAACACAACTAGGAAGGCATGAAATGGAAAATGTAATAATCACAGAGGAATTGCAGCCTTCATGTAAGAGAAGTCCACAGTAAATCTTACATGTCCAGTTCCTGGACTATTCCAACCGTACTTGGCCCATAACTGTAAGTGTGAGGAAAAAATAGCGTGCAGTCTTGTGCACTTTTGTTTAACCCAGGAAGAAGCAGGAAATTCTTAGTGGCTTTCACCATGACTTACCACATCCACTGTTCTCAGTCCATCCCTAACAATAGGTCTCAAACAGACCACTGTGACAGGTTCTTCCTGTTTTAACAATGTTCATCTCGCTATCTGTATGCACGTGTATATGGGGTGAGAATTACAGAAATAAATGCTCAATACATGATCACATACAGATCATAGTAATCCAGGTGCTAGTTGCTTGCATAGTTTGTTGCTTGTATGAATCTTTCAACTCTCTCTGGTCAGACGTGTGTTCTGGTGCTCTGACTGGCAGAAGTTGTTACCTAGTTTATTTATTAAAAGGAGTGTCTCTATGACTTGAACCCTCCACTACACATTTGCTTCACAGTAAAAATTCAGAAGGACAAATCTCATTAAACTGCATTTTATTAAATGGTAAGACTGTTCCATTTGTCTGTTGGACTATAAATCACATAAAAATAGTATATTAAAGGAACTACAGATTGAATAACAAGTGTACTGTATACTGTTCATATAATATCAATAAATCAAACCTTCCCATTGTCGGAATTATGTCACATATCTGGTGCACTTGGAAACACAAAGAAAAAAAAAATCCCTTAAAAGTATTTCTGGCTTCAAGTTTTGAGTAGATTCCTTTTTCTGAGGAGTACTTCTTTTCCATGTGCTACTCTGCAATTTTGTTATAGCTATCTTTATAGGTATCATTAAAATCATAGGTAATATTTAAAAGGCTTTCCTTTGGAAATTGTATTATCAAATATAAAGATTGCCTTTACTCTGTTTTTTACAGTATTTTAGATCTGTGAGCAAACCAGTACCCACAGGTGACTCTATACTACAATATCTTATATATCTATTGCAACCACTGCCATAGCAGCAGAGACCATTATGTCACACACGCTAACAAAGGTTTTTGTTACAATAGCTACAACCTGTCCATAAAATGCAATTCTACTTTTTTAAAGAAAAGGCTATTCCATCTTATAAGAAAAAGGAGTCATTTACAAGACATGGTTTTCTTCTCTGTATTCCTAGAAGTTCATAATGTAGAATCAGTCACTATGGCAGTGTTTGAAATTATACAAATCAGCTGAGATCTACAGATTGAGATGTCTAAATGTGTGCTCCTAAATTCATATTTAGGTATAACGTATGAGACATTGCCCCTTACTACCACCATATTAGGCTCTTTGCCCTAGCCAGGCTTAATGAAGGTTCACAGCACTTCTCTGTATCAGATTTTTTTAATTGACTCTCCAGATACAGACTATGTAAACCTTGGGAATATCATTTAGCAAACAGATGTGGTTCAAGGATTTTACTTCCTTTCTCAAAGCAATGCTTGAAATGTGGTAGTATGCAATGGTTATTGCATACTATCTTAACACTGTTCCTATCAGCCAGCACTTAGTGCTGTCATAGGCAAAATAAGTATGGTCAGAATGCCAGGAGAAAATGCCATGCTGAGGACACATAGGGTAGAGCTGATGAGTGAAGTTCTCCCCATGGAAACTGTGCAGAAGCTGTGGAACAAGCTGCCTTCCCAAATCATGATAAAATTTTCTTCACAGCAGCTGCAGAAACTGAAGAGAACCTAGTTGCTGCTGGCTGCCCTGTGCTGTGTGGGGCACAGGATTCCACTGAATTTTTTGCAAGCATGGGAATCACTGCCTCCTGTGCAAGAGATTCTCCCTCTGTTTGCTCCCTTCTCTAAGAGAACAAAACACTTCTTTCCTCCTCTCTCACAGACAGTAAATTAGTCCTAGATAGGAGCACAGACACCCACTCCTCTCCTATGAAGACAGGCTGAGAGAGTGGGGGTTGTTCAACTTGCAGACGAGAAGGCTCCAGGGAGACATTATAGCACTTTCCGGTATCTAAAGGGGACCTACAAGACAGCTGGAGAGGGACTTATTCCATGGGCCTGTAGTGACAGGACAAGGAGGAACAGCTTTAAACTGAAAGGCAGTAGGTTTAGATTAAATATTGGGAATAAAGTCTTTACTGCGAGGGTGGTGAGACACTGAAACAGATTTCCCAGAGAAGTTGTGTGTGCCCCACTCCTGGAAGTGTTCAAGGACAGGTTAGATGGGGTTTTGAGCCACCTGATCTAGTGGAAGATGTCCCTGCCCATGGTAAGGTGGATTGGAACTTTAATGCCCCTTTAAAGGTCCATTTAAGGTCCCTTCAGACTCAAATCATCCTATGATTCTATGATTTCTCATATTTCTGTAAATAAGGATCATTCTCTAGTACTGCTGATATTCTGCTTTAAAATGTTTTTCTTTAGATGAGACTTCTTTTTTAATTTGAATTTTAATAAATCCACTTCTTGCTAGTCATATTCTCATACAGGACATCAGTAAGTATATCAGAGAAATCAGCAGGAAAATCCGATTATGAGTTAAGAGTCTTCCCAAAAGATTTTATATTAATTTGTATGCTCAGAACAGTAATTTTTTTTAAAGCAAAAGGAAACATTTCCAGAGGTCATTCCACAAGTTGATACAGGTTCTAAACCACCCTCAGGAGCACTTTCTGAATCCTACCAAAATTAGAAGTTTGCACACAGAAACTGACTCTGCTACTTACAGTATACTATAAGGAACTGAAGCCAACTAGGGTGGAAATTGAATTCTTTAAGAAGATGATCATTTAATACAAAACCTCCTTTGGGAAAACAGTAAGGCACTGCCAATCCAATGTTACTCAACCTTTACCAGTGTTTAATGCAATGTAAGACAACATAAACTAATTTTCTTGGGAAGTTTCTTTTGGTGGGTTTTGAGTTGGGCTTTTTTTTCAGTCTGTAAGATATTCCTGTGGACACTGTAAAATTTGGCAAAAGAAGCATTCACTCAGATTCCAAATGCCTAGTGAAGTTTACTATTTTTAAACCTCTGTCTTTTCTGAGTTTCCAACAATAACTATAAACTCATATACTCTCTTCTTTCACAGTTTTCACATAAAGCCTTTACTGATAAATGAGACATGAGGTCCATGAGAGGGATCTGGGGAAATGAGAAGAGCCATGAGAACAAGCTATTTCACTATTTGTCACATGATCATTTATGCTCTTTCTTACAAACAAGAAGCAAAGCCAGTGTAAGTTATAGATATGCAGTCCTACAATAAATAAAATAAGCATCCTTCTTAAAGTTCTTATTTATTAAATGTTTTGGGGTTTTCCAAACTACTAAAAATTTATAGACCTAGAGATGTCTTTGCTTGGCAATTTAGGCATAAGTAATAATGAGGCCTAATTATGGTAAAATTTCTAATTGCTATAAATACTGAGCAGGTGGCCACAGATTTCACACAGTGACTCCCAGTTTGAAAATATTTAAGATGTTTTCTAATCAAAATCCTTAACTCTCTCCTCAGTTCCTCCCTGAAAAACAAAATCCCATTAAAAGATTTATTATAAAATTTGGTACAAATAGCATAGAAACAATAGTAGATTTTTTTCCAAATTGGAGACATGCTGATGGTTGTTCATGTTATCAGATGTAAATATTTATTCTCTCCAGGAAGCTTAGGAAACAGTAAGTTTAATACATGAGTGTAGGTCATCTTTATGTCAGTGGCAAGAAAATAAGCTAACATTTTATTACCAGTAATGCACACACATGTGTGCACACATACACACACACAGAGTAAGAAGCAGATTTTTGCCTTGCTGAGTCTGCTTTGTGTCAGTCTGGCACAACAAAGTAGACTGATACCAAACCAAACAAAGAACGCCAGTAAAAAAATAGAAGAATTTCCTGGGGAAATTGGACTGAAATAATGATCAGCAGAGAGGTCTAGGTGAGGAAAAGAAGACTGTCATGTTTTGTGTAACTGTTGATTTAAAAAGTATCCAAAAGAACACTTCCCCCCATTGAAACATCCCTTTGATAAACTCTGCTTTTGTCCTCCTGCCACAGTCCGACTTGGTCTACACATCATTGAGGATGGAGCCTTTGAGAACCAGCTCCCTGGAGGGCAGCTGGTGTGTGCCAGTGTTTGAAATGTTAGCCAACGCTAACAGCAATTTGGTGGCTGACTCTCTAAATGTTTGGCAACCACAGGATGTTTATAATCTTCCTGGATCTGTTCCTGAAGCAAGTGTGTGCATCAGTTACCACAAAGTATCAAAGCACAAACATTATAGGTGACCTATTTCTCATAAACCAGATGAAATTATTTTTCCATAAAATAAAGGTTACAAATATTTTTTTCTTCTAAGTCTGAAGATATTTAATTACTTCCTAAGGTTGAAACACTGATTCCTGAAGATGTCGACAATCCTGGCAAGCTGGGGATCACTTTTCACTATTCCTGTATGCAACATGGAGATCAACATAATTTGTAACCATTCACAAGGAAACCTTTGTTCCCCCTTCTCTGTGATGGAACTGCTAACCACTAATTTAAAAATTGCTGAAAACCTTACTTGTAAGATATCAGCTGAGAGGCTAATGTTGCTTGCCAGAGCAAACCACAGGTTCTCTTCTGTTTAATAGAGCAAATACTAAATAGCTCTGAGAGTGTCAAGCAAGTCTTCTGTGCTGTCCATTGACATAGACTGTGTTAGAGTCTGAACAAAGCAAATCAAAGGAAAAACACAGAAAGCCACTTATGTGGCAACAACAATGGACCTGACATTACAAGTCAGGTAGAAGAACAGAACTCAAATGAGAACCCTTAGTCATAATTGTGGGGTAGCTGGATACCAGGACTGTCCTTGTGTGCACACTTAGTGCACACAACTCCCTGTGTCCACGAACTCCTCATCATGTCTCTGCATAGACAAGATCCCACAGCTGGCTTGAGACAATGAGCTGGTATAAGACATCTCCTTCACCACAAAAGGTGTAAGTCTTGCAGAAGGTCTTTAGGTGGGGATTTTAGACAGTCCTGAAGATTCACCCCAGACAGCTCCTGCTGTCATGAGACCAATTTTGTGTTTAAAACAGTGTGGAAACATATTTATTTATCTCTAACTGTAATTTCTCTTATTATGGACTAAACAGGTTTACATATAACTATTTCTATATTTTAAAGATTTGTCTCAGGCCAAAAGCAGAATTATTGTAAGAAAGTGATCCACTTTAAGAAGCATGTACAATTTAACATGATTGTATCACTCGATTTCATTACACAAGCTGTCCTAAAGAGAACATACTAACAGGTGCCATAACATTCAATGGGAACAAAATAAATACTTCATTAAAGCAATCTTAGAAGGACAGTTTATTCAGCCTACAGCAGTGCTGTATTATCATAGTTGCCAGACTGAAGCAGGCAAGGAAGTTCTGACAAAGACTGGAGAAAGAACAATTTTGGCAAAACTAGGATAGAGAACATTTATATTCTTTAAAGAGCTAGAAGTTTGTAATACCATAGAGCACTACAAAATTTTACAGTATCATCCATCTGGTGCAGGAGCCTGTGATACCGTAACTATCAAAAGTTTCAGAACATACTTTCAATATACAGCTACTTTCCCTCAGAGTTATTACTGACAAGAACTATGGCTGAATCTGGGTGCAGGAAATTTAATTTGGCCTCTTGGTAGCATTTTATCAGAGTGGAGACCTCTTCCATAGTTCTACCAAAAGACAGAAAAATAAAGAAAAGTTTTCTGGTACCACTCACAGGCCATACAATCCCTTTCATGCCATTTTTGTGCAGTGGCTGGATTGTAATAGCTTTTGGACACCTGTACACTGTAGTGCAAGATGTAGTACATTATTGTTTGTGACACCTTCAAACACTATTTCCTAGGCTACAGATTGCTCTGAGCCCAATAAATCTTTACAAGCCCCTCCAGAGTGGCTGAGGAACATCCTTTTCTCTCCCTTTTCACTCTTGTCCCTTTGGTAGAACTGGTATTTTTTATGCAACCATTCTCCCTCAGAATCTGTTAGCCTGGAGTATTGCATTTTTCTGTTGTGTAATGATGGAGAAAGGCTTAGAAAGCTGCTCCAGTTTAATAACACAAAAATTCACATTGAGAAGACTCACTTATGCAGTTAAAATTAAGAAAGATAACGCAGTTATCTCATTAAATAGGTATATTACTATTATTATCTTATTTTAAATGCTGTGAAATTTTTAAAATAAAAACAGTTCCTAAGAAGAGTTTCCTTTTACTCTCACTTTCTCAGTTTCTACATGCAAGAGACTATTTCAAGCAGTTGGATCTTCACCTGCTGCTGAGTGAAAGCTACATGCACTCTACAAGGTGTTATCTTTAAAGTCAGGTAAGAACAAGAGAGATGTTCTGGCTGTGTCTACATAGATACTCCCATCAAACGGCTCTCCAACTAAATTTCAGTTTTCACAAATCTTACATTTGCATCTGCACTGCTGAGTTTATTGCACATTGAGCTCATCCATGCAGCAGGCAATTTTTGGGGGCTAACAGTTTTCTGCTGTGGATAGGCACAATGCTATACTACCCAAAGCTATAACCCTGGTTTTATGGGGAAGGCTGGGAGATTGGAGGGGAGAGAGAAAAAAACCCCAAACATCTCAATTGCTATGAGATTCTCTGTATTTCCTAATCACTTCAAGCAATTACTTTTGAGCATTTTTAACTAACAGGTGCAGCAACTATAGCATTCCCTCCTCTGCCTTGCTATGTATATTAGATTATTTTTATACTGCTTTCCCCGAAGTTATTGACAATATGCTGACAGTGGGGAATATACAACACCTAACTTAGATACTCTGGGAGCACATGTACAAGAACACATTTTCCATGTCACTCTCAGTGAATTTACAGCCCAGTGTACTGAGAACAAACAGCAATCTGGTGCTCAGTGTCAGAGACCTCAAGATCCATCCTTGAGAGAAATGTCTTCAAAGCAGATAACTTCTGTGATTTTAGATTCTGCTTCAAGCAAGTAAATGATGAGCACAAGGTAGTAATAGGTGTGCAAAGACAGAAAGAATCAACTGAGCTTCAGAAACCCTCTGGAGGCAAAGTTGGTAGTCTGACTCATTTACAAGGCTTGGAAAGAAGGCAGGAGTGGTTTCTTTGTTTGCTCTTTTCTCCTTTTAGTTTTTTTGGGTAGGTATGGCTTTCAGGACTGACTTGTACATCAATGGAATAAAAACCACACAAACAACACCCCAAAATAAACAAAGCTCCACCTGAACTGAAAGCAGGTTCAGTTTCCCAGGAAAGCAAACTCTTTCTGTGAATGCTAGAAAGGTATTTCCTCACAGAACTTGGGACTGATGGTAAGAACAAAAGAATAGTTACTGTTCAAAGTCATGAATCCCAGCTTTTCCAGCTGTAATCTCCCAAAATCAACATGTACCTACTAAAATTAAACCCTCTCTTTTCTATGAGCACATTAGCTGTGTTCACACCAATTAGTCAGGTGTAATTAGCCGGAAGTCACTTCTAGACACAGAGTGAGACCAGATTTCTCTTTAGATGACAGGAAAAAAATCAGATCCAAAAAGCTAAATTTTAAAAGTTCAGATGATCACCTCTGTAGAGGTAAGAAGGCATTGATGTAACCCTCTTCTCAATATTTGGTCGAGTTCCACACAAATAAGAACAGCCAATTCTAAGCTCAACTGTAGCTAATTGTTCCTCTTCAGAGAGACTTCTTCTCAAGTTTGAAACAGAAGTATTGGTGGACACTAGTTCAAATCCTGAGTTGTCTCAATGACTAATTTTCCCACACTGTACAAGGAAGAGTAAATATATAGTGAGAGGTAGAGAAATGTTTCTTACTTCTGCATCCCAAAGAGGGGCAAAATGCTAAATGGCCTCCTCCTTAGCATTTCATGTTCTTAGCTTACACACAATGAGACAGCAAAATTAAAATTAAGAATGAAAAAGTTTAAGAGATCAGGCATAACAAAGAATATTTATCTGCAGTGCAATGCAAGACTTAAATGACCATAAATACTTAGAGGAAAGGCTGTTTCTGTATGTACAAAAGTACTAAAATCACCCTAATTTGGGATCTGACTGGTTTCAGCAATATGAATCTGCTTCTAAGTCCTCTTTAAGATCAAGCATAAGATATGAGTCTTTTGTTCAACACAACTGAGGGGTTTTGCAACTTGTAGAAAAAAAACGATTGCAAACATTGTCAAACAGTAGCTGTTGGGAGAAGGTGGTATCTCATCTGTCTTGTTTTACAAGCACAAAAGAAAATGAAAAAAATGAAAGAAAAGACAGTTATGACATTACAAACACTTTAAAAAAAAAAAAGGAAAAAAAAGAGGGAGAGAAATCAATGTCTTTTTATTTTCTTTTTTCTGTTCTGATTTTCCAACTCACTCCCATTGCTGAACTCAGATATCAATTTGTAACTCAAGCCCTGTGAGCTGAGTGATGGGTGCTCTACACCCCTTCAGGCTGGGGCCGGCAGCAGATCTCTGTTCAGGCTGTTCAAATTGATTTTTTGAACACAAAAGCAGACTAGGGAAGGAAGGCACATGCTGTGCAGTGTAATCTAAGCAGAATGTACTGGGGGGAAAAAAAGAGTTCTTATCATGTATAAAATTCTGACATTTCAGTATTTGTTTTTGTCCCAGATATGAATGTAAAAGTATAAATTTAGATTTTTGTGGGAGATGCAAATTCCTTCTGTCCTCTCAAAGCATCATTTAAAAAAGAATCAGAGTATTTTCTTTCAAAACTGTCAGAACATTCTAAACTGATATATATGTATGCCTAGCATTTATGATATAAAAGAGAAATATAAAAGAGATTTAAAGATTGTCCAAATAAAACACTTGAAGGCTTTTTCACTGAAAATTGTTAAAATGAAAAATATTCATATTTCAAAGAAATTTCTTTTTATTTGGATAACAGCTTTTTCCATGAAAAAAATTTGCCTAGTTCTAGCTGCAAGTCAGAGAGGGAGACTTGCTTTCTACAGTTAATCAAATTGCAATTAGACAGAGATAAATTATCGTTCTTTGGGCAGCCTTGGTTTTATAATACATTCTACGCATACATCACTTCCTACCTGGGGACCACAAAACATTTTGCAGAGACAGCAGAGAGGAGCACTCTGCTCTTATACCAACAAGAAGTTCGTTTCAGCCTGTTCTACAGCTGGAGCTTCAGTCCCCACTCATCTGCATGCAGTACATGATGGTTCATAGCCAGGCTTCCTTCAGAGTTAGTTGAACAGTTCCCTCATCAGGAAATTCAGCCTATTGCATGCTATAGTTCTGCCAATACAGATAGGATTGGCACAACTTGGTGATCTTGTCTGCAATTTGAATCAATCTGGGTCTGAGGGGAGATGCCCAAGTGGCAAAATTGGGTAGAGGCAGTTTGCTGGCAACCTACTTCCCACTTATTTACATCCTATCTGTTATTCACGCAAGACAATGCCAGAACTACAATTTTACAGAACCTCTGTACTAATTTGAATGACAAAGAAAGTAAAAAACAGTGGAAACATTTCATGTTTCAGAAATCCTGAGGAACTAGATAGGAAAGAATTCAAAGGTTTCCTGTCACGTGCAAGATTTTCCAAGTCTGTCATCCCAGGAAGTCAGGTCCATGGATTGACATTGAAATATTTCTGAAGAAATTTTCCTTCGTCCTCCTCCTTTCAGTAGGAGAGAGTTAGAAAAGAAAGGAGTCAGTGGAGCTATTGCTCCCACCCTTTTCTCAGAGAAGGTTTTGCCTTTACCCTATGGACTCTTTTTCCTCTTACAATGTAATCATTACTCTTTAATGAGCTTTTGACATTAAAATAACATCCGGGATCATTACTCTCTCTTGCTCCTGTCTAGAGCTAAAAGTACTCATGACAAGGGTGCGCTCATTGTGGTGACAAGTGGAAGTCATTCTTCCCCTATGGGATGAGATCTTATATATACCATAAAAGATGTTAATTATAGTTTCATATTTGTCCCAATAAACATGCTCCTGACTCTGCCTGTAGGAAAATGCTGAAATGAATCCCAAGGAGAAACACTTTGAACCTGAGAAGATGCATACTCAGAGACTTGTTGCTGAAGTTTTAAAATTATGTCCTTACGTGTTATGGGTTTTTTAGTTGCAAAGTTTATGTAACACCTCTCTCAGCTTGTTACAGCTCCCCTGCGGGGCTGTTACACCACACACCACCTTGTAGTGTATCTGCTCCTCCCTGTCTCTTTTGTGTCTCCCAGAGGCTTTTCGTTCGCCAAACGAGTCATCGAACCTGATGTTGAGCATGTTACTGTTTCTTCCCAGGCTGAGCAATAGCCTCCCCTTCTCTGGGGGATCCCTGGGACCAGGACATCACAGCAGACTCCCCCCACGGGAAACTCCTGGAGATCAGAAGGCCCCCCCCTCCCCTCTCTGCCCTGCTATTCCAAGGTGGGAATCCCCTTGTGTAAGACCCCTATGCCTCGTGGCTGGGGAGGGCAGTGCCAGGGCTTCAACCAGCCCTGCCCTTGTCTCAATTCCATTGGTTAATGGACCTTAGACCCTTCCCCTTCCTAAGTTTTCACCCAATACAGCCCCAGATCTGGCATCTTCCCCCAGAGATCTTAAAAAACCTTGGGGATTGTCCGAATTAACTCTCTCTCTTGCCTGGACTTCTGGTCTTGTCTCTCTTCTCTGCACCCGCTCAGACAAGGGGAAAGCAGAGATCTCTCTCTTCCCTCCAATGCTGCACATCTGCCCATAACCCACTGACCAAAAAACTCCCTGCCTTTACCCTCTAAGATCTGTAACATATGATCTTGTGCAGTGTCCACTTACAAGGTCATCAGATTTGATCCAGACTCTTATCTACCAAACTGACATCATACCTGATCATTCTTGATTTCATGGTAGGCATATTTTAGAGCAATATACGATAATGGCATGATATTAGGGAGGTACAGAAAGAATTGCCCTGTTGGAAATTAGTATTCCCTCTTTAAGTAGGTGGCAGCAGCCATAAGAAAAACACAGATTGCTTTTGCACTAGAAAATTTCATCATGACTAGTCTATACTTAGTCATGAAAACAAAACCCATGACTTTCATCTTTTCTAATCCTCTTCCACTGTGACATTCCTGTGATTTTCCAAAATGAGAAAGTTTGTTTATCAGGCTGATGACAATTTATTGCAATTGAAGGTGTTTGGACCTGTTGCAGACAGCCTATCTAGCAAAAAATCCTTGTCAGTCCCACCTGCCCAGCTTTTGCCAAGTTTGCTATAGTCATGGTAGATTCTGCAGTCTATAGTCACAACAAGAAGTGTGTCAGCTACTTCCAATCAGCTGAATCTTTGTCCGGGCAGAAATCTGGGTCCTGCTAAAGCTAATGGCACTGACTTTGAGGATTTTGATCCAGTTAGTTTCACAGATTTCTGTCACTCTCGTTACAGCCTGCCACCTTCTCGTCACAGTTGCTACAAGCAACTGCTATGTGCTAGTCTAACTGGGCTTTATATTGTCCCTCATCAAGAAGCTCTATTCAATGTTGTTAGTTTTTGATGTCTTCTTCCAAAAAAATGAAAGTAGTTTCTGTAGGGAATAATTGGTGATAAACAATCTTCAGTCAGAGAATTTAATTGCCTGGAGGCTGCAAACCGATCTCTCTCCCAAAGAGCTGCTTGAAACCAAATCAGTCTGAAAAGATCTTTTCCTTTAAATTACAGTGGTGCTCAGTCTTTCTCAAATATTGTAGCTCAAGTGAATTACTGGAAAGAATGGATACTGAGAACAAAAGAAAAATGATTGGCGAGAATAGAAGCTGATAGGATTGAAATAAAAACCTTCCAGTGCAGAGGCCTGAGCATAACTGCATGTCTTTGCATATTTCCCCAAGGAAGAAGGTAACAAATGGTTTTGGCAGGAGGGAGACATTTTAAGGCAGCAAAATAAAAGGGTCATGTATCAAACCAAATTGTGTTGCCTTTGAGATGTATTAAATCTTTATATGATCTTGTTTTTCTTTGCAAACCTTTTTTCTCTTTATAGAAGCTGAAGATTCGACACTTGAGTTTCTGTGTTAATAATTATACACTGCATATTTTCTGCCTATATGCATTGTATATGATATTATAACATCCCCACAAAAAGCGAACTTCAATTTAAGGAAATATTAAGGTTATAAAGACTGTAAAATAAAGCAAAATTATGAGATGCCAAAAGATGCCAAAAGTTTGATTGTATTTCCTTAATTGAATCTCTCCAAATAAAGCATAAGAAATGGCTTTTAACTGCATACTCACACATACCCACAAACCTATAGTTTCTTTGCCTCATACAGTGAACAAAATGTTTTCCACTAATGGGGAGCTTCAGCATTCAGCTAAAATAACACAGAACAGGAATTACTTCAAACATCTAGCATCTTGTCCATTGTGGAAGTCAAAGAAAATGACTTAAAAATGCACAATTCATGCAAGGAGGCAGAAAGAACAACCACACTGAGAATGCAGGAAAGAAGTGAAGTGAAGCCATGGAAAAATAGAGACAAAGTATAGAAAGAAGAAACAAAGCCTGTGGCAGGATGTGGTAAAGAGAAAATGACTTACTGACTCATGGGAATTGAGTGGGATTCAAATGGCTCAAAAACAGTCAACTGTTTAAAGACTGAAAAGAAATCTGGAATTTGCAAAAAAAAAAAAAAAAAAAGACATAGTGTCTCTCAAAAAGTTGTGGGCTTACATCTGCAATTTTCACTTGCCCTTGTTTTTTTGAAGCAGCATCAGTTGGCTACCCAGAATAAATCCTAAAACATTTCCCTCATGCTGAAAGTCTCCAGTTTAGAAAAAAACCCCAGCAATTACACAGCTCTGTATCTTTCCCCTTTTAAAATCTGCTGATAGTGTATATTAAGGCAGCAACACTTCACTGCTCTTAAATAAATCTGTGACAATTTTTCATTTTTTGTTTAAACTCCAGTATGCTACAGTCATGCAGAGAAATGTAAATCTCTTGCCAGATCGTTTAAGACAGGCTCTGAAAGGGGGAAAAAAAGTGATCCTGTGCAAAAATAATGTTCGACAAGGATTCCAAACAGATGAAAAAAACCAAAGCAAAATAAAGCAAAAAGAATCCCCAAATACCTTTGTATCTTGAGGCCCAGTTTTTCTAGAACATATGTAAAGACTTTTCTTGCATCTCATAACTGGCAATTCAGAACCCCAATATTCCAGTATTATTTAAATAAAGGAACAAGATAGCAAGGAAGGGTCTGAAATGTCATCCAGACCTTGATGCATATGAGCAGCATACAATCTGCTTTATCTATTTAAAGCATTTTCTTCTACCAGAGTTCATTATTCTCAACAAATATAACACTCCAACAGTCAATGATAGGAGAACCACAGGGAATGAAATACTTTCAGGCATGTATAGAGCAACTGTGTCTAATATCCTCATCAGAGTTTTGCACTGGAAGAGAACAACAGCGACCATATGGACAAATAAGGACCAATCTTGCAGTCACCCTCTGTTCAATGGAAAATAATTTGCAGTAGAAGAGGCCCCCTCAGGATATCGGAAGGTTAAGCTTGTACTGTGTACATATGTACAATTCAGCCATGCACAAAGGAATTATTCTGACAACTGGCATGACAAACCCAGCAAAACAAAACAATTAAGCTCTGCAGTTGGGATCTGTCTCTGCAATGAGCAGAACTGCAGCACTATTGCTGGCTCAGATGCAAGCTTTTGGCCGCTTCTGCCCACTGCCTCCTGCTTCCCCTTTTCACACATTTCCAGAAAGTGTCCCTGTCATCTCTGTCCCCTCTGGGGTACAGCGGTTTCTTCATGGGAAGCCCTTGTCAGGACTTGCCAGAAGATTGGAACGGCTTCCATTCCTGTGCAAGCTGTCCTGGGGAAAGCAGATTAGTGCTGGAACATTACACGAGTAAAAACAGTATGAGAAACTGGGGTAGTGCCTAAGGTAGTGCAAAGGATGGATTGAGGCTTCAGCCTGATATTTTCTGTCCTCCGTCATATTTGGGGGGAAAAAAAAACAAAAAACAAAAAAAAAAAAAAAAAAAAAAAACAACACCAACAACAAAACAAAAAAACAAAGAGAGAACATGAAGCAAATGTTTTAATTTTAAACAAAGGCTGATTTGAATCTGCTGTTCCTCTTTCATAACTGGTTATTTCCCTAACTAAGTGTGACCTGGATTCAGATCTCTTCTTTGACTAAGGGAAAAAAAGAATCTCTTATTACCCAGATAAGTATTTTCATTCTGTAGTGAAATGCTGACACTCCTTCCCCCAGATGGTGGTTCGTCTGACAGAATAATTAACCAACAGATAGAGTCCCATAAGCAACAGAGATGAGTTCCATGCATCCAGGAAGGAGAAGATCCCTTATAATTAATATTCTCAAAAGGTATATTACTTAATATAATTTTTAAAAGCTGAAGAGCAAATCATTGCTAGGTCCGTCATTTCACTTAAACACAGGATTATCCCACAACATTCAGCCATCAAGTGATGAAGAACACTTTTCAAGGGGACCCACTAAAAATATTTCTCAGCCCTTCTTTTATTTAGCCAGATCTTAGTTCCACAGGACAGTAAAACTCTTGTCACATACTTATTTAACATTTATTTTACTCAGGGAGCAACATATGATTTTAGAATCATTTTTGTACAGCTTGGATGAAAGTATTCAATAAATACCATCCAATCCTTAAACAGATACAAAACATCCTTCTGTTATTTCTGCAAAATAAATCAGAATACATTTATCTGGATATTCATTATCTACAGGTAACAGCCTTACTCTTCCCACCCTCCCACTTTGAAGGATGGATGCAGTGATCCTGTTTTTCTTCACATCTTAATTTTCCACCCATCCAGAATTATTCTCTATACTAAAAATTTTTGTGCCAGTTCCTACAAATACAGATGATGACAGAAATATCCAAGCTTTTCAAAACATATCAACCCTAATCCCAGCCCTTACTCTTCAGGTCTTTGAGCTTGGAGTCACTGAGCAGTCTCCAAACACCTAAATAGCTCTCTTTCTCTCCAAAAAATTCAAGAGCAATCCTCAAAAGCCAGGGAAACAGAATTAACGTTCCAAAATAACAAATGAAATCAACTCAATTAATATTGCTAATAGACAGAAGCATTAGTGACTGTATCTGCAAAAGCAGAAAGTAAGTATGGCACAAATCAAACTGGTGTTACTGCCCACACTACATTATTAGTAGTACCTGTAATGGATGGCTCTTGAAAAAAGGCATTAGAGGTCTTGATATTTGGGTAGGAAGACAACAGTTTCCAACAGGACACAAAACTGATGTACAGGGATGATCTGGGATTGCTGAGTGTATTTGGGCAGAATAAGAGCAGACTGTTCAGACAGCCAGGACACCAAGAGGTCACAGTGACACTAGCTATTTTGTTAATGAGGAGCAGTACTTCAGAATTTTATCAATAGAATACAGCCCAAATATAGCGTGAGAGTATATATATATATCTATGCATGTATGTGTGTTGAGTTAGATATATATATAGCATATACAGACACTATACATGGTGTGTATATAGTGTCTATGTGTATATATACATATATATATAAAAATATATACACATATATACATATATACACACTATATAGTATTTATGGGGGGCAGGGTGGGTTTAGTTTAGGAAATGAAACTAGAAACATTAACAAGGATTAAAGTATGGTTAGTCAGGTCTGAGTTCATGTCAGCCTAGTCTGACAGCGAGCAGTGTACTCACAGGTCACATGAAGAGACTGTTCCAGTGCCTGTAGCAGCTGTAACACTGTTTAACATTTGGCTGTGTGTGCAGGTCCTTTTCTGTTAATACTCTTATACAACAGGCCTATTTGGAATTCCACAGATTTCCCCCAAAATAGGCTGAAATTATATAGCTGTTCTTCCTCTCCTGAATATCAGTTCATTTTTTTCACCACAAACTGAATAGATGTCATGCCTAGAGCCTAGAAAACAAAGTCTGGGATAAGAATGAATAGGAAAATGTGAAACAACATGCCTATAGTCCAAACATTGCTCAAGATCATTTCAGAAGCCAGGGCTGAGCTCTGATTTGGCTGTGGTACTAGTACTGAATATATTCTGATCTTCTTCTTGTCATATGAAAGATTAGCACCATTTAGTTCTTGCATGCTTCCTGAGATTAAAAACAGGAGTGACAAATTAAGCCCTAATGCCAGCAGATGTAACTCCATTTGTGCCAGTGAAGTTTTAGTCATTTCCCCTACAGCTATGCTTGCCACAATGAAGCTGTGGGAGCAATGGGAGCTGACTGCAAAACATCATTTTACTCAGAGAATACTTTTTGTGGAAGTCTGAGAATAACTATTATCATGCTGGAAGATGCATTAAAGAGATCTCAGGGTTTTGGTTATTTACATAACTTTAAAATATTGGATTTGGCTAAAATCAAAAGAAGTTTTATAATCTATATCAGTTTGTGTTGAAACAGTCCCTTAAATGCTGCAGTTGAGACTATTCCTATGACCTTTCTCCATCATGTAGTTTTTCATTGTGTGTTTATGCTGGTCTTCATTCAGTTCTATTAAACAAGTTTTATTGCAGCAACATTTTGTTTAACAACTACTTAAACAAAACTACTGTGATAAAGAAGCTGATTTTTCACTCTTCCTTATCTTTGTACCAGTCAAAAAGTTTGCTTTGGGGGGGGGAAAAAAAAAAAAAAAAAAAAAATAAAAAAATCACCACACACACATCAGGAGTTTGGAGTTTATCCAAAACAGAAGGAAGCCTCAGGGAACCATTTAATACTTTTAGTTTATCTTCTCATCCTGATATGCTCTGGAAGGTGTTATATCGTCACTGCACTTTGACTAAGCAGAATGCGTGAGAGCATGCACTGACCAGAGGAGGAATAACCCTTTTGCACAGATATGGTTGACACATAAGCTAAGCACAGTGCATCAGTCAGCAACCTTGTTAAAGTATCATTGTGCTATTGGCACTTTGTTTGAAAGCCTGCTTCTGACTGAAAACAAACATCAGCAAAGCTATAGAATAAAACTTTTCCATATTATCCAGGCCCATTGATTGCAATTTTCATTTGATACCTGGCCAAAATTTACATTGCTATGCTTAAGCTAGAAAATACTTTTTCTAACAGACACAAAAAAGGAGCTATTAACAATTATCCAGCAGTAACAGGATACTTCCTTTCTTTCAGTGCAGTTGTTCTTTCACTCACAGGTGCTGAATGTATTTTACACAAACTCAAGTAACAGCTCTTCTTTCAATAGGAAACACTGATTCAAGAAACTGTCCTCTTGCTACTCCAGTGCTTACTTTGTCTTTCTTCTGCAGTGTAGTTCTTGTTTCACCTTTTGTGATCATCTGGGAAAAAAAATCTATTTAATTTCTTGGCATTGCAAGGACCCATGGTACACATGACACTTTTTTTTTCCCTCTGTACTCTTCCTGGGCCTTATTATGATTTTAGCTTCTGTGTTCTACTGTCACACAAAAAGTTACTGAGTGGCCTATGGCTGTATGAATGGTGGTGTTCGGAGTAGATGTTCTGCATAACTTGAATGCAGGTTCTACTATATATTGCCTGTAACAACAGGGAAATTGACTCTAATAACCCATGTAGACAGTTGATTTTTTCCAGTACTAGGCACCTATGATGTAAAAATCAAAGGTTTAGTAAGTTAGGAGTATACAATCTAACAAAAATCTGTATTGCAAAGTTAAAAAAAAACAGGAAAAAAGCAAATAAACAAAAACCCTCATAGAGGAAAACTCCATAAAATTCTAAAACTCTCTTGAGAGAACTTGTTGCAGAACTTAGTAGCTTGAACATAGTATTGTTATAAAGTGGTTATATGGCTTCCAGTTCAGAGCAGGTGTATGCCAGCCACCTGACAGCATATTATAATATGAAAGAGATCAAGAAGATCAAATATGCACACTAAAGCAAAATACTTGTCTTCTTTAACTGGGTGTGTTAAATGTGTGCCTTATAAATGTACTTGTTGAGATAATACTAGCAGAGCAACAGACATATCTAAAGTAAAGATAAAGCTAACACAAGAATAAATGACCAGTAAAGATGTGTTTTCTGACCATTATATCGGTCATATTTTGAAGCAATAACTATATAGTGCGGACAAATACTTCAATTAATTTTAAGATATAGCCAGTTTATGAAAGATATTATATCAACTGCTTGCCTCTAATAGCAAGAAACAGGACTTGATGAATGCTGCATTTCCCTTTCTACCCTGGGTCCTGTTTACTTTATCAAGCCTCCATATTTTAGCTGGGTGTTATTTTCAAAACAGTTCTGAGCCAGTCTTCCTGAAAATTTGCATTTATCCAGTCATCAGGAGGAAAAGACTTGAAATCACTGCTGACCTGTGATTTACCCCTCGAATGAAAGACTTCAGATCCTGCTGGGAAACTCCTTGATCTCAAGATTCTCTCTTTCAATGCATCACTTTCTTTTCATCCCTTTTCATCTTAAACAACTACTCTTTATTCATCCATATTTCAAGTCCATCCTCATTTATTCTCTCTGCTGTGCTAACAAGATAATAAGTCCTAATTTTTAAGTTGCCAACATAGCATGTGCAGTACTTGCCTTTCAACAAAAAAATTACAAATTAGAGCGTAGGGATGATTAAAACATGAACAGAATACAGCACATGTGTCAGAGCATCCTTTCTTACAGGTAATAACCTGTCTAACATCTCTTTAAGGAATGTAGAGGTCTAAAGCCAAATACATTGCTTTAGAATGTAGCTTTAGAGCAAATGGCAGAGCTCTCTACTTGGCAATTTAAATGACTGACCATCCAATTTATGAGCATTCTCAGCAATAAAATTCAGCCTGAAGTTAATAATAGCACATTTTATGTGACAACTATGACAATTACAATCTATAGTTACTGCAGTCACCCTTTGGTCTAGGGGAAGATGACACTATTAATTACACATACTTGCCATTTGTCAGACTTAACTTGGCAGGCGATTGAGCTCTGAACCATCTTCAGCTTTACTTCTACATTTTCCATTTTCTAATCCACTGGAACGAAGATAATTAGAACAGAGAAAAATGAGAGGCTTTCTTTTTTCTGACTTTTTAAAAGATGTACCAAACCTCTACCACATGTTAGTGGCATATTCAGTAGCACCATAGTCACATTAATGATGTGCCACTCCAGTTAAGAAGCTGGTGGCATTGCTTCACAAAAACTGTGCTCCAGAGATACTGCATTTCTCATTCATATCGATTTGCATTGGATGAAATGAGATATGGAAAGGCTCTCAGCCCATATGTAACTTTCACATAATTCTAATGTTTCTTACCATTTCTGTCTGGAATTCTAGTTTCCATGCTTGTTGACATTTCTAGATTTCTGGGGGAATTAAAATATATTGACTATCTTTTAAAAATTGTAAAAAGCACTTTTCTCAGTTATTTTGCAACTGAAAAGCAAATTAATGATTCCAATTTAGGAAAAAAAATCTATTTAAAATAAAGCTAAGTGTTCTGTATACAAGGATGCAATTTCATATAAGGATTCAAGGCCAAATTCTAGAGTAGAGATGAATTAAAGTATATGAATTAAAGTATATAAAGTATACCAGCTCATTTTTTTTGAGCTGGTAGATCTATTTAAAAACCTCTCCCAGTCAGTTTCCCCAGTACATACCTACCTGTGGAAAAGAGGAAAAAAAAAAAATCACACAAACAAACAACACAAATACAAAAAAACCCCAACAACAATAACAAAACCAAAGAAACAGACTTTTGTTTCTTTATCCAACCAATTCAACTCCACTGAAGCAGGCTTTTAAAAGGAAAAACCGTAGAACATTCATACCTTGCTCTCAGCTAACCTTGCTGCATGCAGAAGTTCATCAGAAGATTAAATATCTGCTAACAATGTCACAAGAAAGAAATGCATCAAAAGAGAATAAAAGATGACCTGAGACTTCTTTAGGCTTGTGTGGAAACAAACAAAATTGAAGTGTGGGGTGTTTCACAGGTAAAATCCACACTTAAACTCTTCCCAGTAATATTCAACCACACAAGATGCTTTGCCACATCATGGCAAGGTATTCTACATGCAAATTTTTGCTCTTCAGCTCTACAGTCTGTTCTGTCCACAGACAATTTAAATATCAGAGCCAGAGTTTTTGCCTGGCCATTACCTAACCTTCTGATATTGATGTTTCACAATTTCATGTGTAACTGTTTAAATAAAAAATGCAATTTTAGTGATGATAAAGTTTTTAAAGATATTCTCTGTACTTTAAAGTGAAAATATGGCTTGAGCTAGTCACATTTAAAGAAATATTGTTTATGCTGAACAGACTGTTTTAAGTACATACATCAGTTTTAAGCATTCAATCATGAGCACCATTTATTGTGGATTACATCTTATTTCTGGATTTGAAGACCTAGTACTGCAATACTGGATGCTATGTAGAAATAACTTGAGGCCTTAATATTTGATCCATGCTGTATGTCTTAAAATAATATTAAGTAAGTGTGTCAGGGGAATTGTTGAGGGATGAGAAATCAAAAAGTAATCATTAAAAGTGAATAAATCCAATACTTGAGGCAGAACACTTTCAGAGCAGTCAGATTCATAATCTCAAATACTCCTAAATATCCATTCTCAAATATCTATATTAATAACCAAACTGCTTGGTAGAGCATTTTTAGAGTATCTAATAACATTTGTGGCTGTAAATCAAGTACACTGAAAAATATTTCCTCCTACTTGATTTAAACCCCTGATTACTGATGCTGCAGTCTTTCACTTGAGACTGTTCCACTCAGCTTTGGCCATGAACTAGTATTGTTCCACAGAAACACACAAAAAAAGCCATGACCAACCAAACATGTGAATACAAATACTACACAAAATTTCCTAGTAGGGTAGACTGGGCAAGAAAAATTGTTGAAACATGCCTTTTGCTGCACAGACAAGGAAAGTCACAGTTATCGGCTCAGTGGTTATTCATGTGCTAGTTAACAGTCCTTCAGCATCTTCTGCAAGCAAAACTTACATGAAGGTTCTGTAGAGTTTTTAAGGGTTCTGTAAAAGATCTTTTGAAAGTTATGTCACAAAGCAAAACAGATCTATGGGGAGATTTTCTTTCTCAGAGCGTATTTACACTTTTATTAGTGTATTTTTATTGGAATAAAAAAGTAAGATGCGTCAACATAGATAAACATATGCAGGCAAATGCGCACACACACACACACACACACACATATACTTGTTTGTTTGTATCATGGCACCAATAGTAATAGCAGCAATAAAATTTACAATGGATTTAGACTGAAGTTTTACTGCAGTTTGCACAATTTCCAGAGTTGCTTTATGTCAACAGAAACTTCCTTTCAAGCTACCAAAATTTATGCCTTACTGAAATAATAATTGGAATTGTTAAGTTTTGTGTCTCTCAGAAAAGTGGTCGTATTCAGCTGACAGATGGAAAATGGTTTTCAGGCACAAGCGGCTGTCCAGGCTGTGTGGCTACCCTGTGCTGCATCTGCCTGTGGACAGCCCTTGTTCCCTGGGTTCAGGCTGCTCAAGCCACATCTGGCTGCTTAGATCTCAATGTGACACTCAAGTTTCCCTTTCCCCATAACAGGAGATTGTGCAAGGAGACAGCTTGCATTCCTGCATAATCTTTATGAACAACAGCGCTGCCTGCATTACATGTATTGAGAGAGGCTTTCAGGAGCTCTAGGTGTTCAGATTGCAATACAGAGAAATATCCCAATTTCTGTATACTGGGCTGATTGTGTGCAAGGAAATTGTTCTTGTACCTGGGGTGGGTGGTATGTAGGTGGATTTTGGTCTCTACAGTCTTGGACATAATGGCATAGAGGATGTAGGGGCTCAGTAACTAAGCTTATTACACTAAAATGTTTTTAGAAGAATCTTTTTAAATCAAGGGTTCATGCCTTTATAACTGAGAGACATTTAACTCTGTGTTTTGGAAACCCAAGTAATGGATTTATACTGTGGTACCATATAGCCATCAGCTAGCAAAAACAAGTAGTCTCATAAATGACTTACTTTCTGTATAGAGAAGCAGCCTCAAAAGACTATCCCAGTTATAGCTCCCTGTGCCACTTATAAAATAATTGAGAGGTCTTATGTATGGTGGGACATCTTAAGTGAGTAAGTTCTAGTTTTTCAATCACTTTCTGCCACCATTTGGAAGTGAATTCTTTCTCAAGTCAGAAAAAAAATATTATAAAGCTGTTGGCTTGGGGAATTGAATTGCCTTCATGGAGGATTGAACATACTGCATGAAGCTGATTAAAAATATAAAAATGCAGGAGGAAAGCTGCTCTGTGTCTAAAAGAACATGAGGTTTTGGAAGCCTTTTGTATTTTTTTTTTTTAATCTTAGCTAGAATGCCTATGATGAATCAAATTCTCAAATTCTGATAACAGCCAGATCAATTTAGTTTTGCTCTCTGGCTAATAGTTCTCTGGGGTATTTACTAGACATATATATCCAACTTGTTTTTCTTGAATGTGTATATTTTGAATGAAAGCCTGAGAACTGTAGCTTTTTTGAGTATTTGGTATGTATATTTTCTGCTCATTGTTGGCAGAAGACAAAATTCTGACAGATTTCCCTGCAATTTGCAAAGAGGCTGTAGTCTGCAAGAAGGTCCTTCAACATTCATATTTAAAAGTATTTGAAGCTGCCTGCAAATTTAGGGTGCTGGTAGGAGGGCATGTGGGAGGAATGTCATTCTGGATATGAAAAGCTTAATCGAAGTCTTTGGACTCTTACTGTGGTGCATAAGAAATGTTTAGAAGTTTAGACTGTTGTTTAGACTCTCACTAATGAGACACTTGGTTAAATGTTTGGGGGTTTTTTTTTCACTTGAAATAGGAACTCAGAGCTACGAAGTGAACCTTATCTCTCACCTCTCCCCTTCCCACAACACCATCCCACACACATACACACCCCTCCCCAAGAAGTTACTTGGTTTAGTAAATGGATGCTAAACTGAAATATTCAGTAGTTTCCATTCTCTTCACACTAAGAATTCTTCTGTCTGGGCTGAGATATCATAGTCACAAATGCCTTAGCACAGATTAGAAATCAAATAAAGGAGAGCAGAAAGCTCTCTTTGTGAATGGGGAATCAAATTCTGCTCCATACCCCAATATAGCAGTTGGTTATACAGCAAGAGTCTCTTAACATATTTTTAAATAAATACTGGATCCATAAAAAGTACAGAGGAGGAAATTATTTGTTTTTATCTATTTCAGTACAAACAATTTCACACAGAACCTTTGAGACTATGAACTGAAAGAGAATTTCTAGAATATACCCCTTCAAGTTTCCTCAGCAATGTGCTTTAGTGAGAAGTCTGTAATAGATAAATAAGCTTTTTTTTTTCCCTTTCAAGAAAAAAAAAAAAAAAAAAGCAGAGCTTGGTCTATCCTACACTACCACTTTTTGTCTGTTTTGGGGAAAGGCACCTTTTGTGTTGGCATAACCAATCAATCTGGCTGTGGAGCAGCTATCTTGGACCAATAAGTTAAATCCTTACCCCATGTATAAAGCAACAGTTTCTGCTCTCACTAAACTCATCAGGAAAGCAAAATAGGGCTGAGCACATCTGCTCCTAGGAGGTGTTGGCATCCTGGTTTCCATGTGAGGCACATAACACTAGAAAGCTATAGAAAGAAGATGCAGACCTCAGGACAAGGAAAGGAGACAACAACTGAGGTACAGCATAGCCAGGGGTCCTGAGAAGCTGGGTTGACTGGGACAGGTTTTGGTGGTGCCTCATTTCCAACACCCGGCAGCCCTGCAGGTTCTGCTGGCTGTGAGAAGGGACGGTCTCAAGCAATTAAAAACATCAACGTGTCCTGTCCAAGTCTTGCCATATGTTCTGTGGTGTCCTGTCCATCCAAAAGTGAGTGGTGCCAGACAGTGAGTGATCCTTTCAGAGCCCTAATGAATATGTTATGTCTTGTACAGTAAACCTACATAGGTTATTGTGAAAGTATCTCTTATCATGAATACCTTTTTTAAAATCCCACTGGATTTTGGTTCCTGGCACCCTTGTACCTCTGACATTACTGTAACACCACAACAAAACATGACTTGGAACATATAGTTTTCAGAAGGATTCAGTGTACTGTATTGAACACTGTGCAGTGTTCACAGCATCTTGCAATAGTACTAAAGCACAAGTTGTTCAATTATTTTCATTTTTAAAAAAATATTACATCTCTAGTGGTCAGAGGGACTAACAGGACTCAGCCTTCCTGTTAAGTCCAGGAGACTTACATCCAAATAAAATATATTTGGAGGGTTCAAATGCCTAGTTTTCTCAAAATTAAATAATATTTCTACTATACAAGTTATACATATGGGATTTTTCTCATTCAAGGGGCAACAAACACCATTTCAAAAATGTGATTCTGGGAGTTGGCCTGGCATCATAAATAACTACACAGGATTTCTTTCTTACTTTGGGTAGAAAGAGCTTTACAAAAATCAAGAGCTAAGCACCCTCAGTAATACAAAAGTAATAAATAGTCACAGTATGTAACATTTAAAAATCAACATTTTTCAGTATATTATAAATTATCTCCTCTTTTCAACACGTGTGTGGGAGGAAGAGAAAGTGGTCTTTCATCTGCCACATTTATCTGCTAAGTGCTGATTTTTTAATATCAACCAATGCAACCACCTCTAGCATGGTCTGAGTCCTCCAACCTTGGAAATGCAGGTAACCATCTGTTACTTTTTGAGAGGTGCTGATGTGTATGCACATCTGTATGTGTGTCTGTGTGACTCAGAGTAGGGGCACGTGTGTGTGTATATGCATGTGTGTATTTACATATCACTAATTTTTTAACTGTGTAACTTTTGGTTTCTCAGGATGACTAATACCAAGCCCAATTAAGGCAACAAAGTCCTTATTGGTAATACGTATGCATTTATTTCTAAGCTTTCAGTGATAAATTGCTTGTCTAGCTGCTCTGCCTAGGGCATGCAGCGTGATGAGTACCTCAGATGATAAACATCAAAGTGGTTTTTCTGGGACTCTCTAGAATGGAGAGAGAGAGAGAGAGACAGAGAGAGAGAGATGTATCAGGGTGCTGTTCTTCAGTGTACCATTCTCCACATCTGACAACGTACTATCCACACCACCACATGGGATGAACCTTTACAACATTGTCATGTTCCACTATCTTCATGCACATCCTCCTATTCAAAGTATTCACAGTATAGATGTGAGAAGTTAAAGGGCTCAGTTGCCTGTCTCAAACACTGTCAAAGCCACAGAAGGAACTTGCCATAAGATAAGACATAACAGAGGAAAACTTGAGATAAGCACAGAAGGGGAGAATTTGCAACAGGAAGGCACTAATTCCAGGCACATCCTGGTTAATGCATCCAAACAAAAATTCCCATTGTGGTAAACTGTATGAAAGGAAGCAACTGCTCATACATATATCACTGGTCAAACAAAACCCACCCCAAGTTATGGGACAGACAACATCTGTGACCACCAACAACCACTGAAACACCCTCAGCCTCATTTCTGGGGTCTTCCACAAGAACATTGCATGCGAACCACAGTGTTACATCAGACAGCATAAAATTGCTCCTCTGGTGGAAGTATCTGGGCATTCTCACCTGAGCCTGAGCATATATTAACCCACTGAACATTTTGTTTCATGGGCTTCTGCCACCCCTGAAGGATCAAAACTGCAACCAGCGCCTCAACAAATGGACATTGAAATTGCAACAACTAAGTCTCACTATTGGATTCATGGCTAGTATCTTTCCTCCCCACTATCTACTCTTATCCTTTCTTTTTCTTTCTTTTCCTTATGTATCTTCTGAAGTGATATTTTCTTAAGTGATCTTTATACTTGCATATTGCTATATTACTACAGATGATAATAATAATAATAATAATAATAACAACAACCAAAATGGTTACATACCTCCATTCCATTGCAACAAAATTGCTCTAAAAGAAAGCTGTCATATATACGTACCTACTTATGCATACAAACACAAATATGTATATATTCACTGTCATTTTAAAAGACCCAAAAAAATCTATTAACAAGAACCTCAGTTATGGCACCTTCAGGAACAGGTCATAACAACAGGTAAGACATACTTTTCCAGTACTATGCTCCTCATGGAAAATACAGGAAAAATCTGGGATAGCTTGTCCTAGTAGAAAGCTACCTCTCTGTACTGGCAGAGTATAGAGCAACCAGTGAGTATACCAGGATGTCTCAACTCATCAGCTGTGTGAGAAAAGAGCTTATTTGGTCCAGAAGGTTATATGTAGCTGTGCTACTAGTGCCAGATAGATGTCAATAAACCAGTGAAAGCTGAAATCAGTGAAGCTGAAGAGAAATGGTTGGAGAGAGAAAGAGAAGGCACTTGGTCCCACAGTTAATGCAACAATGGGCTTTCTCTTTCAGAAGTGCTATTGTACAGACCCTGGCCTGGAATGGCAACAGCAAAAGAAAGAGAAATGATTTCTGGCCAAACTAATGGTCTATGCAAACCAGTATTATCTCTCACACTGCCAGAGTTTTCCCCAAGGGCTGGCTAGCCCGTGCAGTCCAATCCTCTTCCCAATATGCTTAATTGCTGGACTAGGGATGTTAGAGGCCACATCCCTGATGTGTGCTTTTATTATATGCTTAGGGAGCTGTTGTTCATTAATTTGCCTAATTGATTTTTTTTTTTTACAGTAAACTTAGAGATCTGCTAATCCTTGCCTACCTTCACAGTCTCCTGCAAAGAGCATAATGCACAGCTGGAGGCCAGACACCAGCCACGTATGCCAGGGATCAATACTACGGCCAATATTGTTTAATGTATTTATTAGTGACCTGGACACTGCACTCCCAGAAAATTTGCAGATGATAAAGCTGGGAGGAGTGGTCAATACACCAGATGGCTGTGCTGCTGTTTAGAGGAGCATTGATGGGCAGGAAATGCAAAGTCCTGCACTTGGAGAAAAATAGCTCTGTGCATGAGTATATGTTGGGGCCCTTTCAGCCAGAAAACATCTTGGCAGAAAAATACCCTGGGATCCTGGGGACATCAAGCTGAACATGAGCCAGAAATTTGCCCTTGTGACAACAGCTTCCTGGGCTGCTTTAAGAATAACATTGCCAGCAGGTTGAGCATGGTGATCCTCCTCCTCTACTCAGCACTGGTGAGACACATCTGGAGTCCTGCATCCAGTTCTGGGTTCCCCAGGGCAAGAGAGATATGAACATACTAGAAAAAGTGCAGCAAAGGATCATGAGGATGACTAAGAGATGAGCACTTCTCATACAAAGAGAGGGTGAGGGAGTTGGGCCTATTCAGCCTGTTGAAGGGAAGGTTTTGGGGGGGATCTTCACCATCTGTATAAAGACCTGACAGTGGTAAGCAAAGAAAATGGAGTCAAACTCCACTCAGTGGTGTCCAGTGACAGGACAAGAGGCAATGGCCACATACTGAAACACATGAAATTCCATTTAAGCATAAGAAAAAACATTTTCAGTATAAGGGTGATGAAGCACTGGTACTTGTTGACCAGAGTTTGTGGGGTCCATGGACATAATCAATCCAAACAGACAGAGCCCTGAGCATGCAGCTCTAGTTACCCCTGCTGTAAGCTGGGAAAGTGCACTAGATGATCTCCAGAGGCCCTTTCCAACCTAAGTAATTTGGTGAGATATTCTGTGAAGCCTGCAAAGTGCATAACCAAGTGTTTGGAGAAGTACCTTCTTTATATGTTACTGATCTACGTTCATTGTGTCCAGCCTAAATAATGTCACATCTAATTTAGTAAAAAATGTTTCTATGCTCCCTATATCCATTCCCTTCATGGAAACTGCCAGTCTTTTCAGTTTCTCTGCATAAAGCATTACCCCATCACCTTGATAATTTTATTTGCCTTTCTCTCACCAACGTCCTTGAGATGCAGAGACTAGAACTGCACACAGCACCGAAGATGGTGCATGAAGGTTTTATGTCATGGCAAAATGCTGATGTCTGTCTTGTTCTCAAAACTCTTTCTGCTAATGTCCAGTATTGTGTGAACCATCAGTGATGATGTCAAGATCTGTTTCCTGAACTATAGCTGCAAAAAGAAGCAGTAATTCTTCATCTGCCCATTCTTCAGAGGATACAACAATAAAGACTGAGAGAAGCTGAGGCATGGATGGAAAGAAAAAGTAGGTCTGATTGAATGTGTATCAGTTTTCTTCCACTTTTTGCCTACTATCACACATCTGTCTGTGTTGGACCCTACAACTGCAGCTGCCGGGACACACTGAAGGAGTAATACCTCTGTGAGTAGGTCGTAGTCTGCAGCACCATCTCCCAACACCTCTGCCTATTTTGCTTGAAGTTTACTTGCAGCTGTCCCTGTGAAACACCACTACCAAGGAAGAGAACCCAATTCCTTTACGTTGTCTCAGTGCTACCTCAATCCACCTGGTGCTAACAGAGTCTGTCCCTGTGTTTCATTACTCTTAGAGTTGCAGTTCATCCTGTTACGATAATTATAAGGCAAATCTTCTCCAAGGCTCGCATATGGCACTTGCATTATTAGCTTTCCTTTACTGACAAGGAAAGTATCTCAATTTAGCAACTGTCTGTTACTAAGAGTGCTACTTGACAGCAGGGCTGACATAAATATTTATTGAACTTGCAGGGGGAAAAACATCTACCAAGCAGGAAGGAGTATTCATTCATGGTGGAAAATTAACAGCTCTTCCACTAACCTGCTTCTTCCACTGACTGCATTACAGGGAGTACGTGTTCAGGAAACAAGTATGCTAAAATGATTGCCACCAGTGCCATAGGGTGAAACCACAGCTAACAAAAATAATGTTGTACTCAAAGTCTAACATAGCTTTACAGCGATTCTTATCTAACTAGATCGGAAATAGCTAAATTACAAGGTTCAGGGAACTTCAACTTCTACACTTTTTTTGATTTATGTAATCACTGTATTTCCTATTTCTGCTACCCAATCTTTTCTAAATTTTAAACTTGTGCTGTCAAAAGGCAAAATAAACACCAGACAGGCCATCTTTAAAACAAAAGAAGTGCTGAGTGGACCAGCATCTAAAGAACTAAGATTACAGGAATCTTTCCAGCAGGAAAAAATAAATGAGCACAGTTGGACTTCTCCCAGGGTGAAAGAAGAGCATCCATTAAATCCTCTACTGTGCTTCAGGGTAATATCCACAACAAGTCCCATCTCCCTTTTCCCTGGGCAGATGTGCTGGTTTCAAGGTAAACCAGCAGGAGAAATGAACTCAACATGAGAGAGATTATAAGTCAGAGCTACAATTTAA
>JAWWEV010000083.1:21483859-21531633 GCA_035583235.1 Hafferia zeledoni
TCTCTTTGTTAACTACTGGCATGGACAGTTAATGGCAGGGGAGAGAATTTACATAATAATTCCAAACTACAACATTAGGAAACTCACTGAGATTTCTACAGATCGGCTGATTGAATCCAGAACCACCTAGCAGTAGAAAAAAAAAAGGAGACTATAGAAGAATCCTCTCTTGATAAGCTCTCCATCAGCTCACATGGGGAAAAGACTATATCCTTGTACAGGCTGAAGAGGGAGTTCTGCCGCAGATCACTGACTTCACCGCTGGAGTCTTGTAACCATGCACTGAATTCTAACTGCCACAAATGTAGGTGTGATTTAGACATTTATTGCCCAGCTGCTTTGTTAAAGCCATAAAGCTGAAGCCCATCACTTAAATCTATTCCTGAGTCTGTCATTTATTCTCCTTCATGTTCTGATCAATACCTCAGAGCTCTTAAGTACCATGTCACTGTATATAACAGTTTGAAATTACATCCATATTTTAGCTGTCCAGATGCAAAATAAAAAATCATACCCAGGAAATATAATACTTTTCAGAAAACTAGGAATATGGATAGTACAGAAAATTCCTGGACATTCCAAGATGTATGGCAGCTTTTTCTGACTTCCCAGTACCTTATCCTGCTGAATACACTATCATTATCATACATTATCAGAAATTGAGAGTGATCAAAATCTCCACAAGTAACCAGTGCTCAAACTTTGAAAACTTGCCAAGTTTTTCGTAGACAGATTCACAGATTTACAGGAAGCTCAACAGTCTAGTCATTCTTGGATAAAATGAGTGCGATTTGGCGATTTGGTTCTCTTCTGCTCGTTGCTCTCACCATTTCTCCAGGTCTTTAAAACCCGAGATCTTCAGGCAATTCATTATACAAGTGTGCTGTGGCTGTTCTTTTTCAAATAACCCTTAACTTGTTGCTTTATTCTCATGCTATATTTTAAGATTCTCTGAAAAGTCATTGAATATATGCTTCATTTACTCAAGTGGTAACTCTCCAGAATGTTTTCTCCTAAAGTCTACAAAGGTCATATCTTTCTGAAAATTTGGCCGTTTCCTTTGATCCATGCTTAGCTGTATGGGTATCTGTGTAAAACAGAGCTATGATCTCTGTTTTAGCATTTAGTGCATGTAGAGGACAAGCAACAGGAATTGGAAAGAATTTATTTTCTCCCTCACTCGTTTTCTTTGGTTTCCAATAATTTATGATAGACCTCCAAAATAATTTATTTTAAAGGAATCCCAAGACTGAAGAAACACATATGCTTACTAAATTTCATTATGGTATGCTGTAGAAAACTGCATTTAGCAAAAAGGAAGGATCTATTAAAATTCCCTTTAGTGACTAATGCTACAAAGCTCTAAAGTACAACAGAAATAATGATTAACCAACTGAAATTCCTTTCAAATAATTAATTTTAAAATAATGTTCTCCTAGAATATGTGGCTTATGCAATCACTCCCCTCCCTCCCATTCAGTAATTTTCATTCATCTTGCCTAACTAAAACTAGATTTGACAAAGGGGCAAAGGTCTCTGAAGCACTATCTTCCCAATAGCCTCATGAAAGCAGTCAATCAAAAAGAGGCTTGAGGCAAAGCCTGAGGTATGCACTCACATCTTGTTAGACACTGGAGAATTGACCCAGAGCACAGAACAAGCATTTCTTCTTTAGTGCTCACGAAACTATTTGTTCATTCCTTGTATCCTTGTTTAAATAATTGGTCTATTTTGCTTTGTAAATATCAATGCTCCATAGAGCTGCTAAGTGAAAACCCCCAGGATAAGATCCAGGCAGTGGTGAAGTCTATGGGCATTTCATTATTGACTTTACCGGGGTCAGGATATGACCAAAGACCTTTCAGTCTACATGGCCAAGGCAGATAAAAAAGGTGAGAGGGCAGATCAAATAAATTATTCCCTTCAAATTATTCTTTTGGCTTTATTACTTATACACAATGTCACCATAGCTATTCCATGTCTGAGCAAAGAGAAACTCTGTGATAACAATGACATCAGGGTGTTAAAGCTGCCCAAAGTGTTAATTTGGGATGGAAGTATTTATGTGGATTTTACTTTGTCTTCTTTTCACAAAATCTTTTCAGTGGTTGTTAAAAACAAAACTAGTGATTATGCATTTTCAGAGGCTACCCTCTTGACCAGCTTACACAGAGGTGTTCAGCTGATGACCTGCAGGTTAGAGCTAGCTCTTTTTTAACACCGTTTCTACCACCCACAAGCCTGGAACCTCAGGTGAGGGGGAACCCCCTTACAAACAATGCACATATCAAATTATCTGACAGCTGCCCAAAATCTCTGTTGTCTGAAACCACAGACTACCTGTGAGGACATTGCTGTAGTCCTGATGTTCCAGAATTATATTTTCATATTGGCCTCTAGAACCCCTAAAAGTAGCAGCTGGATTCTCTAAAAAGGTACAACCACTCTTATTTACTACGTAAAGCAGACCTGTGGTACTGGATTCAACACATATGTTATGAACTCCAACTGGAATATGCAGATTTTATAGAGACATGTTACGCAAGAAGAGTGTGGCATCCAAACCTCTTCAATAAATACTTGCATTGAGTACCTAGTGGTCCTAGGCAACAATAAGAAAATGGGAGGGAAAGCACAAAGTTTCAGTCTACTTTTTATTGATTTTAGCTTGTTCATTCACTATGTGTTAAATATCGCAATGCAAAATCCATTTTACCAGATGCAAGTGGCAATTACACTTTTACTTTTCTAGGCAGTAATGGAAAACTGTCTAATTTAGCCATTGCCAGATTTTAAAAATTATTCCTGACTGCAAAACTGGCACAATATAAATGTTTACTGAGTTTGCCTGAAACAAGCTGCATTAATTTAGGTTTTGATGTTAACTCCTTCTTACTTGACAACGCACACTCCTGTGCCAACTTGCCCACTTTAATACTAGGACATTCTGTGCACAGAAAAAACCCAGCATACAAACAAACTTTCCTGCCCCTCTCCAGCCCTACTACGAAGGTAGCAAAGGGCTTTATTATGAATTCAGCCATAATCATTGAATTTAGAAGCCAAAAGCAAACTCAACAGATCTTCATTCTTACATCAATCTGAACAGGAAAAATGTGGGACTCAAATATCAGTGAAAACACTGGATAGCTCTCTAAACAGAAGATGACTTATTGAATCTGCATCTTCAATGTGTTTCAGGCTGTGTATTGTGGGATTCTGATAGCATGTACTTGACAATGTGCATATGAAATCTGAGTATTTACATTCATACTCAAATTATTCTGTTACTATAAAGAAGCCAGCTCCTTTAATAAAAACTAGTGAGAAATTAAAAACCTCTATTTGTCCAAGCCATTTAAAGAAGGGAGGAAATAATAACTTCCTGTTGAATTATCTCAAAGGTCTTTTTCAACCTAAGCGATTTTATACCCAGGGACATGGTTTAGTGGTGGAATTGGCAGTGTTAGGTTTACAGTTGGATGATGATCTTAAAGGTCTTTTCCTACCTAAATGATTCTATGAATCTATACTAATTAGCCTAAGTGATAAACAAACTAATAGCCCTTGAATATGAACTTTCATGCAACAGAATTTATGATTTCTAAATAGAAGAGGTGAGGCAACACATGTGAATTTAGTACTGGAAGTCTGAGCAGCATGTTCTTATACTCTCAGTGTTTTTCTACTGCTACCATAATTGACAGTATTCCAACAGGTGTCTACAGTGTGCAGGCACATTTATGACTGTGAAATAGGAAATCCCGAAGCAAAAACTAGAGATTTAGAGACTAATATAACAAGTGAGGCAAGGTGGCTCAGTGGGTCCTACCATATCACTGCTGAAAACACATACTGAGACCATGGCACAGGGTAAAATATGTGATCTGCTTCTCTACATCCCCAAATTACCACTAAGCTTTGCAACACTGTGCAGGTACACTGAAGACTGTCACAGCAGGATTAAAGCAGTTCTGAACTGGGGTGCCTTCATAGATAAGACTGTTCCTGTGAGCTGCTAAAGGTAACGCCTATTCATGCTTTTGGGCAAGCACATCACTCAGCATTTCCCAAATTTAGAGAATCATAATGTCTTGGGAAAGGAGAGGTGAGATCCCACTCTGCAACACACCCTGGAGCCATCCAGGGTGACTGTGGGATGCTGTGGGAAGATAGAAAGTTGGGCTTTTCTGCCTCCCACCACAGCCAGTTTTATGATAACTCAAGCAATGAAGTGGATATTGCCCCCAGGCCTCTCAGAAACAGTTACCTATGAGCACTGGTGGGATCCTTCAAAAGACAGTAAATGAGGAACATGTGCCAGATAAGACTGGGAAACAAGTACAATAAGGAATACTACTAACCATGAGTCAGTAGGGCAGGTACCACACGCCGAAGTTAAGTAAGCATATGCATATCTTTAAGAGCTTTGCTTGTTTTTCCTCTCATTTAGTTTGACATACATTAAAAGTATTTTGAAGTATAATAACTAGTCCAATGACTAGTAAGTGTCACTTGCTGTTCCGTTGTTGCAAATAGCATCATTAGAATTTCAGTTCTGCAAGAAAAACTTACTCCTTGTGGAGTCCTGTGCTCCTCATAAATGCTTTACCACCATTTAGTATTTTCTGTTATAAGGGAGTCAAAGACCCCTTGCCATAGGTGGGTATCTCACTATAGAAAGCCTTCCAAGAACATGCAGAGATAGCTCTACTCAATTTTCCTCCTTGGGTCAGAGAGAGCATTCAATTGGGTTTTCACTTATTAATATCACGTCCCATTTATTTACCTGATTTCATTCTTTGTTCTGCAAAAAAAAGGATTAAAATTTACTTGTCTTTTCATTTACAGCATTCAGGCATAAGAACTTGTTTTGAGCTGAAATTACCTTCAGAGCCCTCCTGCCTTCAATGGGAGCAGTGCTTGTACTGCTGGTGATGTTTCAGGGCTTAAAAGCCACAGGACTGTGGCATGACCTAACGATGAGATAAATTATGCTGATTCAGAGCATTATAAAATATTAATATCCCTGACAAAGTTCTGCTCACTGACCTCTTCTGTACACTGGTGAGCTCACCTGCTGAAAGGCCAAGAGCTGAAAGCTTTGACATTTCCATTCTTTTGACAAAGTAAATAGCATTTCTGTGTTCTACCAAAAAAACCCCAAATGAACACAGGAAGAAAAATACTATTCTCATCAAGCAATTTCTGAAAGATATTCTAGGTCTCTTCTCACCAACAGCTGATCACTCCTATGAAAACTGCAGGCCTCTTTGTCTTGGGTAGGATTTTTCCTCAAGCAAAGAAAGCAACTGTTAATCCTCTGAACATAGATTTTTGCATGGAGCTGCCTGTGTAAAGAAGTAGACTCTCTTCCCCTGTAAGTTATCCCACCCAAGGAGTGCTGTGCTCTTATCATACTGCAAGGGACTTGACTCCTGCCTGGGCTGTGGTACCTTCAAACTGGCAACATCTCAGGGCAGAATCTCATCATACCAACCCTGTACTATGCAGAGCAATATAATGCATTATCAAATGTACCAGCAAGAAGCATTCTTTATGTTCTAAGATACTGAAATTCTGCAGGATACTGACTAAAGCTTTGAATTCCTTTTAATTTAATATATTTAACCTTCTAGGCTATAGTCATGACTTCTTTTAGCCTTCTGATTTAAGCTCTCACCTGAAACAACAGTCTATGAACTTGCTTAGTTTCAAGTTAGTGAAGAGTTTGACCTAAGTCATTCTCCATTTCCTGACAATTTTTAGTTACGATTTTTCTGCCTATATTAAGTAAATTATTAATTAACCTCTCTATTCAATTTTAACAAAAGTTTTCTCAGTTCTTCATCTGACTTCTTTAATAACTCATCTATCATGTAAAATAGTAGACCACTTCTTGTAATTTTGAAAGACTCGAGTATGCATAATCTTTATACTAGACAGTTCATTTGGATATCAAGGTCAACATAATTGAGTTTCATTTCAATATCAAGGGTGACATAAGTAATTTTCTCATTGACAATGATAAAAAGTGTTCATCTATTCTGAGACAAACTGAAGAAAGCAGGTATTACTTCAGATGATGAATTCAGCTGGATGATATAATATGAAATAAGATTAGTAAGTATACTCATGAAAGTGTAATACTTCATAACAATATTTTGATTGTAATCTAATGCACAAAAGTTTAGATAAGATTTAGACATTCTTTTTCACAGCATCCACATTTATGCACAGTAAGTCAATCTTACTATAACAATGCCCAAAGGCAAAAGGAAAAGCAGAAATGGAAGAGCTACTTTCCAAAGACTGTCCCAAAAGAAAGCTGTTTAAACATGAAATGAACCTTGCTGCACAGGAAACTTTTTTCTTTCCAACCCAGGATCATGTAAGAGGCAGATTCTTACCCCTTAAAACACAGAGCTGTCACTCACTGCTGGTGAAAGATCCTGCTGCAAACAGTGGAAAACAGTCTTAATTGTTCATTTCTTGCTTCACAGTTAAATTTGCTGAGTGCCATAACCATTTTAACCAAGGCCAAACCTGAAAGAAGGTCAAGGCTAATATTTACATTTAACCCTTAGAATTTAATCTAGAATTAATGAAATTATGTATGATATTGTTTTACAAGATACAGCCACACAGGCCTTATCACTTGCTTCTGCTGTGGCTGGTAGACTACAGTACCTCCATAAATCTGCAGACATCAGTGAAGGTAGGAATAATGAGTCATGCAAAACCAGTAATGTCTAGGATAAGGATGATGAAACTGTTCGACTTGCAACAGAGGAGGATTGCAATATTTCTCATTTTTAATTTTGTTTCTTTTACAAAGAAGATTATCAGAGGCTCAACCATGCACTATTTAATGTACTGTTAAATGAGGAAATTTGTGAAGACAGAAGATACTTCCCAGAATCACAGTAATCACTTCAAAGGATATCATCCTCTCTCCTCTTATCTTTACTAACTATTTAGATTTGGATAACATCTCTATGTGATATGAGAACTTTTCTTGAGAGAAAGTAGTAGAAGTAGTTTTGACATAAGGCTGATCAGAACAAGAGTATTTTCAGAAGACTGTTTTCTATTGTCTTTAATTTAGGCAAAAGAAGGCTTGAGCTGAGTCAAAGTCTAGCCATGGCTACTGCAGAAAGATAGCAGAGGGGTCAGAGATCTGATTGATCAAAGTTCACCTTCTGTGAGTCAGAATTGCTGTATGCAATAGCATTAAAAAATTTGAATTGCATTTTACCCTACTTTAGTTATGACAGTTGAGGGTAAATATCATGATGGCATCCTCACTTACTTTGTCGTTGCTATCATATGAAGGTTTTTGAAGAAGCTTGCAAACATATTAGAGCCTGTAGAGCAGGTCTGTATCACTCCAAATGTCAATTATATAGTATAAGTTCCCCATTTTCCATGTTACGTGACTTTGAAAATTTTATGGATTATTTTTACAGCCGGTCAAAACTACTTCAGTCATTGTTCCTTTACCAGAAAATACTATTTTTATCAAAATCAGAGCTTCAGAAATCACAGAATCAGAGAATGATTTGGGTTGGAAAGGACCTCTGACCTCCTGCTAAAGCAGGTTCAGCTAGAGCTGGTTGCTGCGGATCACATTCAAGTGTGTTTTTAATAACTACACGAGAGACTCCATAACCTCTCTGGCAATCTCATCCAGTGCTCTGTCACCCTCAAAGTGAACCCTTTTTTCCTCACATTCAGATAGAACTTCCTGTGTTTCAATTTATGTTCACTGTCCCTTGCCCCACCAAGAAGAGCCTGGCTCCATCCTCTTGACACCCTCCTTTCACATACCTATGTACTTTGGTAAGATCTCCTCCCAGACATCTCTTCTCAAGGCCAAAACAATCCAGGTCCCTCAGTCTTTCCTCATAACTGAGGTGCTCTTTTTCTCTAACTATCTTCATAGCCTTCTGTTGGATCCTCTCCAGTATGGCTGTGTCTAGAACTGGACCCAGTACTTCAAGCATACCCATGAAGAGACCAAATCCTGCTCTCCTGAAGTCCAAGGTAGTGATAATACACTGATTTTTCTAAAAAAGAAAGTAGTATTTTTAATAGGATGCCTCAATGTTATTTTTACATATTGTCATTAAAAATATTTCATATTCTAGTCATACCATTTTTCCAATGTTGATGGATTATGTAATTATACATAAAGTCATCAGATTAGAAAAAAATCTCCAAAATTAGTTTTTTTATTCAAGTGACTATTTAAAGACATATTTTGATTAATTTTGCTTTTTTTGTAACTAGGAATAAAATCCTAAATTTCAGCATTTTTCCCAGAGCAGAAATCCCTGGCTTTCACTATTCTTGTGTACAATAGCAAAGCCTTCATCTTTAAACTCCAGAAGCAGACTGTTTTGCTTCAGTTGATCTTTAACAGGGCATTTTGTTTCTGGTTTTGCTCTGCAATACACTGGCCTCAGTGAAATATGCAAAGTGACTATCTTCTGATGAGCCATGATTCTATTTTCAGTGCTGCAGTTATCATTCAAGTCTGTCAAAACCAAATTGCAACACTTTGCAAAACAAGTACAGGAATATAAGCACAATCCCCAGCTGCATATGTTATGTTGGCACCGCTTTCAATCCAGAAGGTATAGACTGGCTATAAATTTCAAAATTGTGCTGTATGTCCTCAATCACATTTGCTGCAGTATGCTCTATACCAAAACCTATAACATATAGTTCTATGCATTTCCTAATGTCTCCTTAGCTGATTTGCAGATCTGACTCATTGAAGCACTGCCTGATGGCCTGGCTGACGTACTGTGTAGTGGAATATTGGTGGACTTGCCTTTGGACGTATGAAAAATCTCTCCAAACATCCTGCTTTGGGCTTTGCATTACTCTCTTGCCAACTTATTTATAAGACTGTGAAATAGCTTTTTACCAAAGACAAACCTGCAAAGAGGAGCAGAGTAATAGAGGTCAGCTTCTGGCCAGCGTTTCATGAATGCTTCCCTGGTAACTATGATTCCATGGCAAAAATCAATCCAGAAATTCTCTCTACTGCAGTTTTATTCCAGTGCTCTGCAGCTGAGGGATTCATTACAGATTGGCTTTTTATCACCAGTCATTCAGGCAACTTTGCTTTCCTTGGAAAGCCAAAAGTATGCATAATGAAGACGGATCATGCTCAGTTTAGGCACCCCATAACCTTTTTCATTCTTAGAACTGTTTTTCTAATAACCATAGTGAGTGTAATAGGAAAGATGAGTTGCTCCACCTGAAATGTATTTGCATCAGTGTTTTCACCACTGAAGCTCTCTGTTTTCTTTGCCTTTTGACACAGGTTCTGGTATTTCTCCCTTAAAATGGTATTGCAGACTGATAGTACCAGCTGTCCACCTTTTGTCCCCTCTGCTGACTCTGGTGTGACAGATGGTGCAAACAGTCTGGCATATAGCTATTGGATCAATATAAGGGACAAAATACCTGCCAGATTGCTGATGACTAAGATGTTACATACTCTGGCACCACTGGACAGCTTAGCAAAAATGGCACTAGCCTGAAGGGAAAATAACCAAGGTTCTTTTTAATTTTTCTGCTTTTTTTTTTCCAGCTTAATTGTTATTTTGTTTATAATTCGGGAGGGGGAGGGAGGGGAGGGGACCTTTAAAAACCGCCTAGAATTTTCACCTCACTATCACAGAATTACAGTACGATTAAGCCCCAAATTCTTCTGGTGGTTTTTTTTTTTTGTAGCTGAACACCTTGGCATTGCCTTGCCTCCCGTCAGCTCCACCTCCAGATCTCAGCTACACTTTCAGACTTTCCAAGGGTTCAACAACTATTTTGTGGAGTAACTGTCCACTCTAAGTGTGGCCCTTTATATTTTTATTTTTACTCTGAGAATTCAAACAGAAGCCTTGGTTCCTTTCTCATCCAAACACTGGAGGACTCCAAAGAGGAAGTGAATGCTTGGAGAATGTTGACTTTGTTTGGGTTGGATTGGGTTTTATGGATGTTCAGCAGTGCAGCTGGCAATGCCCAAGTTGGCAAACACAACCTGTTCTGTTATTGGCAGCTATCCATGCGGTTGGCCACAGATTTGTAACTGCATCTTCAAAGTTTGCAAATGACTGACAGAAAGAGATAACAGGTGAAAATCAAGAGTCCCAGTCTGAGGCTTTTGTGTGTGACTGAAAAGTGTATGTAAAATAGAAAAATGTGTAATGATGGATTTTCTGTAAAAAGAGCAAAGGAAATGGCACACACTTGTTAGAGGCATAGGAATGGGGGAGGGGAAGGAGCAAGAGCCATCAGCAATTAACAGCAAGCTGTGAAAAATGGTGTGGCATGTTCTCACCCAGCCTGTCTGCACTTCCATGAGCACGGCTGGTAAAGCTCACTTCTGACAGAGCTCAAAGATGGCCAAACGATTTCCTTGGCAATTCATGACATCAGACCTCCAGAAAATCTCCTCACTATTTCATAAGGCAATTATGTATCTTCACTCTGTGGAGGGAAGCAAAAAGATTCCTTCTGAATCCTAGAATAAGAATTTTTTTCACTGGTTTTAACAACAGATGCAAGAATCACAGTTAATTACTAGAAGAGTGCTTTCATTGTTTGCCTTCCATACACTCTCAATAAAGTGATTGAGAATGTCGTGCCTTTTTAAGAAAACCCTGGAGGAGCTCAGAAGTACTACTGGTGCTTCTCCTAGTCCCAGGGCTTCATTCGCTCCATCTCTTCTGGTGTTTGAGATGGACCTAGGTACCAGCTGTGATGTCTAAGATCAGGTAATGCTTCAGAAGATACTCTCCCAATCTTTGTCTCCCATACAGTCAGCAAAAACAATAACATGATGCTTAGGCTGGAACTGTAATGCAGGTCTGAGCCAGCTCCCCTGTCCTTCTGTCTAGGGAGGAAGCCAAGGTCTGGCCAGCAGAAGGCATAAATTGCTTGTATCTCTCTCAAGCATTCATTTTATAGCAAATAATGGGATCACACTGGTTACTTCTATGGGCTTTTCAAAGCCTGTTTTTCTGGTTGCCTTGGCTGTGGAGATGAAGTGTGGAACTAGTGCTGGTGGCTGCAAAGAGGATCAATGAAGTAGCAGAAGCAGAGGTTGATTTGGGGATTTTAGGGATCACACAGCGGAAAAACAAAAGAGATACAGCAACAGTGACGTGTGTAAAGAAAAATAAAGGAGGCAGAAAGGGTAAGGCAGAGAAAGTTGAGAGCACAAATGGAAATAAAACCAGCATGAGAAGAAAGCAAAAAGAAAACAAAAAGCAAAATATATTAGGAAAGAAAAGGGGATAAGGACCTGGATCAAAGTAACAAGGGAGATGCATTAACCAAGACGAGGATTTATATTTGTGGCAATGGTAATTACCTGTCCTACTCTTTCTTGAGAAGACCTAAATGAGAAAACTATGAGTGTGATCTGGTTATTCTGATTTTGGCCTCTGATCCAAACATAACCCCATTTATAACTAGTTTTGAAATATCTGATTCATTTTGAAACAAAAAAACCAGAAAAATTTCTTTTAACTTTTTTGTTCTCATTAGTTACATGATTATGCTAAAAATGTCACAGGGTAGCTCGTCATTCTCATCAGCATTCTGTATCATTCAGAAATAAATTAATACTTAAAGTAACAAGTACAAAGCATAAAGACAAGATCTGAGAGGGGAAGACTAAGCTTCTCTTGCATTACTCTCAGTGTTGTCTTTATTACATTTGTGTTCTGAATTATTCTTTAGCTTAAACTAGTCAGTCAAAAGAAAATTATCCCAAATAAAGAAGTCTTACTTTTCCAAATCATCACATGTTCAATGAGTTCCTTTCTCAAGAAAGTACTGTGTACTGCAGGAGCTCAGCTGCCTTACTTTCATCTCACCTGTAAAAGTGCTCTTGTGCAGATGCATCAACTCAGAGGAGCAGCAAAGTGCACCTCCACATCAGCAGGGTTGCAGAGTTCACACCCTGCTGCACCCACCCTTTGGGGATGCAATTTGTCACAAACCTTATGGAACATGCAGTCTGGGAAGGCACAGACACAATTCTTCAGCTGTCTCACTGCCCCAGATCTTATCGTAGAATCACAGAACAGCTTGGGTTAGAAGGGACCTTAAAGACCATCTAGTTCCAATGCCTCTACCATGAGTAGGGATACCTTTCACTAGACCAGGTTGCTCAGGGCCCCATCCATCCTGGCCTTGAACATTTCCAGGTATCCACACCTTCTCTGGGCAAACTGTTTCTGTGCCTTATCACTCCCACAGTAAAGAATTTCTTGGTGGTGTCCCAGACTTACCCACCTTCCACTTAAAGAGCCAGAAATGAGAGCAGAGGCCTGCTCTGCAGGTTGTAGATACATTTCCAAAGGATCACAGCCTCCTTCCAGGCACATCCCCCTGCTCCAGTACAGGGTCCTCTGGTAGCGGCAGGTGGATCTCTCCACCATGGGCCTCCATGGGCTGCAGGTAGACATGCTGTGTTGCCATTGTCTGCACCACAGGCTGCAGGGGAATGTCTGCTCTGGAGCTTGGGGCACTTTCTCCCCATTCTTCTCCTCTGTCCTTGATGTCTACAGTGTTTCCTTTCACATTATAATTCTCTCTTCTTTGGCTGCAATTGCTCCTGCTCAATTGCTTTTTCCCTTCTTGACTGTGTTATCCCAGAGGTGCTACCACTGTGGCTGATGGACTCAGCTTTGGCCAGGGGCTGGTCCATCTTGGAGCCAGCTGGCATAGACTCTGTAGGACACAGGGGGAAGCTTCTGCCAGCTTCTGCCAGAAACCACACCTGTAGTCCCCCCACTCCCAAAACCTAACCACACAAACCCAATACACCCCAATTCTGCTACAGGGAGGAAAGAAATTGTGCATACAAGGCTGCCTTGTATCTAAAAATCTTTCTTGGCTGAAAGAAAAAGTTTGTATTTTAATTTCTTTCTTGTATTTCAATTCAAAAATACTGAATTTATTTTTGCTTGATTTATTTTTATGTCAAAATACTGCAGCAGAAGCATCACTTTGTTTCTGTGGCTACATACCTGCTGTTATGATTAAAAGGAAATCTAAGAGCACACAGAGAGGGTATAGAATTACATTTTCACACTTGAGCATTTTCACTTTTACATAATTGGCTCCAAAAGGGGTATGCATTATAACACAAGAAACCCAACAAACAAACAAAAAACAACAACAAAACCAACAAAAAACCCCAAAACAAAACCAAAACCCCACCAACATAAACTATTAAGAAAAATATGACCTAAGCCTGAGTTTTAAATATTTTATTTTTAAGGGAACTTCCAAAGTGTCTTTTTTCTGTTTTTACATTTAAAATTACAAAACTTCCCTGTAATTTAGTTTCCACTTTCCTAAAGATTTTTATGGTGAATACATTATGTATGAATACATTAAAAGAGTATTGACTACATTAGAATGACTGCTTTTTAAAATCAACTGGTATGATTTTTTTCTGTCCCTGTTTATCATTATGTTTATTGTTTAACTTTGCCTAAATCCTTTAGCTGGGATTTGCGATTTGAAGAGAATCTTAATATTAAGTCAGAATATGATGGTAAATTGTCTTTTCCGGTATTTACGTTAAAAAATTGGAAGTCTATCAGTCTGAATATTATTTAAAAGAGTAACTATATTTCTTACTTTAAATTCCAATTTTTTTTTCATTTATTGCCAAGACTGAGGAGTTAGCTTGCATTTTTGAAGATTTTGCATTCACTACATCAGTAACTAGAATTTATAAACACAGTTGGTATAACAATTTCAGGTTTTCAGGAAATTATAAACACTTTGAAAATATTCTACAATGAGTAATTAAAAATTAAATTCAATTGCAATTAAATTTAATTTTAATTAAAAAATACTGCAGATAGGAAAAATAGTAAAAGTTTTTTAATGGAGAACATCCATCTCTTCATTTCAAAATAAAGTGGATCATTTCCTCAGATCTGTAGGATGCCCACAGGAAAACAAGGAGAACCAAAAGCCTCTTAAAACATGGACCTCTGCTGGAACTGGATCTCCCTGTTTTGGGACCTGCAAGCCCTGGCCTCCCTGATGAGACAGCTGGCACATTGCTCTGCGGCTGCAGATACTCAAGCCTCAGAAATTACAGATCACAAAGGTTTCTGTCCCTGTTTCTAGGGAAGTCTTTCAAAACCAGGCCATTTCCAAGGAACATGCTGACTAAAACCTGGGATATTCCCAGGAGAAAAAAAAAAGCTTTTATATGAAAGAATATGCCTGATAGCTTTAACTGTAGCTCTGTCTATGCTATTTTTGAGGAAAGTGTTTCCTGTAGACATAAGCTAGAAGTGTCAGGGCAGGAAAAGAAGCTACAATCTCATTTGCCCTGTACTTGCTTTATAGACAGAGCCTGTTGCTGGACATAAGCATCATGGCCTCAGCTTTGCCATGCAGGGTACATAGACTGCCACGAGCCCAATTCCAACACTTCTCAGAACTGTCGTTTTCACATGCAAGGAAATCATCTGGATACATATTTATTGTTTCTTGTGGTCACATGAAAGCTCATTTAGCTCCAAACCAGACTGCAATAGTGTTGTTTATCCACACTAGTGCAGACCAAATTATAAACAAACAAATCCAGTTTTCCAGTGTGGTATATATACATATTCAATGTCATCTCAAATAGCTACACACATTTTCCTTCCTGTAGCAGGGATGAAGTGAATTCACATCCACCTGAAGGACAGCAAGAGCAGAACTTTGTCTTACAAAATCCAGTGTAAATACACCCAAGTTCTCATGAATATGTAAGAGGTGTTTTAAGCATGAGAGCAGTCTGCTTAAAAACCAAATACATAATTTGAAGAGGTTAATTACCTTAGTTCTGCAGAAAGATGCATGGAAGATATCTAAGTGTTTCTTCATCACAAATAAATAAAACCAGACTCAAATCTCCCTATAAAACATGTAAGATGCATGAATACATAACAACTTCAAGTCTGTTGTTCCTACTTCTTATTTGAAATCTTGTCTGTTTTTACCCAGGTGGATCAGCTGGCTTAATTAAAGATACTGCTTTGTTCATATCCTTGACAATCACAATTACTGTTGTTATAAATATCATGCTGCCTGATGGTTTCCAGGCACTTTTCAGACATCAACAAATTTCCAGTCAAGTCATGCATATAAGTATGAGAAGAAAGCTCTTTAAAACCAAATGATTCTACAATAAAAGGCATTTATGCTTATTCCCTCTCCTCTCAAAGTAATGCACTGTGTACATTCTTAATCTTTCTGCTTCTCTTGCTAGTTAACAGTGACCTGCTGTCTCTGTGCATAAAGATTAAAACTTGAATTAAAACATTGCTTGGGGACTTGAATTACCCACTATGGATTTGCTGGCCCTGGACTTGACCCAATCCCCTAGCAAAAAATACTTACAACGAGGAAAAAAAAATCAAGCTGGGACAAGGCTTCCCATTTGGCCCCTAATACCATCTGGGAACATAATGACTCAATTTATTTTGCCCCTCGATTAATAGAGCAAGCTCAAGTATTATAAGAAGTACTTTAGTTCCCTCTGATGTTTTCATTATGAATTCCTTTGTGGCAGAACTCATTTGCAATAATGCATATGTAATTTTGGAAACCAAAAGGAAATCCTGTAGCCTTCAGGACATTATTAACCTGCAGAAATGCTGAGGCACACGTAAAACTCAAATATGCTAGTACCAGCAACCTCTTGAAACATTGTAAGAATAAAATTGGTTAGTAAAGCTGCATCTCTCACTACTTGGAAGTTAATATGGATGAATTAATAATGATTAAAACCTTAATGGCATTAGTGACACTTAATCTGTCTGTGCACATAATTTCTAAGGATTCAAAGATATAAACTGGTATGTCTAAACAAGTTCAAGAAGTTTATTATCTGCAGACATTTGAAAGTGAACCACCTGCACCCGTTAAAGATTTCCCCTTTCTCTCCTTTACTACATGTTCTGTTACATTTCTTTTTTCAACAGTGTTCATTAGCCATAGACAGGAGACCTGATATTTTTCAAAAGCAAAAGATTCATTCTTATTTGACTTATGCTTCTTTTAACAACTAAAGAAACAGTGCTGTATTTGAAAGCCAAAGTTGTCTCATTTGATGCAATGAATCCAAAACTATTGTGTCCAGTAGTTTGTGGAGTTACATAAAATAATCAATGTCAGATTTCACTTTGAGGTGGTGCCATAATTCTTGATTTGATATCTCTAATTCTCTGTAACAGAGTAAAAGATTTTTCTGTATACTATTCACAGTAAACTTAACCAGTCTGGTTAGAAAGTTAAAGAAAGTTCCCTGTCTGATCATTTAGGGGGCACTAAGAATCACACTCTCATCACCAGAGATTTTTAACTGCTGGGACTGAAGCCGCTTCACAAGACGCTGCTCCAGAAAGCAAACAGGTTCCTTGCTTGACTCCCTGCTCACCCCAGTCTCACAGTCAGACAAGCTCTCATTGCCAGCTCAACCCTCAGTTTTCCATAGGAGAGCCTCAGACCTCTGGTTCCTTTAAGTGATTTCACCATGGTGCAGCAACAGCATAACAACTGAGTTAGCTGCCGAGGAGAAGGACCCTGAACAAAGGTCTGTCTGGGCCTCACAATCTAAGCACATGATAGTCTGGGATCTTCTAGCTGATTCATTGGCTCCTGCTGGCTGGTGACATAGGTCCCTGTGCCCTTTGTTGTACAAAGAGTTGGTGTCAGTTCATGGTCTCTTGCCTCAAGCTCCCACCACCCAGAGCACAATCTGCAGCTCACACTGCAGCCACACACCAAGCTACCTGCACTAAAGGTATTCCTCAATATTCTGTTAGCCAGTGGCTGCAACACCTGTCTGCTGTGTGAGAAATAGCAGGTGCCAGAAGGAAAACAGAAGCATCACTAAGATGTCTATTTTAGTCTGCTTATGTCAATTATTTTTCTTGGTAGTAAAAATCAATGTGTATCCTATTTGTTTCTTTGAATCCACAGGTTCGTATAGAGAAAGATGTCAATATCCTTTGTGATCAAAACCAGAATAAGAACATAAGAATTTTATGGTTCAGAGCAAGAATTCACCTAGCTGAAGGGCAGAGCTGGGGAGCTATAAAAACAAGAAAAGCATGTAACATCCATTTCTAACACTCTCATAGGCTCAAACCCTTTTCACTCAGGGTATTTCCTAAACTTGATATACCATGGCTCTTTGGCAAACTGCAATGGATCTCTTAAATAAGTACTTTTTCTGTCATTCTTTACATATATTCAATAGACTTGTGTTCACAAGTTCTTTTGCAAAGATTCACACAGGGCTGCTGTCTGGAGAATTACCTGCTTTTGCTTGCTTTGAACCCAGTTTCTACTGGGGTTTTTTCCCCCCTGTATTTTTTATTGGACAAATTAATCTTTCTCTTCTCACTTTATGCCATTCATAATTTTGCAGTTGTCTAATTTACATCCTAACTCATATCTTCCATATTGAGGGGCCCCAGCCTGTTCAATTACTCCTTGTATGAGAGACAGGCCACATATTTGATTGTGCTTGGAGCCCTTCTCTGAACCTGCACCAGTTCTAACTCATCTTTTCTGAAATAAGGGAACTAGGGTGGACATGACATTCAACATGAAGGCAAATATGAACGTGTACGGGGGCATAATTCATCTTTGATTTCCTCTCTCCAAATGTACTAGAAGTTTGAAGTGAATGTGCACAATTCCCCAGGGGGAAAAAACGTGAAATAATTTGTCCTTCACCTCTTATCATTTATTCCTGACAAAATTTAACTGTCAGGCAAGAGATATATACAGGTTTACAGTTCCAGTTATATGACTGCAAATATTTCTCTTACTAATAGTAAATATCTAAACTCACTGAGAACGTTTTTAATTTCTTGACAGTAAGAGTGTCCTGTAGGAAGTTCAGACTGACTTCTGAACTCTGCAGATATGATACAAAAGAGCGAATATAGTGACATTCCCAGTTTGTGAGTGCCTGGTACAGTTCCTTTAGTGCTTTGAACAAACAGATACAACATGCCTAAATTCATACATAATGTAAATCACTGCTAAATTCAGGTGTTCAATGCTGTGTTATTTAAAAAAAACAATACGAAATCCTTTATAGGAGGTCACCATTGCATCTGAAACTACATTAAAATGTAAACATTAGAACAGCAGGGCCAGAGATACAAAGACAAAGGAGCAAAGCCTAATTAAAATCATTGTATCATTTTTATTTCTGAAGTACTGGCCCTTTCAAAGACTGTTTGATGAAAAATAAGATTTAAGCTCCAGTCTTGTGCTACGATTAGTCATTATGTCTACAAAGATGTAATATAGTTCTGTCCAAAGAGCTGGTGCTCTAATTCACATAAAACTTAATTTTTCTCAAGAACTAGTTTAATTCTGACATCCACATGAAATGGAAACCTTGCCAAACTTCCTGTGAACAAAAGACCTCCTGGATCTCAGGTCCTGAGTAGTGCTCAGAAAGCACAGGACCTGGGGTGACAATCGTAGCATCCCACTTCAAGTGCTAGTAGGTCATCCACTCTCTCTTTGTAGCCAATAGTGAGAAGTAAGTACATTTCAAGTAGTCTGGGATTGGGTGACTGATGCTCTAAGACCCCAGCTGGCTGTAAAGGGAGCTCTGGACAAATCACTCAGAAGTAAACATCTAGTCTGCACACAAAGCCAGCTTGTGATCTGACCAGGGTCTGTAGGACAGCATGCCTCAAACCTCTGGCCTGTCTGAACCCATCAAAGGAGCCTAAGTTGAAGCTGCTTTGCTCAAAAATCCACCTCTGTGCTGGAGGAGCAACATGATGCCTCTTTTGGGCACAGGTTGTTTCCATAACAGTAAATAAAACAGTGCCAGCCAGTGCTGCAGGAACCCAAATGTTTGTACTCATAAACAGTTGGAGATATTCGTGGTGTGCCTTTAACTCTAACTGGCACTTCCCCAAACATTATCCTCAGGAAAATGCAACAGCCAGTACAAGGAAGTACTTTTCCTGAAAGGCTAAATGCTAGCAGGGAAGGAAACAATTGTACTCTCTTCAGGATGGGGTAATAAATAATCAAAGCTTGCCTTAATGCCATAAAAGGAGCCTGGATCTGCTTAATTTACAAGATAGTCATAGCAAGCTGGATCCCCAGACCTTGTCTTGCATTTACTGAGGGCTCACTGAATCCATGATGCTTCCAGATAAATATTTCAGGCTATTGACACTAATGCTTTCTGATAAAAGTTGGGTTTGTCAGATATCCTGGACATAGCCAGTGCAGATTGGTCAGTTTGATTCAGAAAAATTTCTTCTCACTTCTAAATGGGAAAACTGATATTTATCTCACTTCCAAACCTGAAATTTATCTTAATTCTGACTGAAGGGATCACTAATAATGATGTAGTTCAGCCTCTAGAGTTCACTCAATCCTTGGTCTTATCTAGGACAGTCAGTAAAAGTGTCAGTCAGCAGACAAATGTCCAACAGGAATGGAAATAAATTACTGACTCAATTAGGATTGCTTATTAAAACTGTAATTTTCAATGACAATTGAACCTAGTTAAACTGAAGCAGGTACCTAGCACTAATCTTCATTGCTTTAATTTACTCCAATCATTTCAAGTATCAGTTCAAAACTGCTTCATCTTAACTCGCTTTTCCACACAGTTAATTTTTCATGTAGTTTTGACCATATCTCAATCTCTACTTGTTCTGATGTTTATTCATGTTTAGTTCTATATCAATTAGTTCAATCTTCAGGGATGCTGTAGTTGAAACTAAGTACAGCTTTTTAAAGGTCAATGCATAGCCACTCTAAGAGTTATTTATACAGAATATTCAAAGCAAATTAATTGTATAATGCATGTACTTTTAGTAAATAATCAATTTTGTACTGCTTTAAGAAATGCATGATTGAATATGTCTCTTGACATCATAATCTTTTTACAAATACAGGAATATGTACTTACTACAGGTAAAATGGCCATAACATGGATGGAGAAAATACGCTCAATAGAAAATTAATGTCTGTGAGTGAAATTTAATTATTCTCTGGGAGTCTTAATCCTAGCATTGCAGAAACCATGCAGTCCCTTCCAGATACAGCTAAAAATTGTAAAGTCAGTACTTTTCTCTTGAAATGGTAAAGTTATTTTATCCAACAAATCAGGTTGGCTCCATCTTTGTGTATCAATCTCCTTAATCTCTGTTTTGGCACTGAATATTTATTAGGAGAAAGGGAAAGGCTTTTAATGTGAAGCAGCACTGTGTGATTATCTCTCACTAGCCTGTTTTCCACAGAATAATGCTCAGGAGAGAAAGGGTTAAGAAGTCTTTTAAATGGTTATTTGTGACTTCAAAGGACAAGATGTAAACACCATCCAGCTTTCTTACAGTTCAGGCTAGAGCTCGTTGTGTGGTTGTGGCATTCTTGAGCTATTCATAGGTGGATCTAGAGGTATACCTGATTCCAATAAGTGACATTTTTTGCTAGGGTAGGAGGTTTTCAAAGGATTATATGCAAAAATAAAACATAAAATAGAAACCTCAGCTACTTGAAATAATCCTTTTCTGACAGGGTTGAGATTTCTTTTTTGTTATTGTGTGAGCTCAGCAGATTCAGCCTAAGCACAGCTCATCAGCTTTCTACTTCTGTCACTGGGTAAGCATATGTCACAATGCACTGAGTACCTCAAAGTCATTTACCAGCCCTTTCTTAAATCAATTCTGTAACAGGATTTCCACAGGTGATGCAAACTATGTGCTTGCAACTTCACATTATTAGGCTGCTTAAAAGTCCTGTCCTGAGCCAGGACAGAAGGTTTTGCTCTGTATGTGAGTATTCACACATGATAGTCCCAGAGCCATAATACTGAAAGAAAGGGGAGCTCTCTATTACTTCTCTAAGAGGAAAGCAGTTCACTCCAAAAGGCATCATTTATGCAGAAATGCCTCAGGGATCACTCCAAAGTGTTTACAGAGCACACTCATTGACTGACACATGTGTGCCACCTCAGACTGTGAGACACTCTGTCCTGCTCTTGCCTGGAGTCCCCATGGATTCTAGCAGGACATTGAGCCTGAACCAAAATTATGGTCTTAAGCAGCTGGTATCTAGTCAGGAGCACTGACAAAAGAGTTGCAACTCTGAGGCTGCCTCCCTTCTGGCCAGGCAGCAATTACTGAGCTGAGTGTACAACTGAAAAAGGTGAAACCTACTGAAAGGGGTCAGTGCAAAATGGAAAGAAACTTCCTGGAGCTTAACAAGGAGCATATGCCTGATGCTAGCTGAGGGGCTTGGCCCTACAGTTGCTGAAAGACTGAGGTGATATTTAAGCAGCAGTTCTCCAAAGGGCCTGAAGAGTTTGTGGGCTTGCAAGGTGAGCCCTTCCTTCAGCTGAAATGACAGAAACAGAAGCTTTCTACTAAAGACAAGAATGATGAAGATCATCCATGTCCATCTCAATTTCTTTAAGCATTTAAACAGTTAAGCAGATTTAGCAAAATATATCAAATCAATTACTAAAACATTATATAAACCATAAATGAGAAAACTTTCTGATGGGTCTTCACGACCCATGAAAGGGAACTTTCCAGGCAAGATGAGAAAAGTTTCTGGCACACAGTGTGGTGTGGGCATAGCCTGAGAATATGGGCAAGGTATGGATTAGGAAAGAGAGGAGAGAAGCTGATTTAACCGTTGGCCTTTACAATAAACCTTCACCTGAATGGTCCTTTGGCAACCAAGAACTAATTCCTATGTTTAGGAACAGATGGGACATTCTCACAGACACATGTGCAGACTTTAGGACAGATCATTTAAATAACTGAGAGCAAAGCATGCTTTTCCACACACCATTTTTGATTACTCAGTTCAACTGCTAAAAAGAAAAGTTTCTCTGACTAATATTCCTGAGGGCTTTCATGGGGGTCTGAGGTGATGGAGAAAAGCCTGGAAAGTAAGCAGATTACGTAACTGTGTTTCTTTCCTAAAACATGAGCCTAAATAAGACACTAGCTGAAGTCTCTAATAAACTATCACCTTTATTTGCTATTATTTCCTAAAAGACCTGTAATCAAACTTAGCCCAATTACTGCTGCTGAAGCTGTAACATGTTGGTGTACAAACTATTGACACATTTTATGCTCATTAGCTTTTCTTTAATTTGAAAGCTGCCTAGGGCATCTTTGCTTACAAACAGGGTAAATATGTGGTCAATACATAGCAGAAACTACTTATAAGGGAATAATGTATGTGATATTACTACACAATTTGATTTTACTGTGTTGATGGTTAAAGTATAAAGCCAAAGATTTTCTCTGCTCTTCTAATACAGCTTTATCTTTGATACTGCTAATAAGTCTTAATGTTGCTGACATGAATACTATAGCAATCATTCATATCATCATACCAATAAACATTGAGCAAACTGGTCCTTAAATGCACTCCTCAAAGACAAGAAACACATAACACAATTAGTTGCACATGATCAAGTGGGTGTTTAGTATGGACTCCAATGGCAGCTTGCATCTCTATATGCAAGAAGTCTTTGATCTGTATATCAAAGCATAATGATAATGACGGCACTCACTGAAATATACCTTGGTACTTCAGGAACATTTTGCTCCTCTGTTGCTGAAGCAATTAAATAGGAGTTCAGCAATACTACTAATTAGTAAATTGCTGTCTCAGAATTTAATTTTTTATTTTGTATTAGCTCAAAAGCATCACCAACTCTTCTCCTGTACGCTGCAAGGTCCATCCTAACACACTAAGGGTTAATTGTACTGCTTATATATGGGGTCAGAAAATGAGATAATCTCTTATTGCACCATAGCTAGCATGAGCAAGGACCACTGATAAGTTGGTGGATGCTTAATGATGCTGACCAAGCTGGTCAGTGGGGCTATTAAGAACTGTCTTGGCTTTCCATGGCTCTCAGTTCCACTGCTTAACCACATCTGTATCGTTTATCAGTGCTCCATGCCAGCCAGAGGTGTTTCAGGAGGCTCTAGAGAACAAACAAAATAGGGAAAAAACATGAGACATCACTGTCATTGGTTTTAAAAAAATAAAATTTCTACTCTTGCTTTGTTGTAATTCTGTCTTTTATTCCAGTGGAAAACTAATTTTACACATTGCAAACAAGCTTACTTATGCAAAAGATGATTTGGCAAAGTTAAGTAATCCTAAATTTTGCAGACCTTGAGAATCTGCCTGAAAAAAAAACATTTTTTCAAGGAGATTCATGTAAGAACTGTATAAATATAAAAGTATTATTGATAAGATTTACCCGGGGCAGCACTAAGAACTAGTTTGACTTGCAGCAACAATCAAACTAGCGTAACATTTCTGACTTTAAACTAAGACTTATCTTTTGTCCCTCTTGTGTCTGTTCTTCACTTACCCAGCATTAATCAAGCTGATGCTAGACTAATCTACCACTCTGCAACTGCATTCACACCAAAAATAGAGGATTTCTTTAGTATTTGTATTCTTTATTTCTTCTATACTTTTCTTTTTTCCTTCAATATTAACATGTGCTCATTGTTATTAATGGTCAGAATGACTGTCCCAAAGCATTCTTGTTTTCAGCCTAATGGCATAAACATTTCAAAGCTGAACATTCATCGGAAAGTGTTAGTGTGTCTTAACCACTGTTTCTCTGTATCTGAAGTTTTACTCTAGAGTTCCTTAGCCTTGCTGCCAGAAACTGGAGTGACACAATTCCCCATCATTGAAAAGTCCCAGGGTGTTAACAATCCTAAAGGCAGCAGTATGTGAAACGTGAGACTCAGGATCTTAAACATGAAAAAAGTGTATGAGACACTTCCCACATACTGTTCTATGAATCTAACTTGCTCTTTTCAGTTATGTGCTGATGGAGGTTATTTCTGGAAGAAGGATATGCTGTAGCAAGTGAAGATTTGTAGTTACAGTGTTGTTCTCTAGATTTCAAAAGATTTAGAAATAAGAGGGTTTCTGCCTCACATTTGAAATCTATACTGACACCGGATGAGGTATAAAAATCAGCAAAAAACAATTTTCTAGTGAATAGATAAGATAGCAAGTGTCAGCTATTTCCAAAGGAGAGAAAAATAATTGCAGAGGGCCTCTACTGTAAAATCTTAGTCCTGAAATGGAGTAAGGATGTAGGGCTGTTGAACTGTTTCTTGCCACTTCCAAACTCAGAACCCTGCACGCTGGGTGCATTCAGTATGGAGATCCTCTCCTGGAAGTCAGCAAGAGACAGTAACTTCACTAGACAAGTAGCTGAGTCTCCATCCAAAGAATAATAGGTATATTGCTTTTAGAAGTATGGGCATCCTGCACATCCCATACTGGCTTCTTAATATGATTCTTATGTGTTCATATTTCCAATGCTGAAAACAAATCAGATTATTTGGATATACTGCTACTGAGCATGAACTTCTGTAACACTCTAGCCTCGGAGCTGTGGGCTCTGCTGAGGGTATTACTTCAATATTTATATATATGGTTCTTTAATACCTTATGAAAATATCTGAAAAATAAGCCACAGGCTTGTTTTTAAGAAGTTTCTTTATCAGTTTTGGGTAGAAAAGAAGGAAACTTGGCAGTAGCTCAAAAGGGCAATACACAAGCTAGACAAAATGTTCCATCACAATACCAACTCAACACATATTAATCAACAACAACCAAGTCAATAATCAACCAATTCACAACACTTAAGTCAAACCCGATCCCATCAGCACTGAGCCAGCTGAAGCATCAAGAAAATGAGGAAAAGAAAGTGAAATAGAGGGAGCAAGAAGAGAGAGAAGGAGAAAGGGGGAAAGATAGGTACCACCAAAACTCTGTGGAAGACCAGCTATCATATGTCCAGGTGGCAGGGCAATGACACATGGCACCCCTATGCCTATGGTTTCATCTATTCTGGTCTCTATGGCCAAACCCCCCAGGTGGGGCCTCTGACCCACTGACCACTCCAGGGTTCCAGGCCAGGATAAGGTGCAGTGTCCTCACTGTCCCTGCCAATAGGAGCTGGGTCAGGGGCTCCAGGAGCTGTGGGGTGTTTTAGTTTTCCTGAGCTGTTTGTGACTGACAGCCACTCCTGGGCTTCCCCACATGGGCTCCAGAGAGGCCGTGAGGGATATGACACCACCACATCTCTGTGAGGTTCGACCCATCCCTTCCTCCTGCACATCATCCCCACCCCCCCCCCTCCCCCCCCGCAAGGTGCTTCTGACCCAACATTAATCTGATGTGTAACAACTTTTAAAGCTGAGTTTGTAAAGCCTAAATCTATTGAATGCTATCGAGCAAGCTTGACAGAAATATAGTTGGGCAAGACTAATAAAAACAGGGGAAAAACAAAAAAAAACAACAAACCCCACAGAGATACAAACACAAAGCACTCTTGTGCTGTAAAAGTTTTCTTTTGACTTTTTTAAATGATAAACCAAAGGTTCTTGGGGGGGTGGGGGGGGTGTTGGGCAATTAGTAACCATGGTCAAACAAGATGAAGTACTTTAAAAAAGATTTGCCAGGGAGAAAAAAAAAAAAAAAAAAAAAAAAAAAAAAACCAGCTTTCTGGGAGACAATTTCCAGAATAAGTATTTCTTTCTAGAAAAAGATCATTCAAAAATTGTAAGTAGACAACACCTTTCTCACAAATGGTTTGCATAAACGTAAACGATAAATATATATATAAATATAAATAAAAACTATAAATATAAATACAAACTATAAATACAGGAAGGTATACAAGTATTAAGTTCCTCAGAGAAGACAAATTCTTCCATAAAATTTCATCATTCTCACAGACTACATGGCTAGGACAGAAGTAGCATCTTCCAAAGACATTTTTGAGAAAAAAATCTTGAATCAATTCAAAAATTTTTCACTGCCTTCTTTTAGACGACAATTTCACATTGGAATGTGATTATTTTATACTGAACTACCCAAAACCTTTACAGTCATTTTTGTTTTTAAGGATATGCCATTGGCAATCAGCTCAAGGACCCTACAAAATTTCTACTCGTACAATGAGGGTGCTCTACAATTCATGTGGGATAATATAATCCCTGCTGCAAGATACAGAAAATCAGACAAGTAGTTACATGTCTTTTATTCTTTAAGGATATTCTAACAATAAGCTCCCCCCGGCCCCCTCCCCCCCCCAAAAAAAGTGTGCATTTTATTCAATGGATAGTTAAACCAAGAATATGAAGAAAAAAAAGTTTGAATAAAGAGGATTTCTGTGTAGTCTTCCTCTCATTCCTCTGCTTTCTAGTCAGACTTCTAATGAACTAGCAGTACACCCATAAATTATATAAAGGATTAAATGTGCTATAAATTACAAAGGAGATATTTTGTTGTTTGGGATGACTGCTGCAAACACATCCCACCTTCGTAAAACCCTCTTTGAAACTGATTTATTGATCTCATTTTAAAAGTTGCATGAAAAATACCTGCTTATTGTCTGGATAGTGTAGCTCTAATAAAAGCATATTCAAGTGTGGCACATCCAATATTCAAGTCCAATAAAATGGAGACTGTGGAAAAAGCGCAGAGCAAAGCAGTACAGAAAATGAGCTTAACACTTTAACTCACGGTTCGCACTCAAAATCTTGCAATGAAACCACCAACCCATTAAATTATTTGAAGTAAAGGACTCCAAAAGCTTCAGACAACTTGCCTGTAGAAAGTCTCTGAACAAACAGCACAAGCACACCTAATTAGGGCTGAAATGTCAGGTTTAAAAAGTATGAACATTTTCTGTGAAGCTGGTGAACTGACAGAAGAACAGAAATGTGTATAGTATCTCAAATTGTCATTTTTGATTTAGCACTAAATGCAATTATGATGATATGTTAAAAGAATATATCCATGCCCAAAGACCTTGAGGAATTTTATATTGCATAAACTGCTTGATGAAATGTTAAGTCTGCCTCTTTGCACTACATTTAAGTTCTGTATGAATCCATCCTTTTATATTACAAAAAAACACAAATTTTATCCATTTATTAGACAGAATTGAGAGAAATATTGAAGTAGAATACAACAGAACAGAATATGCCCTGGTACTCAGTATACCAAGGGAAAATTGCTTCAGTTTTTAATTTCATTGTAATTCATTTTTATGTCAATACAGCTGTCAGAATTATTCAAAGAGGACCAAATTTCTCTAAATGATACATTATGTCCAAGAAAAGATTCTGAAATCACTGAAAGTCTGAGTAGCAAAATAAGTGAAACAGGTCTTGATTTGTCAGGTGGGTAACAAAGAAATTAGGAATTTTTGCCAGAACAGATTATCAAGAGTTCAGGATTTATTTATGAGACAAAGCCTGATAAAACTGAATTATAATTTAACAAACTGAAGGAATTCATTATTCTACCTTTAATGGTGTATATAAGTTACAAGGTAACTTAGCCTTATATTTGGTTGTGGTTTAAATCCAAGAAACATACAGGTGCTACCAGAATTGCATTGCCAGACTCTTCCTTTCCTTCTAATTCAATTAGGAACTGTCAACAGTTTTGTTTACTGGAAAGGCCAGAGGGCAGTTTGGAAGTGGTAACAGTGCACAGCTGAACACTTAGTCGTTAGAGGGGAAGGGTGATGCTAGTATTTTCAACACAGCTATACAGAAAAATGTACTTTGTTTGGAGTTTTTGGATGGTTGATTTGGTTTTGGGTTTTTTTTTTTTTATAAGACTATAGATTGTACATTCTGATGATATTGCAAAACAATCCCATTCCAATGTGCTCTTCTTAACTAGACAGCTGCATTGTCAGCTAAGGCCACTGTGCTTCACCCTGTTCTGAGTTTCTGTTCTCTCAGCATGCAGAAGAAAACAGCTTCTCCTGGAGGTACAGCTACTCAAAACACTGGGAAAAGTGATGTTGTAATCCTCCCTCACAGAAAAATAAGACTAATACTGGCCAAAATTGTTGGCAAACAGTATGTCATAAAATAAATGTAGCATGACGTCAATCCGGATGGAAGGAGCTGGAAATTGCCTTCATTCCACATTTGGAAAACAGCTTCAGTTGAAAACTGTTGAGAAAAGGAGATATTTTAGAAATGTTGACTCATTCTGTTTTGACATTTCATTTAATGTCAACTTTTATTTTGTTTTGAAATGGTATTTTTCATTCCTAAACTGCCTTGTTCTAATGGCAAGGTTAACAAACATTTCAACTGACATCTCCAAAGATACAGTTGTTTGAGCTACTTTCCCTGAACAGACTTCAAATTTACTTTTTTTTCCCAACCAAAGCAAAAATCTATCATGTGATCAGCTTTAATTTAAAGGCTTAGAAAGCCAAAGCCTGTGGAGATCTTTGAATTGTAACATCAGAAGATTACTACAAGAGCATGACATTTTGTTATTAAAAGAAATAAAAATTCATAAAAGTAATCTTCTCCCATCCCTCATCTTTTCCTTCTCCCCAAACCCTGTAACTTTATTCCTTTACTGGGATCCATTTTCTCCATTCTCTTTGTAAGCTTCAAGATCTTTCTCCAAGCAGCAGTTTTGCTGATATCTTCCTCTTCTCACAGTAAATCAATCAACTCCTTTCATTTATGTTTTCTCTATTCTAAGGTCTTTTTTACTCTTACGGTCATTTCAGCCTGGTGGAGGTCTGGAATCCACCTCTCCTGGTCCTGGGTCAATTCCACAGCCTCTTTCTGAGTGAAAGTATATCCCAGTTGAGCAAGATGTTAATGGTAAACAACAAAAATAATTAAGCAATCCAAGCATCCCTACACGTAACTAATTAGTCCAGGAAAAGCAGGAAGCAGACAGTATGCACTCAACAAGCTCTGTTAATGAAGAATGGTCTGACAGAGACAATTCTAATTGCACCATGGTATGTCTAATCTAATTATGTTAATAGTTTATTTGCACTCTAAATCATTTTTGTCAGCTCAGATATAGAAATCTGGTGATACCACACAGTGATAGTGAAATCTAATGAAAACATCTCTCTTCCCTGTATATTTGTTTTAGAGCATGAGTGTTGGTTTGCTCTGAATACTAGGCCAGCTGGGAATTCCTTTATGAAAATGTTCCTTATTTTCCTTGGGAAAGACCAGCTCATCAAAGAAATGTGTTTGAAGGAACATATTTGAGAGTCCTCAGGTAGGGAATGTCCCTGTTCCTCCTTTGAAAATTACTACTGATTTGTAGTCAGGAGTACTTTGGAGTACTTCTAAGACCAGGGCCAAAAGATTGCCATTTCCATAAGGGCTGTTCATCCTACCCTGATTATGTTTTCTGTATTCTTTACACCAACTCTTATAATAAGCCCTTGCCAGGCAGGGCTGTTCTTCATTGTAGTAGATAGAGCAACCTCCTTAATAGATCGATGCAATACTTACTCTACATCATCTACAACACCTCCATCTACATTGATGGAGAGAAGGATTGTATTTGAAAGATTCTAGAAGACAAGTGATGCTGATGGTCAGTTAGGAAAGTTAAGCCTGAAAAGCTATAACCCACACCAGTGCCTGACTGCATGGTATTGCAAACTGCTAGGCAAAAAGTTATTCAGAAAATATGAGAGTATTCTGAGACATAAAAATAGTCAAGGAAAAAAGTAGGCCAGTTTCTTGACAGTAACCCAGACAGAGGAAGATGAACAGGTGCCATGTAACAAATGGTCATGCCAATTTCACCTATTGCAGGTGGACTACTACCAGCTGTATAAAAAGTATATCATAAAAACAGGTTTAACTTAATTTGAAAAATATAACTATGAAATCCGTGTAGGCAAGGAATAAAACAACAAAAGCAAATTCCTTCTTCACATCATAAGGCATCACAAAAGTAAAATAAATGACAACAATCAGTACTGCTGCATTCTATTCAAGTCACATGTATTCAGAGCTGCATAGCTAAAACCTGTTCTATCACTGCAACAGCCAACACTGAAACATCCCAGAAACTACTTGATATCTAGACAGTCAGCTAAGAATCTTCAGCTGAGAGACATCCCAAAATCATGTCCAGTCCCGGCAGGTGCATAAGGATTACAGAGCTTCAGTTACCCACATACCTGCACTTGAGAAACCATTTGAGTCTTTAATGTATTCCAGCTGGTCCCTGTGGCTGTGGATATCCCCAACACCTCTATCACAGCTGTCAATCCGTTATGGAGGTAGTGATTCTGGCATGCTATACTAGGCATCTATGTGACAATGAATATAAAGCCTCATAACAAGCTGCAGGTCCAAGAAAGGATAGAACAGTCAGAATCACCTAGAAAAATTTAAGGCCCTGTCTTTCCATCAGTCATTAGGGGAAGAAGAAAGCGTATACAGAAAGTATTTCAGTTTCTGAAGTGAATGAAAGAACTCTGAAACTGGGGAAATCCATTGAGTTACCATCCTGGGTGCCTGCAGAGAAACTGCATGTTCACAGGAAGTCAGACTGATGACTAATCCTGTAGAGTATTGGAACTGTAGACGGCGACTCTGCATTCAGAGAAAAACAAACTGATGCATATTTCATCAGGGAGAGAAACTCTGCTTTTGAGGTAGGAATGGAGAATGTTACCAGTATCTTAATAATTGTAAGAAGCATTTTATGTTGATGTTGAAAAGAAGACCTCTGAATGACAATCTTGTTGAGACATGAGCCATTCCTCTTGCAGCATTAACCCAGACTTCTACCACTGACTGCCTTGTCTGTAGCAGAAACATATGCCTACCAAGCAGCTGCCCAGTCCCATCTGTGTTCCTGCCTCATACCCTTTATATCTGGTAGTGTCAACTACCAGCACTCTGGTTGATCCTTCTGAAAAATTTCTGCATGAGGTAAAATATCTAAGAAATGCTTCACAACCACCCCAAAACTTTTTGGGCTCCAGAAGCCTCACTCAGCTGAATAGGAAGGGCTCCTGTATTTAAGCTGTGGGAGAAAATTACAGTGGAAAAGTGCCTGCAGCCTAAAGGCTAAAATATTCAAACTTCTATTATTATTGTCAGTTACCTGATAAACATTTTGAAAATTCCCAGTAATTGATTTTTTTATCCATTTCTATGAGAAGGCCCAGATGATCACTACTTATTGTATCAAAGACCAGGTTGTTTGAGAGGAACAGAGGAACATATACATGTTTTAAATACTACCTTCTAAATCAAATTACATGGAGACAGATTGTAATTCTTAAAGATGAAATTCTTAAAGAGCAGTTTAACAGCTACCAGAAAATATAGGAATTTTACTTCACAAGGACACCAGGATGTACAGTCCAGGAAACCTAATAAAAACTGTCCATTAAGAAGTTCAAGAATCAAGTCAAGACTCTCTCATTTCCCCACAGCAGTCACAATAAATACTCCTATACTATCTTTCCAAAGGTTTCCCTATGGACAACAAGACTAATTCATGTTGCTTAATAGTCTTTTGTTTTTAGGAAGCCTGTTGTGTATTACAGTAGATGGAATACGTATTAAATGAAAAGGAAGAACAAGTTAAGGGAGTCAAATAGTGTCCTACATAACTCCATTCTACCCAGATGCCTACTACAGATGCCAAGTAAATAATTTATCATAAAAATGTTTGGTTGATAACTGTCTTCCTTAGATTTTAAAGCTCTTTTTTTAAACACTTGAGATCTGGCTGTAGAAGTGCTGTATGATTATTATTGCAGCTGAAATTAATCATAGCTAAGTTTTTGGAATATAAGATAGCTTTTAAATGCTCTAGTGAAGGAAAAAGAGCAAAAAAAAGACACGAGGCAACAAAACTCCATGTCATTTCTGAAGAAGTCCATGAAGTATTAGTTTTACTGTTTCAATAACAAGAAGAAAACATAAGCATGGATATTTGAAATTTCAAGGGGAGTAATTCAAGTCAGGAAGACTACATAGATGCTCAGAATGTTAAAATTCTATTTTAAATCATTACTCCGCAGATGTCAGAAAATTAGTTCAAGGACTCATTGTAGCTTTTTGTTATAGGGATGGATAGAAATGAGTTTAGAGCAATTAATTTCCAAAAATATGAGTAGGTAACCTGAGGCCCTTTGAAACCTCTATGCTGCAAACAGACTCAATAGTGAAAAAACCTCACTCACCCAATACTTGTTGAGGAACTGGAGCCCAGTGTTTTTGTGGCAAAAACACTGACCTCTACTACTGCACTTCAAGAGAACTCAGTTATCTGAAGCAATAACAAGTTATTTTTTCCCCTCTGTGAACAGTCACCAGAAAGCAATATATTGCACTACTTCATAAAAAAAGGAGCCAATACACCACAGCATCCTAAAAGTACCACTGTAAACCAAAAAGTTCAGTTGGTCAAGAACATAAAAATGTAATTTCATTTATAGAAAAAAATCATCCATTTTTGACACAGGAAATTCTTTTTTTTTCCTCCTCTGTTTCAGCCAGGAGGAAAAAAAACTGTATTTCTTTTCGTTTTCCTGAATCTAAATATTTCAGTTGTCAAACTGAAAGAAACTGCTACTTCTCTTTTTTCATATACTACCCATTTATCTATGGAATGAAGTCCCCAAGTGTTGGTCTGGCAGAGCTGCTTTCCTCCTGGTGCAGTTGGAGGGAAAATAATCAGAATTCTTAGAGATAACTGAATACTTAAATACATGTATTTTTGAAAAAAATATGCACTTATTTGTCAGAAAATATTATTTGTTATAGAGTTTTATCATTTAGCCTATTGGAATTTTATAATTTTTTTTTTATACTCAAAGGACAAATATTTCTAAGTTGGTGCTTTATTTAACCAAGAATTAATAGAAAATCTCATTAGGTTACTAATTTTCATTTTATGTGACAAATAGCAGACTATGATTTATCTCTTCCCATAGTTACAGGAAATACTGCTACTATAGGCATAGTGCCAATAGAAAAAATACTTACCTTACCATAAAATGAAAATAGAGTATTTGGCAAACACAAGACAGATCTTGTTTTGTTGTTATTTTAATTACACATTTTACAAAATGTCTGCCTTCATGAGCTTGGACTTTTCAAGTCCATGTTATAAATCACTCCCTTGATGGAAATTTCTCAGAGACCTACTTGACACAGGATGAACAGCCCACTTCTCAGCTGTTATACTCCAGTATGACTCAGAGCTGAGGATCATGACTAGCAAGAAACCTGGAGTGTGACTACATTTCTTTCACACTCTCTCCCCTCAGCCCCTCTTGATCTATCTGTATTTTATAGCAGTAAAAGAGCAGTATAAATGCAATACTTCTTCCTCTTTAACAGAAATGTTTTGATTTACTGCAAGACTAGCTGGGAAATATTAAAAAATCAGCATAAAATTTTACTTGAATTTAAATTAGTGGCACAGCAGCACTCTGCAGATGGCTGTGTCCATCTAGAAGATTTTTCCAGTTCAGATCATGTTATAGTCTTTTTTAAATGTAATTAAAATATAACAAAAAGAGAGAGAAGAAAAGCATGCATTTCTACAAGTACTGGCACTGAAGGAGCCCAGTTTCCTATGGATGTAGCTGTTGCATAATTTTATATCTCAGCCTGTCTATGCTGGAAGAAAAGCTCCAAGTTTTGCACTGAAAACTCAGTCCTTTAGGGCGTACATTGACCACACATTATGTGGGATGATGGATAGAGTTAAACATAGAGGGGTTTCAGAATTTTAGAGTAAAAAGCAGCTGCAACTCCCTGGATAGGCTGAGGTTGACATGCTCCCCAATAAAACTATAATCATCTACTCAGAGAAACAGAACAGAGTGTGGAACGAAACTGAGACTACATGGAGCTGTCTGATAAGGGAGAATGGAAATGTTCTGCTGCGGAAGCTACCTACCCTGTTGAACCCTGTCCTCAGGTGTCAAGCCATGACCACCACCTCCCTCCTATTAGGTACACCAATAAGAAATAAAACGTATTTATTACTAGAGTCACTCAAACTGCCCCCAAACATAAAGAAAATAGCATAAAAGTAAGGTAGGGATAGAGGGAAAGTGGGAGGAAAACCTCCACCGAAATGTCTGGAATCAGTCAACAGGCTGAATCCATCTTCTCCCCACCCAGAGAAATGCCTTGGGTGAGAAATATACTCTATATGCATTAATGCTGCTTTTAGGACTAGCGCTTTTTCTGGTGCTTACCCTATAGCCTATTAGTAAATTGCTTCATATTAGAGCTTGTTCTTGGTTAATATATGCATCGGTACTTTGCTTTAAAACATATTTTTGCAGTAGACACCATCACCAACAACCTTGGATCCTTATTAATCTGCCACAATTTGTATTAATAAAGAGTGTTATTCCATAAACCGTTAAGGTGAGTCCTTGCAGTTGCAAACAGTGGGAAACACCTTGGCAGGACCTGCTGATGGGTCTTCATTCTGTTGAGCTCCCCCTAAAAGGGTGGTCGAAGTACCCTCTGACCTTGTGAATCTGTTGGCAAAGGGTCTCACTATGAGACACCAACAGACTGTCAGAAATCAGAGTCTCCACTTTCCCAGGGGATCCAACAGGCAAAAATCTAAAAATCTAAATTCCCACCTTTCACGTGACACCTCAGTTTCATGTTAGGATATGACATGAGCTCATAGCATCACTTGGATACAATGGGGATTGTAGATACTGTTATGCTTTACTGCTCTGGGTATCTAAAGCAGTGTACATTCCTTCTCTGTGCCCTTCAGCAGATCTTTCCACTCAGAATTTCCTGAAATCCTGTGACCTGGGTGTTTAAGGTATAACCAATACCTCAGCTGAGCCACTTCTACAGGCTTTCTGCTCCACTAGTTACACATTTTCACAAAGCGTTCAGTGCTTAATTACCTTTCAGGCTTCTACCTGTTTGCAAAATTTGACTGAAATATTTGAAAGAGACAGCAGCTGGTGGGTGGGAAAGCTAGACAAAATGGAAAGGTGCTGGTTACATCACAGACATAAAAAGGGCTCTTAAAAAAAAAAAAAAAAGGTAAAACAAAAAAACCATTCCAGCTAAGTTCTACACATAATACATTTCATATGAGCTGCAATAGGTATACCAAAGAGATGAAACATGCTTTGTTATATATTATCAGAAACATGCAGAAACAAACAAATACGTTATTAATCGTTACAGTTTGTAATGAATGTGTTTTCAAATTCATATTGATTTTTCTTATAGCTCTAAAGAGATTATTTTGTTTAAATGGATGAATTGTAGCTTCACAAAGTTTACTAAACAATTTTAAACAGAGCTTCAACATTGGAAGAATAGAAATTTCCCTCAGAATGGCTCCACACTGAACCCATAAATCAACAGAGAACACTATTTACATGCTCCTGAAAGACATAGTGGGTGACAAAATTCATACACTTATTTTCAGGCGCAGGCATAGAAAACTTTATTTCAACTACAGGTGATTATATTTTTGTTTCACCTATAAGAAATAATTTTATTTTAATATATGTTCTTTTATTGAGTACTGCAGTCAAAAGAAATAATGTACAAATGGACTAGGGCACGGACACTGGGGCTTTCAGATAGTGTCAGAGCACTGTGATAATAACCACCTCAGTGTAAAAGCATGGATCTTCTAGTGTCCTTTTGCTCTTATTAAATGTATTTCCTCAAGTCAATGTTCAAAAAAAAAAGAATATTATTCTCTCTGAAAAATCTATAAGAGCACCAAAAGATGCATCAGGACTTTTGCAACTGGCCATTGTCAGCTGCTGGTTTACAGGTTATTAGATGTTGGTGTGTTTGTCACAGAAAGTAGTTCCTTTTTTTTTTTTGTATTCCCAATTTAAATTGTTCAGTATAAGCAATATTTACCTCTTTCCTCAATATTGGATACCAAAAACACACCCTCTGCCTAAGAGTAGTTTCTGCCTTTCCTTTTCTGTGTGTTCTATGACAAAGATCTCCTGAAACTTGCATTTCTATCCCCCCCTTTCCCTTCAAACACTTAACACCTCAGCTTCTCCTCTCTCAAAAGTAACTGAAGAAAAAAAATCTTTTTTCCCATCTCTAGCCCTCCCAGCAGCAATGCAACTAACAGATGACAAAAAAAAGACTTTCCCCTTTCCAAAGACGGATGAAGTCGGACTCAGCTGATAATTACCTGCTCTCTGAGCTTTCACTAATCAAAGCTAAACTTCTGCTCAAAGAATGATTCCTTCAGAAAATATAATAAGTCCCAGGTGGTTCCAAATTACACCATTAAATAAATAAGAGGAATTTACATAAGGCTGCCATCTAAACTGCACTAAATATATTTTCCTGTATGAAGAATCTTAGTTATAGTGAAGCTGGGCCTGTACTCTGGTCTCAGAAATTTTCTTAATGATTAGTTAATTGAAATTTTTCAGCACTTAATATCTATTACTATTTTCATTAACTTTGCTAAAATTAGTCTTCTTGAGTGCTGTCTGCTGAAACTTTCCCAAGAAGCACATACAAGACTCTTGCCATGAACTTTTTATCAGGCTGCATCTTAAATCCATATAAAAACTAAAGCCACAATAGGTTGCAGGATAAAGTTGTTGTTAAAACATACCTTCATCAGACTTCGAAAGTTGGCTGAAATCCAAATACTTTCTGGCACCTTGCTCAATTTTATTGAAATCTGCCAAAAGCTTAGAAAACTGTGTGCCTTTCCACTGACAGATTGCTTAGTGTCATGTCAGGTTCTGAAATTTGAAATGGCTTACAGGTAGACAAGATTCCCAGCTCCATTCACTTCACGCAAGGACTCTAAACATCTACTTTTCTTTTCAAACTGAAGCAGCATCAGTGTTTGAAATCTCAGTCTTCGTAAAGTAGACGTCAGTAGCGACCTTCATGTGATATACCAGTACCCAAAGCAGGATGTCAGCCTTGTATTTGCACTTTCAACCTCCCTCCATTTTCCACAGCAGCTTCACCCTTGAAAGGTACTGTTTTACAGAAGGCTCTTTCAGGCAAGGACCTTGACCACTTCCATAAACACATATTAAAAACAGAGTTGCTAGTTCATATATTTTGCTCCATTTTGGCTACACCACTCTCTTCGCCTTCCTCCCTGTGTTCATCAGCTGGTGGTGACACTTCGCATTCCAACCTCTTCTATAGCCCCCAAATTACAGCTTTTTCATCTTCACAATGACAGTTTTAATAGACAACAGCTGCAAAGCATGATTTCTCACCTGGAACTGTGGTCCTCACCATTTGAGATCCCTTTTGTGCACCTGTTGGTCTTGTGGTTAAATTCCATCACAGCTACTCACTCTGAACTAAAAGAATCTTACTCAAAGGTTTTACAGAGCACTAGAAGTTTATTTGTAGGACAAGTATCATAAGTGCCTTTCCAAGCATATGACCACCTGCAAACCAGTTCCTAAATTTGTGCCACTGATAAACACTAGGCTACATCCCATGATCTTAAGATGTATTAGAAAATCATAGAATTGTTTCGGTTGGAAAAGACCTTTAATACCTTTCACTCAGTACTGCCAAGTCCACCACTAAATTATTCTCCCAAGCACCACATCTACACATCTTTTAAACCTCTGGGAAGGGTAATTTCACCACTTCCCTGAGAAGCCTGTTCTAATGCTTGACAACTCTTTCAATGAAGACTTTTTTCTTTATATCCAATCTAAACATCCCCTGGTGCAACTTGAGGTTATGTCCTCTTATCCTATTGCTTGTTACTTGGGAAAAGAGACCAACCCTACACCTCCCTACAGTCTGCTTTCAGGTAGTTGTAGAGAGCAGTAAGGTTTCCCTGAGCCTCTTTTTCTCCAGGCTCCCTCTGCCACTCCTCACAACACTTGTGCTCCAGATCCTTTCTCAGCTCCATTGCCCTTCTCTCCTTTCAGGACTCACTCCTGCACCTCAATATCTTCCTTGTAGTGAGAGGTCCAAAACTGAACACCAGATTTAGGTGTGTCTTCACCAATGCTGAATACAGGGTGACAATCAGTGCCCTGGTTCTGACGGCCACACTGTTTTTGATGCACGTCAGGATGCCATTGGCCTCTTTGGCCACCTGGGCGCACAGTGGCTCATGTTCAACTGGCTCTCAACCAGCACCCCCAGGTCCTTTTCTATCAAACAGCTTTCCAGACACTCATCCCCAAACCTGCAGCATTGCATGGGGTTGTGAAGTACTTTGACAGAGTCCTGACAAGTATCTGAGGGTTTGGATAGCGGAACAGGATTTTATTTTGTTTCTTTTTACTGATTTAGAAATAGATTTCTTGTGACTTTGTAAAAGAATCCTTGACATAAGCTTATACAAAATAATACTTTGTGTACCTAGAGCTGGTTTTGCCTCAAAATTTAGAGTATGAAAATTGGATTAATTTATCTGCAACCTTTCTGCCAGGAACATAATGGAAGGAACAGGTTCAAATTTGAAAGAATCACTAATGAGACATTGATTAAAAACTCCATCCATGATGCTGGAAAAACCCAAGTAAACATTCTGATACTCAAGAAACTAATCTAACATGAATCATCTGGCTTAACAAACCATATTACATTAAAAAGAGAAAAGAAAAGCACTGAAAAGGTAAATAATGAGGGAATTCACCAACCATGCATAGAAAAACACATTATCTTGTACAAAAAATGTAAAAATTTTACAGTCCTGTTTTGGGGAGGCAATTGATAAGGCCATTGACTGCTTTCCTTCCATGCAAAAATGGCTTCCGCACTCTTGAACAGCAAACCTAAGCTGTCCTGCCATACCTGATTCACCACATTTCTTTCAGTTGAACTAGTAACTTCTCTTAGGCAATACTTGCTTCTAAATGCTCTGGTTAATCTCTTCAGCTTTGCTCATTTAAGTTTTTAGCAAAACTGCATGAAACATTTAAGACTACCATGGTATCCTCACTTAAGCTGCATCCCATTAACACGTCATTCTGTTTCTTAGTTGACAATAAGCCCTTAAGTAGCTTTTCTTACTGCAAACAGCTTAATTAAACATACTCTTGCAAACCCTCCAAACAGTTTTTCATTTTTCAAACTGCTCTTTCTGTATTGCAGAAATGGATGATGTAAAGGTTAGGACAATCTCTTCTTTCCATCAGGGACAGTTCCAGGATGTGCATAGCTTCATTTTATTTGTTACTTCTCTCTGGCAGAAAAGGCATTTCCCATTTGGTTAAGTCTGTTGCTCCCTGGAATACAGAAGATCTGGTTTTCCTTTAACTTAAAGCCTTTAACTCACACCAAATATGTACAAAAGAGACATAAAAGTATTTAGCAAGTTATCTGAATATCACTCTGAAGAGCATTTCAGTCTGGTGCAATTTCCCCAACTGAGGATATAATTATTTAGTGGCTGGTAGGTCAGCAAGTCCTTTAATCAGTACATGTCATTTCAGAAGATGTACCAGCTGGTGCAATTTTCACAACACATCAAATATAAAAGTGAATAAATGAGATTATGGCAAAGGCAAAGACAGCAGACAGTAAGCTGTGTAAAAAAACCCCAACAACAACTGAAAACCCACACACAACTGGAGGGTCATAGGCCTTTTTTTTTTTTTAACTCAGCACTTAAATATTGAACTAAAAGACTGCCAGAGTAGAGTTTTGGCCTTAAGGAATTGTGTTTGTGGTAGGATGAGCTCAGAAGTAAAACACAGGAATGACAACTCTGAAGAGGAAGGAATTATTTTTAAGTGAAAATTTTGTGAGGAATATATTGTAGGGAAACTGAAGATACTGCTATTAGCAAAGGCCAGAGTCTGATTGCTAGGGCTGCAACAGATAGTAAACTGAATTCCTGCCAAAAGAGAAAAAAATGTCTAATCTGACAAAATTACATCAGAACTTCCAGAGTCACAACAAGGTAGGGAGACAGGAAAACAGAGGTGTGTGTGTACCGCTGATTGTTTTGCAAGAGAGAATGAAGAATATGTGAGACGAGTCTTCAGCAGGTCATGGAGCACTGCTTAAGCCTCCTGTTGTGGAGACTGCAAAGGTAATATCTGCACATGCCTCTGGAAGAAGGGCATAAGCACAGCACTGCTTTTCTTCCCTTCCACTTGTAGCAGTCAGCTACTTCTCTGGATGAAAAAAAGATTTAAAAATAGCTGTCCTGGTTTCAGTTGGCAGTAGCACAGCTCTTCCTCTCTCTCCAGCACAGGCAAAGGTGCACCTAAGCCCTGCCCAGCCCTCTGACCCACTCATGGCACACTGCAGCTGGGGAGGCTGCAGCATCCTTTGGGTGCCAACTGCATGTTTAGCTGACTGACCTGTCAGCAGCAGGAGGTTATATCCACTTGCAGACCAAGGCACAGCTCCAGGCTCGTGCACCCAAGGACAGCCTAGCTCCAGAGGGATGCTAGGAGCCTTGGCAACACATGCTGCCCACCTAGGCCACCTTCCCTTCTTCTGGAGCAGGGTGGCAGCTGTCAGAAAAAACATGCTGATTTGTAAATTAATGATTCACCTGCCAAGCCAATAACTCAGTTGTGCTCTTCCCTGCCTGTGCTCTCCAGAGCAGCACAGAAAGGCAAGTGGTCTTGTTAGCATTATGGCAAGATAAAGGCAAGCTAAATTTCTTATATGACTAAATAATTTCTTCCACCTTCTTTGAAAATGCAGGTAATTGGTTTAATAATTAAGGTGATGGGTCAGAGGTTACTGTAGGAAACACAGTTACTCTACAAGAGAGTCACAATCTTAGATGAAGCTTTGCACCTTCATGATGCTTTTACTTTTTATGAACACTTGCTATGTTGGTTCTCCAGATCTCACTACTGCAGAACGCAATTTGTGTTTCTTTCCAAAAGCTAATGTTGGATCAATAGCTAGCCTCTGCTACATCTCTTACTATGTATTGTGCTGAATAGACCTTGAGCCACAGGTACTAGAGCTTTCACATGAAAGCAATTTAAGTAACAAGATTGTTCAAAATCAGGTTATTCCTCTATTTATCATTAACCTTTGGTTTGATCTGGGGAATAGCAGAATACTTCTTAAAGGGAGCTCAGAGAGTTAGAGGCCATTTTTTCCTTAATATAAGATAAAGTGTTTAGCTCAAACACATTAAAGGAATGCATGGAGGCAGCAAAATGTGTGATATACAGATAATTCAATAGTATAGAATAAAATCTAATAAAGGAGAGAAGGGACATTCCATAGAAGAGATGCTGTGACAGCGAACAGGACATCTGGAGACAACACACCACAGTAACAGTGCCACCAGGAGGCAAAGGACTAGGACAAAGTAGGTTCATGGGACTTCAGGCTGCCATCACTAGTCAGAAGAAAAGAAGGACCTTTTGCAATATGTACAATACATCTCAATCACAAGCAGTAGTATTCCTTGCAAGAAGGGGGCAGAGGAGTATTTTTTTAAAAATATGAAAAATCTAGTGTCAAGACTGAGCTGCTACGTGAAGAAGGAAATTCTCCTTTGGAATAAACTGAGTAGAAACTTAAAATATGGCATTCTACTCCGTTTCAAATTTCAAAATAATCTGAACTAGCAAGGCAAGATGTGAAAGTGCCATAGTTATTAAACAAAGATTAACAGGGTGAGGTACTACAGACAGTGGTGAACATTTTTTTGTTCTAGGTGACTTCAGCACCTTTCTGTAAAGGTTTGTTTTTCAGAGATGTGAGTACCTATAGGTCCATCAACCTAAAGAAGGCTCAACCCTCAGTAAAGCTGCCAGTGTCAGCCTCACACTCCAGTTCTCAATAATTCAGACTGTAAGTATTAGACACTGAAGAGAACAAACAAACAAACTAGGAAATGAAAATAATCTGTGCTATGAAATCCATGTAATGAAGTGTGCTTCATTACATGTATGATGCATGAAGCACTAACCCAAGTTTACATGAAGTACCGCTAAAACTCACACTTTCTCTTATTCAGAGATTGAAATAGGTGTTGAACATATGGATTTGATAGTTGTTTCATCATGAGGAATGCCATCCTACCCAACTCCCTACCCAAATACAGTAGATTTCCACATAAGCTAATGGCTCACTTGTTCTGTGTTACCTCTGTTTCTTTGGTACAGGTTGTATTGCCTCAATGAAAATACCTAAAATGGCCAAACAATTTAAAAATGTTTCAGAGGTAACCTTTGTGTTCTAAGTAAGTGCTAACTTAAGGCAAGCAGATTTTTTTTTTTATTATTATTATTTTAAAAGCCTTTGATTCTGTAGATAGATTGAAAGAGTAGAAGGAAATATACTCAAGCTTGCTATAAACAGTAGCATTGCAACTGGCTGGTTAACTTCTCATACTGAAAAAAAGTCCTACGGAGCCTGACCCAAAATAATAAAAGTACAGTAGACAGAACCTGCATCGAGGATCTGAGGCAACAAACTTTTGATTCATCTCAGAGACAGACCAGGCTTGCAAGAGTTTTTGTATGAGAACTACACCATTCCCAAAATTATCAGAGTTGTCCCTGTAGAGGCTAATAAGGGAAGAGGGATAAGAGGCAGCTGAGTGATTAACAACCCTCACTTAGGTGCAGAAGAAGATATTTGCAATGTGTGTCAGGTGCTTAAGCTCCCATCTTTGTTGATGGTGATGAAGTCAATACAATCAGTGGTTCCTGCCTACATAGCTCATGAAGTTAAGAGCTCTCTCATCTTCACCAACTCTACTGATTTCATCTCCAGTGCCTACACTTGGAGCAGAGACATCTGGCTCACCTGTACATGTGCCCATGGAACACCTCAGCATACACATTCAATCTGTGAGCTGATCCCCACCTTAAGTCTACTTCCTCCAACTATGGTATTTTGCTCTCAAGCTGTGACATTTTGCAGCTGGACAAAGATGAAGTTCTCATAAATAGGGTACTTACCATCTGCTTCCCATATCTAATCTTTATGTGTTCCCTAAATTTTCTTCTCCTTGACAACATGCTGACTTTCTAAATAAGTCATGACCCTTCTCTACATTGCCTGAAAATGTGATGTGCTGCAAAATGTGGCAGAATAGGCAATGCTGTATGCTTCATAGGAAGGAGTCTTTGAAATCATGTAGGCCTTAAAGTGGGATTTCTCCTCTTTTAAATGAGAAAACCTAGCAGGAGAGTTTAAAAAACATTTAGTACCCAGCCTCATCACCATCTGGTCAGATTTGATTATTATACAATTGAGCAATCTCCTGCTAGCTGCACCACAGGGGAATTTCTTAAAAGGTCTGCTGTTTACCATTTATAACTGTGGCAGGAAATAAGTAAAATATATGACTAGCATTTTGTGCCAAAATCAAAGGTGCTTGCTTTGGTTTAGAGACAGTGATTATTTCACAAGTCAACCAACAAATTTGTGTAGATAAAATAATTCACATGAAGCTAAACCAGCAGGTTTGCAAAGTGTCATTAAGGCTCCTGAACCAAACAGAACATTTACACCTTCACTATAAAATGATCACAAGAGCTCCCCAACACCAACGTGTGTGAAAAATACTTCCCTCTAAGAGAACAGCTGCTTCATTGTTAATAGGAGTTTCACAAATAAAAAATTAAAAGTTGAGAAAGACTGCCTGTTCAGCCCCATATATTCACAATGAATATTAGAAGTTCTTAATAAGTTCCACCCCATCACCATCAAACTGAGTTATTGTAGGAAGCAGAAGTTGCAAGAACACAAAAATAGGACAATGTTTGATCACTAAGGTAAGAATATTGTCAGTAATTGGGAAGAAAAGGTCCATACACCAGTATTTTCACACATGGATAAATAATAAAAAGAACAACTGTGATTGTCATGTGTTTGCAAAGAAACAGTCACTGGCTAGAGTACAGACCAAAAATGAGAAGCAAAACATATATATGCTTGTCATAAACACAGAAAATCTTAAAGAACTGTGATGTCAATATCACAGCCTAATAATAAACAGATATTATCTGCCCTACATAATTATTTATACCTTTATATTAAATGAATTATGGTTCATTTGGGATTGGTTGTGTTGTTCTGATACTTTTAATAGATTCTGAGCTCTGTATTTTCAAGTATAAAATGTATTAAACTGCATTTTGTTGGCACTTGGAATCACACAGATCAGTAACAGTTGTTCCTTTCCTGCTCTAGGAGAATTACCTTGGCAAAAGACGCCAATTAAGTAACCTTTTTGTCCTCTCTAACTTTACAAAATTCTTAGCTAGCAATGTTACTGTGATTTTTGTTTATAGTTGTGCAAAGACTTGCTTTTACCTGCCAATTTTAATCTGTTTAAACTGTTTCTCAAAGAGTCAAAACAATGCTAATCAGATAAAATCCTAACACTTTGTACAAATCAAAGCCAACCATATCACAAGTTCATATACAATATTATGTTGAATTATTTTCTGCACAGTTTTCACAGAACTATGATAAGCCCCAGGACCAAAGGTAAGTGCAAACAATACAGTAGAAACTGAATTACTTTTTATTTGCTTACAGTTCACTTGCTAAAACATCAAAAGCATTAGGCACAGAAACCTAAGAGTACTGTAAAGTATTTCAGTATTTTTTTTTAATTTTGCTGCCATTTCTACCAGTTATATATTTCATTGTAAGGAAATGACTCAAACTTCACATGGTCAGGCACATATCCAGGCCACTTGTAATGCATTAATGGACTTAGTCAATTTTGGGATGTAGGCTTCTGTCATGGGAGCTGAATTCTGAGACACTAACACCTGCAGAGCAGCTGGACTCTGGAGTCCTCCCTAGACTCCATTTGCAAAGGTAAAAGAAATTATGCAATTAGGAATGATCAAAAAACATGTATGTTTTTCCAGATTAATACCAATTCATGGGTAGTATGGTGGGGTGTTTGGGTTTTTTCCCCTCATCTCATACCAGTGGCCTACATGCCAGCCTTGACAAGAGCAAGTTCTGTAAATTTTATTGATATCATTCTCTAATTCTGGTACAATTTCAGGGCTACCAGCATCTGAAGAAATAAGCAATACTAAGCCCCATCTCATTTCTTCCCGTGTTTTGTAATCTGAAAAAAAAAAAAAAATCTCAAAGGCCAAAACACTTGGAATACTTAGCATTGCATCAATTCCTAACCCCAAAACCCCCACCACCCCCTCAAGTCTTACTTGTTTTTCTTTTTTCCTCTGAAGACAGCAGCAATGACCTTTCCTGTAAGAACTAAAGACAGTTGTGTAGCACAGAAGTCTAGGAATAGCTGTTTCAGGATCCTATCTCCCATAATGTCCAATATCAGAGATCAAGAACATGAGACACATAATGACACCACTAAGGTGTGCCTACAGCTTCCCTGCTCTGTGACTGAGGGAATCACAACAGGTATTTTGTGACATCTGAACGACTATATTTTTCCTGTGTCAGTCTCTGCCTCAAACTTCATGAACTTTCATCATCCACATATAATAAAAAGGGACAAATGAAACAGTTTTTGAAAAAGCCCTTCCTTTTCTTGTTGCACAGCTACTTGCTAATTTCATTTACTGCCTCTTTAGCAACTATTATAAAGAGTAAATAGCTTTTCCTTGCAAAAGTTTTTGATGCAGCTTCCTTACAGCAGAGAACCAACAGGTTATTCTGTCATAATGCTAAGGCTGGCACTGAGGTCCTCTCAGAGTATCAAAATGAGGGGGAAGCTGCATTTGACAAAAATAAAGGAGGTATATCCTAGATAGGAGGGAAAAAGGAAGATTATGCATATCAGGAAAATTGATCCCTGCATGAGAAACTGTTCAGCTCTCTTGGATATATTTGCACAACTTTTTTAAAAGATATACAAGAAAACAGATCTAAAACTGTTATCCCTGTTTGAAAAAAACATGCAAATACTGAAGATTAATATCAGAATTCTCAAATTACCTGTAAAAAAAACCCCACAGCAATCAATATATCTTATCCTACAACAGCTGGGAAAGACAAGCTAACAGCAAAGCCTATCTTCCCTCTTAGCATGTGAATGTTCTCAGATAACATTCTCATCTGAAAACAATTTGAAATAGTTTTCATACCAGCTTCTCAGCCTGCACAAGATTTAGGGTTTGACAAATGATGTAGTAGTAGCATATTCTGACTAAAGCCTTTCTGCACATGTTAAATGATTTCTCAGTGCATACCATCAGAAAATGATGGAATACCTGAACTATAGACTAATCTTTCACTGTTTTCTCTTCATTTAAAACAGCTCTTCATACTAAAGATCCTGCAAAAGTCTCAGACAACGAGACATTTTCTGAGTAACTTGAAACCATGTGGAAAATACCTTCACAGATTTATATGGTGTTTGTGAGTGATAAATGTGTAATTATATTTTATTTTTTTGAATTTAAATATTCCAAGTTGCTGTCCAGTTGCATAAACTGGAAAATTAATAGAAAAATTATTATAAGAATTTCACTTCACTATGGATTGTAATTTTTAGCATATGAATTCTCATTGCTTTTTGTCTCCTTGGATGCACCCATATACTCACAAGATACCAGAAACACACAATAATTTCAGAAAAAAAGTTATGTCAGGTGGTATGTATGTTAAATATAAACAAGGTCATCTGTGTTTTAACCTATATTCTCTTCACGGGGCTAATACATCTGTCCTCTTCATAGTCCCTCAGAGGGACATTCAGACATGCTTCTGAGAAGACACCAAAACCCAGCAACACCTTGAGGTTCAGGAGAATCAGTTCTCAACATGATTTTAATCAGGTCAGAAACTTGAAATCTAGTGAAATTTGAAGTGCAATTATCTCATATACAGAGGAAAGATAGCACAAAGTTGCCTTGGCATGGCAAGGCTAGAAACTATTTTAACTTGTCCATGTATTTTGGGTTGCACAGATGTCAGCTATACAGCAGTTACAGACCCTGGAATGTTCTGTAATTGCAGTGTGGTGCACGGACCTCGCTGGAATATACCATATCTACATTCCCTTTCACCCCTTTTAAATCAGGCGTTTTCTGCTATCCCTTTTTACCTTACAAGAGAAAGCTGCATGGTGAGCACGAAGTGAAAAAAATCTTCACCATTATATTGATAAATGTACATTTTGGAAAGACAAGAGCAAGGAAGATGGTGCAGCCAGAAGCTACTTCAACTCCCAGCAGGACGGAAGTTTGTCACTGCAGCTCCACTTGCAGCCATTGCCTAGAGAAAGAGCTCTGCTAAATGATGGGGAAGAGAGGGGAGACATTAGGCAGTATGAACAAGCTCTTCAGAATGAGACCAGCACCGTGAAGAAAACAGTCACAGTCATCATCAACTACAGCATATGTGGGGACATGCAACTATTTTCCAGCCAAGGAACTTTGCTACATCAACCCCTCTGACAACCACCCTTGTAAGTAAGCATCATGAACAGGAGACACAACCTAATGGCAGAGGGACTGGAAATACCAAAGTATTCAGTGTTTTTCCAGCCTCAGTCAAACCTTACTCACAGCCTTCTCCTCTGCATGTAACACCATGGTTCAGGACAGAGACAGCCAGCAGTGTGAGGGCAACAGGTGGGAGAATATTTACATAAGATGGATGAGTTCAAAGCCAGACTGCCATATGAGACACACTGAGCAACACTAATAGATGCATGGTATGATTGCAAACTGAGTTTTTATTGTTTTTGAAAAACCATAACTGTGCTGGTTTCAAGGTAAAGCAGCAGGAGAAATGAACTCAACACGAGAGAGATTATAAGTCACAGCTACAATTTAATAATAATAATACAGTAAACACGCTGACTCAAAGGGAAGTTGCTTTCAACTCACAAAACCCAGCAGTATAACCCAGTGCCCTGGGGTACAAACCCAAAGGGGTTTGTTAGCCCTTGTGCTGAGACCCGCG